>WPIO01000025.1:2157500-2550000 GCA_009760855.2 Cristatella mucedo
AGTGTCACGGTATCTTACCTGGTGATCTCTCCTTGTCATTGCCTTTGTGCCCGTTTGTTGGCGTGGCCACATACACCAGTGAACGAGACATGCGCTCTTTCAGCTTCGCCAGCTCGAGCTCCCTTTTCTTCAGTTCGTGCTGATACTGCACGTCGCGAGCAGACGCCGAAGAACCGAGCCGCTTCACCTGGAGCCGGGCCACCATGGCTAGACTGCATGCTGCTGCTGCCAGCACATGCCACTGCCGGGTCACTCGCTGCTGTACCACCACGTACCTCGTCCGACTCGGATTTCACCTTGCTTTGCAGCAGCTCCATCTGCACGGCTTGCTGACGCTTAGTTTCTTGCAGCTGCGCGAGTTCCAGCAGCAACCTCTGCGATTTCTCTTTCTGACGCACGACATGAGCACGGGACAGCTCCAGCTCGCACTCGCAGCTGTGAAGCCTGCAGAGCAGAACCGGATCAGCACACTGCTGCCACCAGACACACTCAGCCACTCACTCTGTCTGTCTCCCTCTCTGTCTTTCTCTGTCTGTCAGTTTGTCTGTGTGTCTGTTTCTCTCTCTCCCTCTCTGTCTCTCTTTCTCTCTCAGCCACTCTCATTGTAGCAGAGGCCTCCGAAACAAAACAACTACATTGCGAGGTAGAAGAAGACAGCTTCTCGGAAGATTGTAGACCAATGCCACTACTTTAACAAGCATGTGAAGCTCGCCATGCCCTCTCCCTAAACGGCCAGTGCCGTGAACTAGCTGGAGACAAGCATGGCGTCCGTGGCTAGCCTATGCCTACCTGTTCTCCAGCTCATGCCTGGCCTCAGCAGCTCGCCGCACGCGTTGCAGCAGCACAAAGGCAGCATTCAGGAGGCAGCACATGTCACCCTGTTGCTGCCGCAAAGACAGCAGCCGAGGTGTGCCTATGGACGCCATCTCCTGCAATGAAACATGCAGGTTCGTGCACCGAAGTGACTCCGAAACGGAAACGCATGGCCTGTGTGCGGCCCGAGTACGTAAGTATGCGAATTTTTTTTCTAGAGTCGTTAATAAGCATGTTGTTATGCTCATCAGTGGGTGCACAGCTGGCAGCATTACAGAATGCCAAGCAAAAAGCTTTGACTGGCAAAGCAGTTTATTATTATAGAAATTGTACATTCGCAATTGAGAATAGGCTAACCTAGTTCTGGCAACGAAACACGTCATACCTCTATCAGCAGAACAGGGCTACCCAAGTTTGCATCACAAGTGGGGTATTAAGTAGCATAATTTAGACCCCCACAAAATGAGGGTTACACTACATAGTGCAGCTAATTTAAAAATGAGACATATTACCACCGGTTATTACGGATGGCCTGTCTCTGACTGAAGCTGCAGGAGCAAGCTGCTCCAGATCTGAAGCATGATCTACAGAGCATTCAGCAGCTATGCAGCAATCAACAGTTGCCTGCTGCACGACCAATGAAGCTAGGGATAGCAAGAGAAGCTGCATAACATTTACTGTGCAGAGGGCTAGGTCATTGGCAGCCTTCTCACAGGCTGTGCAGCTATCTACATTGCCAAAATAAGGGCCTGCTTAGACAAGAGTATGGAAGCTCAACGGTCACGACATTGTATTTACATCGCTTTAATTCTCTGAATTCAGTACTTCTATCCTAGGCCCTTAATCGTCTGCGACTGGCGCACTATTCCACAGTTCGCCTGGTCTGCTTCCAACGGCAAGGCTGCCTCATTCCACCACTTCCTTCTGAGCTCCACGGGCTCCTTATCAAGCATCGAATCGACTTCAAGAATCTCTCTCTGGCTCACAGGCCACTTAACTCGCTTGCACCAGCCTACGTACCCGACCTCCTTGCTGCTGCCGGTGTGCTCTCGAACCATTCACTCCCACTTGTCTCACCCTTTCTAGCACTAAATTGAAATCTTTTGGTTATCGGCACTTCAGTTCTTAGGCATTGAAAGTTGAAATCGCTTCTGGCTTCGGTCAACACCTTCATTGACTTTTTATCATTCAAGCCTCAGCTATAGACTTATTTGTTCTGCTAGGCTATCCGTACCCCCCCCCCAGTTAACCTCATTTATTTGTTAATGTGTGCTTTGGCACACTAGGTAAGGTGGTTGCTCTCACGACCTCGGTCCCGAGGCCGTGGGTTCGATTCCTGCGGTGGGCGATTCCTTATCGCCACTGCAAGCGGTGGTGATAGCCGTAAAGGCTCTTCTGTCGGAATACAAAAAAGGCTGTTTAATCAGCTAGGATTGTTTTGCCTGCTTACTGGTGTGTGAATCGGTGCATGCTATGAGCCAGGGGTCATACTAAGCACTGGTCCTGAGCCACAATGGATTTAATTCTCTAAAGGCACTAGACCGATTTATTATTATTCTTATTTTTATATCGCAGAGAGTTGTACATGTACTTCGATCGGTCCCGGCACTCCAGCATCTCAATCTCTGCCAGTCCCCATCGCATCGTGTATTGCAGACGGTTTTTAGAAAACTATATCACAGTTTTAGTTGTGCTTCGATCCGTCCCGGCATCCTAGCATCTCAAACTCTCTCAGTCCTATTGCACCGTGTGTTGCAGACGCAGATTTTTAGAAAATTTTGCCATCGCAAACCACTGAGATGTCGGGAGTCTGTGGATTTATGAGTGCCTGGCAATTAGTACGAATATGGGTCGGTGAAACGATGCGATAGCATAAAAGATTAGAAAATTATATAATATTAATTCAAAAATAATAGCAAAGCATTTGCCTAGCACCCCAGATAACCAAGTCTTTATAAATATCTACCAATGCTGGAAAGGAAGCAGGTCGATTGGTTAGTGATAGCATGCACAATTTCGGCACGCACAAGCGTTCAGAGGCAACTCAACGTGGACGGAGAGAACTCTATGAAGAACTAAAAGAGTGTTTTAGCGTACTTTTAGTTAACATGAAGGCGGGAGTTGTCGTGACGTCAGTCAGTAGTCAGTTCCAGGCTGTGGAAGGGTCATTAGAACTAAAGGAACAGTCACCAAAGTACTTGAGGTTGGTTAGAGGCCCAGAGAAACCACCAGTCAGCTTAAACCCGTGCGCTCATCATCGAGGCCGCGCGGCGCTTGTCGCACGGCCTCGTTAGTTATTCGGAATAGCGGAGGGCGCCCGCAACGTACCTCGGCTAGGTACAGCATGCATTCTTCGAAATTCGTCCCGTCACAAAACGCGGAGTCGGTTTCATGGCGGTCAGCATATTTCGTGGAAAACGTCTGAGCTGCTTCGACCAAATGTGGACGATTCGCGTCAACGCGACCGCTTTCCGAGCGAAGGTCCATAGCAACCAGCAGACTAACGTCGAGGCCTTACTCTCTCGTTATTGTGAAAACTTATCAGTCTCCTTCTGCAGATTAAAGTAATTTAACAGAGCACGTACTATTCTGGATTTAGCGCGCTATCAACGGCCCCAAGTCCGCAGGCCCCGCTGCTTAAATTCGAGCACCGCAAAAAAAGATACGAATGACGCCGCCACTAATGTAACCTTGACCGTGTTCCTTATCAAACAACCATTGGCTGATGACTTACCCAATAACAAACTTGTAGTATTCCTGGGCCTTCGAGGATGAACTCTACCAGCAAAGCAGATCGTGATTATCGGAAAAATAGCTAGACTATATGTTAAAAAAAATTCGCTATGCATTAAATAAATGACCACGGTCTTTGAAACTGTCGCATTAATAAGTTCTCAGCTTTTCAAGATCATTAGGCTAATAATAATAACAACAATAATTATAATACGTTTGATATATCGCCCTCGAGAAATCAATTTATTTCTAGGCACTCTAAATTTTTTGCAAAAGAAGTACGACCGAATGTTTAATGGTAGCATGCTCAATGAACAACAAGAATAACACGGTTGAGGGCGACACCTACTGGGTCACCATGAAAGAACGGTTAGCTGCAGCTTTCCTCGCATCAGCACCCGTAAGCACATATAGAGCGAATCACAGGGACCGACTAAAAGCTGCGATAAATAGATACATTTTTATTTTCCTATTTCATGTAGACAAATCAGGAGAAGTGGTAGTAAGTCCAATAGGTAGGCTGGAACCAAAGAGTGAAGGGACTTCAAAGCCAGCGATAAAACCTTGAAGTCGATTCGTTGCTTTACTGGTAGCCAGTGCAGGTCGGTGAGAAGTGGTGTGATGTGGCAACTGCGACGCTCACGATAGACGAGCCTAGCTGCGGATTTTTGCACCAGCTGCAATCGCCTGATCGCACATGCTGGTAGGCCAGTAAGCAGTAATTTGCAGAAGTCGAGACGGGATGTCACGAATGCATGGACCAACTTGGACGTGGTATCCTTATCTAAACAAGCCCGAATTTTAGCAATGTTTATGAAGCTGAGAGTAGGCAGATGTGACTGTGAAGTTGATATGGTCGTCTAACGAGAGGTCGCTTTGGAACATGACACCTAGATTTCGAGCTGATTCAATTGGGGATACGCTGGCAGAGTCTGTTACTGAACCGGCAGGCTAGGTAGCCCCACCCCCGGCGGCTCCGGCAGGAGACGTCTGCTCCGGCTAAGGTACCAAAACTTGTTCACATATTCAAAATATAACCGAGTTATGCCGGCCTCATAAAAAATACAGGCTTCATGTTCGAGAAGCGTCTCTTTGCAGTGCTTCTTGATGTTGGCTATCAGCTATCAGTTTGTTGTGGCCGTGAGGGTATCAATGGTGGATGCTGAGTGCAATGCAAGTTGCTATTCGTTGGCACCTTTGTAGCCAATACTTTGAGGCATGTGCCATTGCTATTGTAGTAATCATTGCTTTCATTTGAAAAAGCAAAGCCATTATTAATAACCCAGAGGACAGCAAGGTCCATAAAACGATGTCTTGAAATGCCTTATTTTACATTGTCGAGTTCACAAATGTCATAACATTGAGGCTAATAGGTCGGAGTTCGTGCAAAATCATATGCATGCTTGTGCTTTCCTGTGCATGTTTGTTGGTGAACTTGCCAGCGGTAGTACGATTATTGTGCAAGGTCATGGCTATACAACGTAAACAGAGTCAAGGAGCTTCAGAAAGTGCTCACCAGCTGAATCTGAAACCTTTTTATAGCTCTCTGGAGCAACATAAACTTTCCCCCAATCACCTCCACAGCAGTATCGATCTGCTGCACAAGAAACCACATTAAAGTCATGCAACACACTGTTGACGGCAGTCATGAGACATGATGCAATAATGAATATGCCAGATACAACTTTTAGCAGGCTTCCCGTCCTACTATTGGAATACGCCTACTATATGCCTGTAACTCACTCCAGACCCACAGCACAACATCCCCGACTTGACATTAAAGAAGCTTAAAACCCACCTGTTCCTTACAGCATGTCCAGTCTGTGTGAACTATGCTATGCGTGCTTAGAAGTGCCAAATGTAAATGATATCACAAGCATATTGAAATGCTTCTTTTCCAGTACATCTAAAATGAAGAGAAGTAGTTCTAGTGCACTATGTAAATGCTTTACTATTAATTCAATTAATATGGCATATTGCAAGCCCAAGCCTAGGAATTACTAGCCCTTCCGACTCCTCTATTGTTTTAGCTGGGGTTCAAACGCAGGGTGCTCAAACTGAAGTATTTGTCGTTTGCAATTCTGCAGCAGAAAGCAGTTCTCCAGCTTGGAAGCCCTCAGCTTAAGACTGCAGCAAGACGCTCGACCGCCAAATTGAGAGATACCACATTCGCACTCACGTGCGACTAACTTAAGTTGGGGCTCATCAAGTCCTCCACCAGATTTCAGGCACTGCATTTGTCAATTTACCCAGCTGTAGCAATTCCTTACAAACCTAGTACAGCAGACAGTTTTCATTATGCTCCACTATGGGGATCTCGGACACAAAATAAATGCAAATAAGGCAAGGCAGTAAGTTAACATTACCAAAAGGGCTGTTTAATTATTTTGGGTAACGAACAATGTTACAACACTATATTGCCCATGCACGTTTTTATGTTTACGGGCCAGTACAATAAATAACCACTGGACTCTGGTGCCAGGCCTCAAGGGGCAGCGAAGTAACAGGCTGCAAAGCAGCTCGGCCTCGAGGACGACGCAATTATCCAGACGACGGCCGGCTGTGACTCTAGCAAACGCCAGCATCTGCGCTCTTAGCGCCATCAGCAGCCTGCTGCGAGCAGGCTGCAGGTTTTCGGACATCCACATATCCGTGCCGTATCCCGTAAGCCAGACATAGACGGTCTATCCGTGGACCGTGCCTGCCCGGTGAGAGGGCCATGTCGTTCTACGCAATGCCATTCGGTGTGAGCCAATGGCGCGCAGCTCGAAGAGGAGGAGCGCCAGCGCTCGCTCGCAGGCTCCTGCAGCGACGGGCTCTGCCGCTCAGGTAACTCGAGAACCATCCGCTGTATCATGCCGTTTAGGTTTGCTGATCTCCGACAAGCGCGCAATCTCTTTGCCAAGGGTGTCCATGTTATCCTAAAATCACGCAATTATGCAGCAAACACGTGGCATCAGGGCTGCCCGGTCGACTCTGCTTCGAAGGCAGGCGGCTCCTGAGCCGAAAGCATAGCAATGGTTTTAGCAGTCACAGAAAAGTTGCATCTTAGCAGCAGGCCGACTGCCGAAGCAAACAGTCGAATGATTAAGGCACGGGTCATTCGATGGAAACGGTTGTACAGCAGAGGCCGAAGGCATCACAGCACACGGCTCCTTGGAGCACAACGTCGTCTGAACAGAAGCTAATTACGACCGTATAGTAACCTTATTCTTGGTGTGCTTGTGGCTGTTAGTGGTACGCATTCACACTGCAGACATCATCGCGAAATGAGAAGTGTACCTCCAGAGTAAGCCTATTTAATGGTTTTGGACGGCCGACTGCACGCAACCTTCAGAGCAAGCTGCATGCATCCTTCGGAGCAAGCTCCACTCACGAGTGCCCATGCATACGTTAGCGGTCCTAGTGGCATATTTGTTCTCCAGTAGAAGGCAGAATGCCCATAAGCATCGGCCGAGGTGTGTTACTGCTGAAGTGCACAAATTCACTCGGTGCCAGTGTTGCTTTGCATTCGCCAGACGAAGTCGAAGTAAGGCGATGACTTACTTCGAGTTGGAGTCCCTGCACTGTTGTCAAGAGATACGTTTGAACAACAGTGCGACAATGCAGTCACTACAGATATTCAGGCATTCCAACAGCAGGGTTTTTTTTCAGAAATTAGATCGAATTACCACAAATATTATGGCAGGCCTATAATTGATTGAAGATCGAGCTACATATAAATTATAGTTAAATACTAGAACACTTGGAGACGCAGCAGAATATGCAGATGGACAGAGTTGCCTTGGTATCAAACGCTCATTGCATCCAAAGTCCTAGCAATAAGAATTCGACACAGCCCAGTCAAAAGAGATTGTAGGCAGCTCAACAGTTGCATAGCAGATCGTTAGTCAAAAGCTAGTAAAGCAAAGGGCCTCTGCTATAGGACCAAGCTGGACATAAAAACGGCACAAATAATCAAGTCCATATAGTACGTGCCTTCAGTGTCATATTCTTGAGAAGTGTATCCTCAAGGATAGCCTGCAGCTTATGGTTCATTTCCATAGATAATTCAAGGGTGATCCGACCGTCGGTAAGAGAGTTACCTCCCTTTTTCGCCAGCTGCTCCTGTAAAGATACCAGCCACATGCTGCACTTTTGCCGACTTACACGCATGACCTGACTTCCCCAGCTCCAACTACTGCCGAAGGGTAAGCCAAGCAAATAGGACCGAAACTTTAAGACCTGCCATTTGAAATAACCCGGTTCCAAGCTAATAAAAATAAAGGACGGTGCTCAATGGTCATAAATGGTAGCTCACATAAGTAAAACAGCACCCTAAAATATACAGACACCCACATCGGAAAATCAACCGATACTGATTTATGTACACATGCACGCACACATGCACACATATAAATATAGTTTATTTGAATAGCACCCTAAAATAACCTAATCTCTATTCAGGTGCTTCACATATGCCACGGGGCTCGAGCCGATGACTGTAGCACCGAGTTTAGGTCCTAAGGGTCAGCATGTTAGTGCCCTCACTCTTAGGTGTTATACAAAGTAGCAGACATGGGTTTGAGCAGTGCAGGGGAAAAGATCCACGAGTATTGAAAACCCTGATTCCCCAACGATGGGCGGATATGTCTTAAAATAGGAAGTGAGATCCATCAAAATGTCCTGCATGCATTGCCTGGGAGGCACTACCAGTCCAATTGCCGTGGCTAGTTATTTCTCCCCTGTGAGCAAGGCAGCACGTGTGTTGTGGCTGGTGCATACAGTGGCTCGGCAGCTGGCAATCGGCTGGAGCTGGCTTCCAATAAACTTTGCTAGCCTAACAGGCTCAGTCAAACTGCTGGCAGGTCGGCTTTACTCCGGCTCAGCTAAGCAGAGTGTCCAGCCAACTAAAACCACAAGCTGGCTTGACACACTGGATAGCTGAACACTTGGACCAAGCTAGACACTTGGTGGGAGCAGGACCGACCGGCAGTTTCACTGGGCTTCAGGTTAGCCGAAGGCAACTGCAAGTGAAGGCCCCACACTCATCATGCGAGGATGAGCTTCTTAACCACTAAGCACAGAGCTGGAGGCCTTCGACGGGCAGGGCAGTGGTGACCTCAAAGGTACTCACAGATCTTCAAAGGTAAGAAATATTTTGTTATATGTATACAATATACATGCAGCCAATACCATTCAGTACCTCTATGGCAAAGATGGCAAAGAAGGCAAAAGGGCCTGAGTGGACATCATTCTGCTTGCAACGGTCAACAAAGGATTGCCCATGGCAGGACCTGAACCCACGACTCAGGTTGTGAAGTTCGAGCAGTTTATCTATGTGGGTGAAGTTCGAGCAGTTTATCTATGTGGTGCCATCGGCAAGGTTACTAGTCAAATGCACGGGCACTTCAATGGATTAATTTAATGTAATGGACTTGATCAAGCACATAAATCACAAATTTGCAGCAATTAAGTTTCGGTCTTTCACTGTGCATTTTTTGAGTGGCTACAGGTGGAGTCTGAGCCAAGGCAAATGTAATCCTATGTGCAAATGCTAAAATCGACGCCGTCAGGATTAGACTCGAACGATGCATGGCTACAGACGACAGCAGCTAGAGATCAGTCACGGCCGGCGATGCCTGTGAGCTAGATACTATCTGACCAGTGCATGCCACTTTTCACTTGTGCCATTTTTACTAAGGGAACAAACATCGCTAGGTGCTCCAATGCAACCTAGTCCATGCATTTGCAACATCCCGTCTATAAATTCTGCAGCTTACTACCAGCAGGTCTTCCTACCCGTGGAATATAACACAGCTGGTGCAAAACTCTGCGGCAAGGCTTATACGTGGTAAATGCTGCAATTACCGAATTACACCACTTTTCACCCACCAACACTGGCTCCCTAATAAGCAGCGCAGTGGCCTAAATGTTCTGTCACTCACTTAAAGGTTCCTTTTTTTTCTTGTTCCGGTCTACCTATCCAAACTACTTCCAAATCAGGCATCCCATAGTATCACCAGCTCTTTTGACTCAAGTCCTTTAGATTTGCCTCTAACCAAACTCAAATCCTTTGAAGACTATGCCTTCATGCTCCCAATGCCGGAAACTCACAATCAACATATGTCATGACACCAATGACTATATATTTAAAAAGTAGCTAAACCACATCTTCACAGGATTTAGTCCGGCTGTATGAATCGTTTTTTGTCTGCTTATGGGTGATAGAAGCACGCATGTTATCACTAACAAATCGACTTGCTTCCTTTCGAGCATATGTAGAGTGCATAAACAGCGATTTAGTCCTCTTGGGGTGCTACAACAAAGTTTACAAATTACTATTAAATTTGCTAGGGACGTCCGGGGCAGCCAATAATTGTCCACGCAGAATACCAGGACATAAAAAAATGAATTAGTATCCTATTGAGCATAGTTCGGCTGCAAGCAACGCAAGCATCATCAGCCGAGGGTTAAGCAGGATCATTGTAAATCTAGAGCATGCCTCTTTTGCTTCTGGTCGAGCACCCAAATGCATGCAAAGGAACCAAAGCAGCAGCATCGCAGCCTAACGTTTGTCCGCACCAGTGGACATGCCATGCACAGGGAGTATACGGCATCCATACGGCTACCGCAATCACCAGCAGGCATCACGTAAGTAAGACAATTACACAATACATGCTAAGCCAGCAGCAGGGACCGATCGCACGGTACGACCGCAGACTGGTTTCTTTGAGGTGCGACCCATAGAAACGTTTGTGTATTTTACAAACCAGCTACCATCTGGAATCGTATGAATGAGGAACACGTTAGATAAAACATATTGACAAAACTCCAGTCTCTGACAGAGACTAACCAAAGACAGGCCGTCAAGCATAGGACAAACACTCACCAAGGAGAACCAGCAGTGCAGGTAGCAACACAAAAGCCCGATTGGGAAAGCTTGCATAAGTAACAAAGCAAACATGCTGGGCATGTAGTATAATCCAGCGAGGAGAGGGGTGGGGGTCAGTGTGGCAAGCTGCCAGGCAGCATACACAATAAAGCTAACGTGAGCGAGGCGACGGCACACAAGAAAGCTGCACAGCTACGGCTGACTCAACTGGCGGCAACAGATGGCAGCGCAAGTCAGGCAACAGCCTCGCCGCACTCGGCGCATGCCGTGGCCAGGGCAAAGGGGGAGGGCAGCGCCGTACCTTCAGCTCCCGCCTGGCAGCTTTCAGCTAGACGATCGGGAAATACGATAAGAAACTTGAGCAGCACTGGCTCTGTGACTACCGGAGAAACTTTGCTATGCAGCACCGGAAGAGCAGCAGCAGCGGCGGCACGAAAACGGGCTGCACGCTCCTGATGAGTCTGCTTGCCAAGTGTGGCTTGCTTTGCCGAGTGCATTGCGACAACAATGGCGTCATTGGACAAATTTAGCAGCACGAGAGTTGCTAGATAAGTTGCGACGACTCGTGAGAGTAAGGCCTGAAGGCAGGCCGGAAATGCAAGCAGCTAGGGAGCCTCGAGACCGAACTAGCTGAGCATGGAAAAGTTAATAAGATGGAGCAGTTAATAGTTAATATGAAAAATAAAATGTAAACCAAAAAGGGAAAAGATAAGGAAGCAAAGAAATTACTAGAAGATAGTTTGTTCAGAAGAGGAGCGAGCCACAATGCAGGTCTCAGTAGTTATCAGTAGATGACTAGAAAACGGACAGTGGATGAAAAGTGAGACTAGCCTACAGCAGGGCTAAGGTGATCACTCTTCAGGACCCAGGTCTAGGGGTTCGAGTCCTGCAAGGGACAATCCTTTATTGGTATCGATTGCAAGCAGTGGTGATAGCTGTTAAAGCTCTTCTGCCTCTAGACAAATAAGGCTGTAGAATAAGCTAACCCCTTTCCCTTTTTCACCCATGAAGATTGCTGATTATGCAGGGAGCAGGCACCTGAAGCTACCACAGTAACAAACGCAAGACGAATATACGAGAACGGCGTTCGATCACCACTGAGTGATAGTTGATCCAAATAAAACTAAACCAGTTTGTCAAGTAGGAAGCAGTCCACACACAGGCACAGCAAGGATTTAACATGACCCCTGCTGCCTACCTCCTGGGGCCCCATGAATGCCCACTTATTGACTAAGGGAGTCACCTGCAGCTGATATTCATTATTCCCAACTATACGATTATGCAATACAATCTATGGTGAGCGCCTACAAAGAGATTGAGTTCTCTGAGGGCGCGTTATCAAGTGCATTATAATAATAATGATAATAATTATTATTAAAGTCACGGCTGTATAAAAGCCAAGGCTGCCAGACGAATGGTGAGCATTCTGACCCAGAAATGACATGCAAATTCAACGACTCCAAAAACACCAGTACTCTGCATCCAGTGCTCACCACACTTGGAGGGACCAAGGGAAATAATTTCCTGCTACTGAGCACACACCCTCACGGAATATCAGCTCGCCCCATTAACATACACAGATGCGAGGCATTTTTGAGATAAAGAGAAGAACTGACAATTCATCGTTTGAACACAGATGTGAGGCATTTTTGAGATAGAGCAAAGAAATGACAATCCAGCATTTGAACAAGTTGGCAATCTGAACCATGACATTTTCTTGAGAAAAGGCTTGATCACATACAATTTAAAAAACATTACAAGGAGGGTCTCAAATAAATATGAAGGCATTAAAGACACATTTATGGCTCAGTTATATTGCCTTGACTTGAAGATTGATTTATGCATACCGAAAGCCGTTTAGGCTGTGAGTGCGCTATATAAAACTCTCCTGTGCAACACCCAGTTAGTCTGTATGGATTTGGGGAGTTAGAGATGGAGATACATGACGTCTTTTTTTTAGCTTAAGCTTTTAACCAGCTTAGTTAAAAGACACTTATTAGCAGCGCAGCTAGGCGGACACACAGGCCAAGCATGAGGAACGGCCGCTCGATCGAGCAAAGACCAACGCTCCACGAGCAAGCTAGGGACGAGCCTTAATACCTTGTGCTTGTCCACGAAGTCAGAAGACACGCTGCCAGTATCTTCACGCATCACATACAGCTGAATGATCCTACGACAAGCAGCATGCTCGTCATGCAGCCACCGACCTGCCGCACCGACATGCGCCGTCGGCTGCACATGCCGCCTGCCATAGTACGTAGGCGCCGCCCTTGGGCATGTCGGGCTACTCGCGGAATGCAGCCGAGGGCAGCATGCAAACGTAGCTGGTCCGATGCTAGTGCGACTTCGAAGCAGAGAAGCGAGCGCTTTCACAGCAGGCAGCGCTGCCACTACGATGCATCACTGCTAGCTAGCTCTAGGCTGGGTCAGGCAAAGTGAGGCTGCTCACACGGCCTAGTAAGAAGCACTAGAGCCAGCCGGCCACGCTCCTCCGTGTAGGCTCCAGCATCGACGGCTTCGAGCAACTGCTGGTCGCATGACAATGACACGAGGGGGAGGAAGAGCAGGTGTAGCAACGCGAGCCATGGCAAGCCCCACCTCGACTTCTTCTGCACTTCCTCGAGAAGCTGCCTGTTATGATCCTCCAGGAACTCGATCTTCTCGCCACTACGAGCGAGGGCGCGCTGGAGCTTGACAACTTTCTCGATTAGCTTCTGCTTGTCGGGCTCGACGAAGCGGGTCTCCGGAAAAGCTTGACTGGCAGCCTGTGCAGACAACGAGCGAATCATGCAATTGAAAGGAACAGGCTCACGTTTACTGCAAGCAGAACGATTTCGCATTCAGCTAACAAACTGTACGACAACTGAACAGCAGCTATATCTGACAAGTGCTCACCACTCTCATTACACTTGACGCGAGCCTTTCATCAAAGTGTCACAGGCGCTAGCCATCGAAGCGTGCTCGACAGTCTAGAAGGAGGCAGGTGCAGAATGTCAGTTTTTTTCTTTTCCTCACCTGACACTGCACAGTCACAGTGCTCAAATGTGCTGTTCGAGCACTTAGGCAGACTGTCGAACAAAGTATGCCCTTACCCGCTCCAATGACCACTCATTGATAGAATCTCACAGAGGTTGAAAGTATCTATGCAGAGACCAGCAGGCTGGGGGGGGGGAGATCGAAACAGAGGCAGCCAAGGCCAATTGAAGCACTTGGCTTACGACAGTCTATTGGCAACTGCAACAGAATGATGCTCGGCTCAACAACCAAGACATTACCATGCTTTAAAGCAAGTATAGCTTGTGCTCAGGAAGCTTGGACAGCTCTCGGATGTAAGCAAAATTGATAGACAACCTGTAGCAACCACTAGCAACCCAATTAATTGCCAGCTGTAAGGCCAATGCTCTAGAGGTCAGACACGACCGAAGCCACATCCATCTTGTTGTGGCAGAAGAAGGACACTTCTATTCCACCAAACCTTAGCCTGCCTGCCGTTCGACCTGATCGGACCTCTTGCTCTCTCTCGCTCTCTCCTACATTTGCGGAATTAACAGACATTACCTGACAGTGTTGTTAACCATAAACGAGCAGAACATGCGTGCCAGCAGATCTGCTAAAAACTATCGAGGATAGAATCTGGGAAGCTCCCACTGGCTGGAGGCAGACGATCCTGCCAGACATGGCTCTTAAGAAAAATAGAAGAGCACTGTTGGGTCTGCGCAATGACCAGAGGAGAAAAGCTGACCCAGTTTTCCATCCAGCTTACACATCAGGTTTAATCTATTATACAGCCTTAATGCAGGAGCATTAAAAACATCACGATTAAAGAACTATTATAAACACTCACATGGAATCATAATGCTATTATATCGCTAACAGCATGACACGGACTTCTAAATATAAATATAATTCAATTGCATAGCGCCCTAAGAAAATTTAATCTAATCAGGCGCGGCACATATGTCACTGGGCTTGAGCCCGTGACCTCGGTCATCAAATACACCATGCCCTTGGTCGGGTGAGCACCTTAACCATTGGGCCAAACCACTTTTGACAATTTAAACTTACATTTCTCCAATTTTAAAATCTTGCTTCTCTTTTGTTAGGGCTACGACATAGTCATAAGAGTAAGCACACTAATCTAACTGCTGCTCGCAACATCTATTCATGGAAGTCATATAATTATTGATCGGCCGTGACTGTGGCTCTCGGCACGCAAAAAAGAAGGCTTGTGCGAATCCAATGCAGTTGTCAAAGCTCCGTGAAATATTAACAAGAAACACTCGTGCCTCCATTCACAAGAATGAATGCTGACCTATGTAGTAACACAATAACTAACGGGGAGGGGGAGGCCTCTGGGGTACTTTAAAAATACCAAGACACTATTTAGCCTTCCTACAAGGGCAATAAGCAAGCTCTTACAAAAATCCACCAATGATTCTGAGTGAAAACGAACACAAGCAACAGTAGCCATTAAAAACGCTCCTAGACCGGCCAAAAGTTACGAGTTCCAATATGAAGGCCACTAAGCCTCGAGGACACCATTGGGATTTAGTTCGGAACCTTGTACATCGGGGTTCGCAGACTAGATTAAATTCTAAAAATCTGTATGCAATCGAACACACATTCATTGTTATCGTTTTGTAGTCTTCAAGTGAGGCAGTAGCACATTTAAAAAGAGATAAGAAATTCCATGAAGTGGTTGGGGGCATTGGACCAGCCACTGATAGGTTGCCGGTGGGGACAAGCACAAGACCCAAGTATAAGACCCAAGCACAAGCCACCGCCCACAATTCGCATGACGAACTATCGGATTGTCGCTCTTGATGAGCTTGCAAAAGCTCCAAGTCTGTTTTTTGTCTGTCTTCATATGCAAGTTGGCAAGCAGCACAATACACAGAATTCCACACGTATTAAGCTGAAGTCCCCGAGCAGCAGTGTTGCCAGCTCCCCACATTTGCTTATGAAGATTACTCATGCAGCCCAATTGTGCAGGATTTGATGTGGCTAGGGGACTTCACCCTCACGTTTCCGAACAGGGAAGTGCAAGCGACTGGAAATATACACGAAAGGTGCGCTCCGTACTGAGGATGTAACCGGCGTGGCAAGCTAGTGCCGAGGGCTGCAGCTGCATGTGTCTGCCACAGTGAGTCGAGAGCAGGGCTTATTTAAGGTCACTTACGCTCGAAAACAATTTAAGGAGTTCCCTGATTTTTGAACACTAGCAAATGCTCAGCCAATTCATCTTCAAATGTGTGGCAAAATGTGTCACCATCGGTTATAATATTAATAATAACACTAATACATATGCATAGCACCCTTACATAATTCAATCTCTTTCTAGGCACTTTACACATGCTGTAAAGAAAGCACGATCATATACAGCAAATGTAAAGCGCCTAGAAAGGATTAAGTTTGCTGAGGGCATTATAACAAATGTGAAGTACTCCTTGACGAATCCTTGTTTGGTGCTGATCAGTAGCTCAGCCAGCTGCCTGATTTGAAACCGATAAAGCTAATATGGAGCAATATCGACAGGCGCCTGAGGCTGGACGTTCGGCCTATACATGTGGCCGATCTGTTCATTAAAACTCGGGCTCAAAGAGACGTGCTACATTTTAAGGGACAGTACACAAGCTGGTAGCTTTATTCCTGGCCAAACGAGGGAGGTAAACAAATAATCGTGCTGGGATGACGTCACACTAAAGGTACACACACACACACAGCGTGTTCGTTTTTGGGTTGTAAGTAAATATTTTCACATGCTTGACCGAACTTATGTACTCCTATTACAGTAGAAAACCATCTTATTACCAGGACGAATTTACTACCATTGCAGTAGCAGCCATACTGAGAGGATTTTTGTGGTTGAGTGTAGCACTGAAGTAGCAGCAAATAAGGGCTGCAAAAAAGTGCTCGAGTCAGCAGCTAAAAAAGGAACGAAAATATTGTGGGCTCTATAGTCAAGAATATACAGAGCAGACGCATCTATTGCCAACACAATTTAACTAATGAAAGGGGGCAGCTAATTCGTCAAGCTGAAGATCTCATGGTGCAAGTTGGCTGATACTGTGGCTGTTGTAAACAGCTACAATAGGGGAGGATCATTGACACTCGTCGCATGAAAATGTGAATTCATCGGCAACAATATGCTTCTGCTATAGTTACCCTTACACGAAAAAACAAGACCAGCAGGTTATTTTAAATAAACACCAGAAATCTGTGAAGCACTTGTTAGATTTCCGCGATCTTTGAATAATCTATGCAGCAAATGATGCTCTTGATTGGTACTTAGTGAGAGTTCAGTGCTGATATTTGAAAGACAACATGCCAAAATTTACAATGGTTCCGCATTCTACCTAGTGGCGCCTACCAGCAAATAAAGTCAACTATTAAAGCAGATGAGGATAAGATTGAATTCCAATTGCAGCTCACAAGCAGCAGCAGCTCACCAATTCTGCAGACGGTGATTGAAGAACAGGTACAGGTGGACCTGGCAGTGGCTTTGCATTAACCATGACCCACTCGCCCTTGCCGATGGCTGCATCCAAAGCATCAGAGCTGCCGCAGGAGTTGCTCCGTGAATGTGTGGCAATTCCATTTGGTTTTTCAGCAGTATGACCTTCATATCCATCGACCTTTTTCCTCAGCTGCTGCACTTCTCTTGTGAGCTCCTGTAATAAAGAAACAAATCAAGTAACGATAAGCTCAACAGGACAAAGATGGCAAGGGTTGCTAACGAGAGTATTTATGAATTCATCAGTTCTGAGGTCAAGCAGCAACTTTGGTCGAAGAGCAGCATATCGACTATCGTCTTTAAAGTTCTGACGCTCACTTTAAGATCCTTTAATTTTCTTGCTATGGCATGCCTATTTGAAATAATCTCAAATTAGGCTCGCCATTGCATCATGCGTTCCTCTGACTCATAAGTTGATGTGCTTCCAATGAACATCAAATCCTTTGAAGACTGTGCCTTTAATTCCCAAGCTCAAGAATATCCGGAACTCACTACTAACTTACATCCCATCTCCTGATTTGAGAACATTTAAAAGAGGCCAAAAACCTACCCGATACAACCTTTGCCCAGTCCATGTATATTGTCCTTTGTATGTTTGTGCATGTTGACATTGTAATGCCATCATTAACCTATTGACATGCTCAAGTTCCAGCGTATCCAAAGTGCTGAGCATTTTTTTTAGTTCTCTTGAAATGCTACATAAATGTCACTATTGTTATTATTATTATTATTACGAGATCTCAATTGATATCATTACTGTAAATTCACTGACGTCACCAAACTGCCGGCTGTAGTGCTTTAAGCACAGTAAAAATACAGAGTCAGTTTCCGAACTCAGAAATTATTATAAATTATATTATAAATTGTTATACTGCTATTACTGCTACACAAGCTAGCCAAATTACAGTAGGAAACTTAAAGGGCACCTAGCCTGGCTTTCCTTAGAATGACTACACGAACATCGACTGAATGACTTCGATTAGAAATATTGCGCAAATGTAGGCATAAAAACAGGCACACAAAAAGGTGAGGCATCGCATATTATTGCGTTAGCAGACTATGACGAAATTGCAGACGATCAACACTTACATATGAGAGGGAAGGAAGAGGGAGAGTAGTATCTTCAGCTGAGAGTAAGGCTATTAAAACAGTATGCTGACGTAAGCAGTGCATCGATAGCCTATGGCATTTCACAGAAAAAACTGGCAGCTATTGCCGATTCTGCATGTTGCTGCAGTTTCGGGTATACTGCCAAGGGAAAAACTGATTCCACAAAGTGTGCACAGATTATGCTTGTCTGAGTCAAAACCACTTGGTCAAACGGTCTTGAATGGCAAACACAGCTAGAAATTATAAAAGCAAAAAGCACTAATCAAGTAGCCTGCCATCATGGTCGTGAACAAGTTGAAGAACCAGTCACACAGGGTGCGTTTTCCTTGTGCAGCTAGATATTTGTCATCACTTAAACCAGCTGCTCGGAATAGCGGTGATGCCGAACACACAGCCGGTAGGCAGGAACGAGCAGTGGGCAGGTTCAACGAAGAACAAAAGTAGGCCTGAGCAAAGGAGTTGCTGTGTTCAGCATTTACAGGTCGTCGTTCCCACAGGAGCAACCGATGGTCGCTTGAAAATGATACTTGGAAGAGTGGACCTCGGCAAGCCAAGCACATAGAGAACAGGCCAAGCTGACACAACAGCCGAGTAGCCACAACCAGGAGTTGCAGCTCAACGATATATAAGGAGTGCAAGTTGGGCTAGTAAACAGGAACGCTGTGATCGGCTCGGCAGACGAGGAGTTCGCTTCCAATACAATGACTCATTCAAAATGACATGAAATCTGAATGCAAGGCTGTGATCAATGATTAGGGGAATTGCATTTTGGAGGAGGAGGGAGGGGTTTCACGGAGACACGGTTTTTCACGGCAAAAATGACCTTAACGCTAAGTGCATGCTTCTTTTTCAAGGTCTTGATCTCGGCACGCTCATCTTCAAGCTCGAGTGTCAGTGTTTCCGACAAGCGCTGCCGCTCCTCCAGCTGACACCGCAAACTGTTCAGCTCGCTGTCAAATCTCTTCTTCATGCTGCTGCCTTCCTGAACCTGCACAGAAATCGGCCAAACTGGCTTCATTTGCTTGGATGGCCACAGCGCCGGAAGCTTGATCTGTGGCAGACAGAGAAGAACAACGACGAAGCGCCCCTGCAATGTCGCAGTGCAGTGGGGTAAGTTTGGTTGAATACTGCGCATGCCTACCAGCCGTTCGTTTGTGGCTTGAAGTTCTGACAGTGTCGAGTTGAGGGCACTGCACTCCTGAGTAGCAGCAGATAGCTGAAATGTAGTAGCACAACATTGAGTAGCCAGCTAATGGCAAGCAAGTCAAGCAGCAGCTGGCTGGTGAAAACAGAGCACTACGCTTCATTGGCACAGGTTCATGGACTAGTCAGGCCCTAGGGTGACAGCATCAACTTAATCATATTAACTGCCGAGCTTCATTTTCTGCTAAGCATTACCCTAATTTTGCCGAGACAGCAGTTATTGGCATGCATGAGATAACGCCCTGGATGCACGGCCAGGTTCA
This sequence comes from Cristatella mucedo, assembly GCA_009760855.2. Taxonomy (NCBI): domain Eukaryota; kingdom Metazoa; phylum Bryozoa; class Phylactolaemata; family Cristatellidae; genus Cristatella; species Cristatella mucedo. Next base: position 2,177,011 of record WPIO01000025.1, read on the forward strand.
TAGATTCATAGTCATAGTAAGCACCGCCTTCACTATTTGATAGGATGTTTCTCTTGAAAAATGGACAAGGCCAAATTCCTCCATGCTTTAAATGCTTTATGTAGCACTTCATGTCATTGTGCAATACATCAGTCTGCACTTACAGTGTGCAAATGGAAGGGCCAGGGCTTCCAAGAGCTTCACTCTCTACTAATAAATTAGTCGACTCTGGTGCTTTAGGTGAAAAAGGCGAACACACACGGCAGCATGAGAGGACACCTGAACTACATCCGACCTTATGGGGAAGTGAACTCTTTTGAGATACGGACAGCGATGCAGCACAGTAAAGCACTTACTCTCACTACAAACAGAAGCAGCTCAACACACGAATATCTGCTGACATAGATATACGCAGGCAAAGCAGTGCAGGCGGTTTGCAACCAACACGATTTCTCTACGCCAAGGCTGCAACCTGCTGCTGAGCCAAGAGGCACTCTTTGCATTCACCCTTTTAGCAAGAGCTCAAAGCAAGCTATCGGGTGGATTAGAAAAATGGTTAACCAGAAGGAAAGTGTTTACAAACTGCTAGTATGTGACGAGTTGAGATCTATAGCGATATCAAACTTACTCATGAATAGATCCCCTCAGTAAATTCAGCAGGCAGAGAATCCAACAAGAGAAATGATAGGCATAACAAAGAAGCTGGAAGCCACTAAAAGGCCCAACGATTGAATCCAGCTGGTCGGCCGCTATACTGGCTTGGTTAAATGAAGGTTAGGCTCAGGAATTGCATGTGATGAACTTACTATCACGAAGCAAGGGTGAGCTCTCTCAGCCGACACTTACTCGAGAGTGCAAGCTCGTGCTCTCCGAGGTGAGCGCTGCATTTCTCTCAGCCATCTTTTGAGTCAAGACAAGCATTTCATCCTGACGCTGCCGGCACGCATCCATTTCGGCCTGCAGTTCGCTATTAACACTTTGAAGCTCTACGACTTGTCGCGACAGCCGCTCGGCGGACCTGTGCTCCCTACAGAGCGAAATTTAGTGATGATGTGCAGGCCACAGCCAGGCATGCAACGCAGCCAGCAGCAGCCAGCTGCCGCGCAGACCGAGCCGGCAGGCCGCCGAGCTGAGCAGAGAGATGCGAGGGTCACTGCTTCGCCCGGAGAGATAAGCCGAGGCGAGCGGTGAAAACGAGGCTCACCGAGGGCATAGCAGACTACGCCGAGATGCGGGCAGCATGCCAACGTGCTCACGGCAAAGATTATCAGAGAATTGCAAGAGCCTCTCGGGCGATGAAAGCAGCAGCCCCGATACCGTTCAAGAGAGTCCTCTACGGCTGAGAACTGCAGCAGCTTCTCTTGCAGGACAGCACTTTCGTTTCGCTGGTGCTCAAGGGTAGCTCGCAGGTCGCCGAGAATCCTTTCGTCTGCAGCTCTCTGTGTCTCAAGTTGATGCACCTGATAAAAGGTGGTGCGACTGCTGAGCCGACTTTTCGAGCAGCTACTACTGCAGCACGTATGTTCAAGATGTATATTACGCTGGGACGAGTGCCTTAACATCGATGCATGCAAGTTCCAAATTAACTAATGTCAACAATAAGGGACAGTGTCTCCTGCAGGTGAAAGAGGTTGGAAAATTCTTTAAGGCAACACAATACCCTTTAACTTGCAGCTGCAAAAGCATGCCTGTACCTTGTTTTCAAGGGCCACCAATTGCTCAGATTTTTCCTTACATAGAGCTTTTAGACTCTCCAGTTCTTTTTGCCTCATTGTAAGCGCCTTCAAAGTAGCGTGAGCTCAGAATGAACATGAAACATTTAAACCATTACTCAACACTTCCCACATGCTAGACTGTCCGAAGGAACATTGAACACAACAAAAAACTGAAGCATAAGCATAGTAAGAATGCCAAACAAACATAAACAAGCAAGCAAAGAAGAACAAGAGCAAAATACGTCTGCTATGTGAACCGATTTTGCATTACATGTATGATAATCATTGAAAATTCGAGGCCTTTGTAAATCTAATGTGCCTTAACGTAAGCACTCTAAGTAACTATCTCTAGTGCCGTGCACAGCAAGCAGGAAAGCTGCTAGTTTGCTAATGTTTGAAAGTTTGAAAGGTTTAGTCTAAAAATTTTTAATGCTAAACTTTGAAAGGTGTAGTCCTATTACAGTGTGTGCTTTGAAGAAGTTCTTCACCAAGACAGCAAAGCATACACACTTTTAACATGGTAGAGTGGTGATGATGATGTCATCGATTATTATATCATAGATAATACAAAAGCACAAGTTAACACTTGCATAAATAGGCATACTTGTACACGTAAACATGTATCTATATATGTATGGTAATTTACCTCTTTTCATTATTGCACGGCATCAAATATGAGCCAATATATTTTAATTAGTGGAAGAGCTAAGGTTCCAAAACAAGCAAATTGTGCCAACGATAGGTACAGTCAAGAGAATCACAGGGTCTGAGGCTTAATTATTACTAGTACTTGTAGGAGTAGGGATATCGGCAATTTGAGACCACAAACAAAATTGAGGAATGAAGCAATAGCAGTGGATTTCATTTTAAATTCAAAATGGACACACTCACGAGGCTCTTGTTCAGATTCACAATTAGAAACTGAGGTATTAACAGCATATTGATTGCACTTTTGCTTAAACGAACCTGACATGGTTTCATTAAAAAAAAAACTTTCGTCCATCGACACCGTGTCTAGGGAACCGTTGCCAGTGCCTGCGGGTGCCTGGGAGGGGAGGGGCTCCCTGGCTCTTTACTCTAGACTGAAGTGGAAGCATGAACTCCACCTCAGTGAGCTTGGCTGTTGCAAAATAATGTCTAAAAACAATAAACCCATTCATCTGTTGACCATTGATTTTCTTGCCAATTTCCAAAGCAGCTAGCTGCTAGAAAGCTGAAGAAAAAATGACAGGCAGATATCGTGCCCAACACAAACTTCCTGGAGGCTTACGAGTTTTTAAATGACCCCCTTTAAGGGAAGTGCACTGCTCTCGTGAAAGCATGCACTTCAGTTGCTTGGCTCTGTTTAGCATCCTATTTTTGAGAGCTTCTCAAAATTCTTTGTGCTAAAATGGGCTGAGAGCCAATACAATTCCATCTGACAGTTTCGACCCTGCAGAGGCCGTGTTGCTGGTCCCGATTAAAGGAACAGAATGCAGGAAGTCATGGGTTTCTGGAGAACTCCGTATTGAGCTACTTCCACTTCATCCCTTCCTATGACAAAGTGGGTCCTTGCGCAAACTGGCTAAACTAACACAGAAGAATGTTTGCAGTAACCAGCTAAACCAAGGAGATTAAGGAAGGCTCTTGCAAAGATTATACATGATAACCAGAAAATGACTGAAATAGGCATGCTGGGGGGGACATAACCCTGTGCACGTGAGATTAATGGTGTGGCATAGAAAAAACGCATTTTTCCCCACAAAATGCTGGGTTTCATACTTTACGTCTCTCCAGTCAAAGTTAGTTATTGAAACCAGCAAGGTGCTGGCAATGCAGAAAGTCTTCTCTTGTCTCTTCTCATGGGCAATGCGTCTCACGTGTACACTATGTGATGGAAAGGATTCTCTAGCAAACCTTATGCTGTGCATACATTTTCAAGATGGGCATTACATTTTAAGACTGTGCCATAGAGCCACAAGACGGTGAACTGCTGGCAAACATAGGTGCTGGTGACGTTATTTTAGAGCAGTTGAAGAATCACTCGGTGTTTGATGAATGTGTACTGTCTCGAAAGTGGCTGATGCAAGATCACCGAGCAGCACAGCAGCAAGGCTGACGACAAGAATAAAGAAAGCAATCACGGGCATGGCCATGGCAGAGCTGGGGGAGTATGCCCGAGAAGAAAAGAACAAGACATGAGCACAGGTCTGCGGGCTGCAATATGACGACATGAGTTCAACTCCGAATTTGCTTTTATATACAAGGACGAGCTGCTTTGTATGGGAGAAAGTGCCAACAGTGTGCACGCAATATGACTGAGGTATCATCTTCGGTCATGCTTCCATGACATCAAGGGACTTCCAAGATGTTTTTTTCTCGGCTTTTTGCATCCGGCCCGGCAGTGCTGTCAAAGCTGTAAATGGGCAGTATTTCAATGGTGGTTGGTGCTAGTGTTTTGGCACGAAGAGTGCACAATCATGCACATGGGGGATCTTAAGCATGTCTATAGGATTCTTCGATAGGTGTAGCCAACGACAGAATGTTCTTGAGTCGGTGTATACTCTTGTCATAAAAAAAGGTGCCGCATGGTTTCCACATTTCAGGCACCCACTTGCCTGATAAACAAGTTGCTTTGTCTCGGTCCCAGACAATTAGGCCTTACTTCACAACAACTGCCCAGCCTTCAGCAAAGCATAGATATGCAGCAGTGAGGAGAAAGTGCCGTTGCTGCTGTTTTACCGTTACACGATAGTTCATGCAATGCTGTGAGGTCTGATTCCCCAGATATTAGGGGCTCAGCCGAAAAGTTTTCAGCCTTCTTTACTGAAAAAATTGTGCACATTCGTGCCTCCATTAAGCCCCTCCGACTAAAGCAATCGCGGTTCCACAACATGTGACCTTCCTTTAAAGGTTCTCCAATGTTTCTGCATGCGATGTGGCTACCTTAATAAGGTCTAGCAAAAAGAGCTCGTCTCCTGAAGACCCTATACCTTCATCTCCGTGGGCTTCACTAGCAGACCAACTTAGCCCTGCCATAACCAAGATTTTTAATGCTTTTCTGGGAAAAGAGATCGTCCCCAAGTCCTTCAAATCGGCAATCGTTAGGCCCATACTTAAAAAGCCCGGATTAGATACAGAGGCCCTTGTAAACTATCGCCCAGTTTCCTTTCTTACTTTCTTGTCAAAGATTCTTGAAAAAATTGTTGCTAAGCAGCTGGTTGAACATATTGAAAAAAATAAAATGTCAGGAACATTTCAATCAGAGTTCAAGAGACAGCACTCGAGTGAAATTGCTCTCCTCCATGTTAACATTGACATTCTACGTGACAACGATGCCAGGAATGTCACTGCCCTAGCTCTGCTAGATCTGTCTGCTGCCTTCGACATCATTGATCACGATGTTCTGCTTGAACGATTGAGAACAACGATCGGTCTGGCAGACGAAGCACTCACGTGTTATAAATCCTACTTGTCTGATCGTGTTCAATCCATGTCGTGTGGGGTCAGGTCTCACACACGAGAAGGGTCACCTGTGGAGTCCCTCAAGAGTCTGTACTCGGTCCCTTGCTGTTCTCCATTTATACACAACACTGGGAAAAGTGATCAAGGCCCATGGAATAGGATATCACTTTTATGCTGACGATACTCAGTTGTATTTGTCATTTAAACCGTCGGAATCTGCTGCAGCAACTGAGAAACTGAATGCTTGCCTTGCCGATATTCGACCCTGGATGTCGGAAAACTTCCTGAAATTAAATGGCAATAAAACCGAACTGCTGCTCATAGGGCACCCTAAGTGTGTGGCTGGATTAAAAGGCTTTGCTCCTCTAATAGGTCATGCTATTGTGCGACCATCACCACGTGCTCGAAATTTACGTGTCGTTTTCGCCAGCTGCCTCAATTTTCAATGCTTCATTCAGAAGACTGCTTCTACAGCTAGCCATCACGTCTGATCCATATCCAAGATTAGGAGCTGTCTTCCACAGAGGCTTATTTAATTAGCTCCTTAGTTCTGTCTCGTCTTGAATATTGTAATTCCCTTCTAACTGGGCTACAAAAGAAAGCTATTAGGTCACTGCAGCTGATTATGAATATGGCTGCAAGGCTAGTCTTCAAGTCCCAGAGGTTTGAACACGTGTCTCCTTTGCTGAAAGAGCTAGGATGGATGCCGGTTGAGCAACGGATACAGAGCAAAGTTCTTACGCTGATCCACAAGGCACATCACGGCTTGGCTCCTCTGTACCTAGCTGAACTGCGGCATCAGTTTCAGCCTGTTCGTGCCCTCAGGTCCTGTGTGGACAATAAATTAGCTGTTCCATTGCTCTGCTTAAAGACCGTTGGCGACAGATGCTTTGGCTCTGCAGGTCCTAGACTGTGGAACTCGCTTCCACAATTCTTATGCAACGACAACTACTCTCCTCTGCCGACTATGGCTCATTCTTTTCAGTGGTCCTGAGCTGCTACTTCCATGCTACTCACTACCTCAACTGCTCTCCTGACTCTGCCATGCTTCCCACTTTCTCTTTGTTGCGTGAGACGAAGTATGTTGGCTACCGAATGCGTACCGAAAGCCTCTTAGGCTGTGAATACGCTATACAAAATTCTGCTCCGTAACACCCACATAGCCTTTAGGACTTTGTGGAGTTACACACGGAGATACATACATACATACATACATACATACATATATACATGCTGAGACTGGTAAGCATGAAATGGTCGACCTTCTTTTCAATTTAGATTTGCACATGAGCTATGCAAGAGTTCTATACATTGGTCGATATTTCTGAGAGCTTTCAGCAGTTTGCTGAACAAAGTGCAGTTAGTCCCATTCAAGCTTAGAAGTGTTATTATGAGTGCAGCGATTGATAATATTAACCTTAATCCAAGTTCCATGACCTCAAGGGACTAGTTCCAAGGTAATTCAATCTGTCCATTTCGGCATTTGACAAAAGTCCTCCAGGGACCTAGAAAATATATTTAGCCTAACCATATGGCAATCTAAACGGATGGGGCAACCAGCAGAGCTGTGCCAGACCTGTGTGAATTCCATCGGGTGCCGACATCAGTCTACTTGAAAGCGCCCCGTCAATGGAAACTCCTGCTAGCAGGCCTTCACTTCAGACGTATACCAGCCATTGTGTTGCAAGTTCTCTGGGTTCACAAAGAGCTTGCACGGTTTAACTGGCTGTAATACAGTTTCGCTGCTTAACTGAGTAGGGAAACAGATTGCCCAGCTAGAGTGGGATAACTTTAATGATGACATCACTGCCATTTCATTAAGCATTCTTGGTACTCCACGACAGATCTTAAAATAGGATATGCTTGGCCTAAAAAAGTTCGTTGTCAATGATAGCACTTCAGTGCTACGCCTGCCAATAAATATGGGACAACAATTAAGAGTACATATGCTAGACCGGCATCAGCACACAATTAATACGCAATTTTTTATCACGTTAGCTATATTCAAAAGAGATATTTCGATGCTTCACCCTGATATGTGCACACTTAGCATATTCATGCAAAGAAAGAGAGAGAGAGAGAGAGAGAGAGAGAGCATTGAATGGATGATGCAAGGTGTTTGCAGCTAAAGCATAAGGCTTCTAGTTAGGTGTGCTACTACTTGTTTGGTTTTTAGTTAAGCTTGCGAGGTATTTTGTTTTAGCTAAGAGCATTTGTTTGTTTGTTATTTAACGGCTTCTTCTAGAGCAACTAACCTTTGGATCGTCCTGCCTTTGCAGCAAATTTAAAGTGCCCAGAAAGAGATTGAGTTCTCTGAGAGCGCAATATCAAATGTGTTATTATTATTATTACTTATCAGCCACGCTCTTTTTCAGCACGTCAAGGGCACGTTATATCGGACTGCGCAAGTCTGAGGTAAAGCTTCTCAATAATAATAGAAATAATAATAATAATAATAATAATTTTGTACAGCACCCTAAACCTAAGAGAACAAAATCCTTATCCAAGAGCTTTACAACTCACTACAAGAAAAATAATAACCGAATAAATAGAGTTTATGACGAGGTATTATGCATAGACAAGCATGCAAAGGAACACAAGCATCACGTTTAGACGAGCATGAGAAAGCACACCAGACGACACTTAAGCGCATGACCCCTAATTAATAACATGCACTGAATCATGCACAGATAAGCACACACGGCGCACAGGAAACCGGACAATTAAACTGGAGAGTAGGGACAGCTGGGCCAAACAGACAAAGTTTCAGCAGAGGTTTAGAAGATGTAAAGACAGTGTAATTAGTGATAAAAGAACGAAGCAAGTTCCTCACTCTCGGTGTAAACAAATTCGCAGCTGTTCGTCTTGCGGCGATCCTAGAATTTCAGCGCTAACACCGAAAACGAATGCCCCCTCCCCCCCCATCTGTCCCTCTTAGCCATTCCCTTGAGTTCCGAAAACCAACAAAATAAAACCAAGGTCCTATTCCATTATTCCATGCTCAGATATTCAGGCAAAAAGCCTGTTTTGAACACTAATTTTTTCAAAGTAAACGTTCCGACCACCCGAGACACTCAGTTAAGAGCACCGAGGGAAAACCGGCAGGTAGCCCAGGACAGGCAGTGACCGCCGCGAGGCGGATCGCCAGCCTAGAGCCGAGATCCAATTACGAGCTTTATAACTGCAACAACTTTAATATATGCTATTGGAGCTTAAATTACTCAATGGCATTTCACTTTACAGGAAATGTAAAGCGCCTAGAGAGAGATTAAGTTCTCTGAGGGTGCTTTATCAAGTGAATTATTATGATTATTATTATTACTGCGGCTGCTGGCACCAGACTTGCCCTCCAATGGATCCTCGTTAAAGGATTTAAAGTGTACTAATTTCAATTACGGGGCCTCATTAGAGTCCGGTATTGTTACTTTTTGTCACTATATCCCCGTGCCAGGAGTGGGTAACTTTTTCAATTTAGTGCTAGGACCCGAAAGGCGAGAGCAGGGCCCTAGAATACGAAAACCTGCTACCAATTATACAAGCAATACCGATGCTAGTGATAATGCTTCAGCTGAGGCAGAAGCCGCTGCCATAATCAGCCAAGGGCCTAATGTGGCAGCTGTGAGTACCACGACCTGTACTGACCTGCAGTGAAACCTGGATACTGCTGACAATAATGTTGTTATAACAGGTCCATCCACAGAGAGCCTCCGTGAACATTTGGAGGCAGAGGCAACGAATGGTGGAGCTGGATTTGTCTCGGACAGGAGTGCCACCGACTCAAGCCGACATGCACTGCACATATCGACCCATTTAAACCAAGGACATCGTCCTACGTACCTATGGGACTTTGTACCGTGAGACCAGTGCTTAATCGGCCAATGTTGGGAAGAGAGGATGTTGGGTCCGCCTGGAGCATCCGCCAACCGAGCTCTTCCGGTCGAGACAGCGGACCCACTTGCTTGCAGCAGTTGCTTGCAGGCCCGCGTGCTGGCCGTGCGGCCGGTTCCGCATCTCCGTAATAAACGGCAGCTGCCTGAGCCGTCTTGATCTGTGCACGACTGCCCGCACAAACTTAACACCCTCCCTGAGATTGGTTTCATAATGATGGCAGACATTTTTTCTTGGTATGGCGCCAAGGTATCAAGTCTAGATATTGCTGTAACTTACATACGACCTGTTTTAGCATGATATGTGTCTTGCCAGGCAGTAAATGAAAAATTCGCCACTAAAGTGGCAATATTGGATTGCGGAAAGCAACTCGGTTTGATGTCGAACGAAAAAAGTCTCGTGCAGTATTTTTTTCATATATGTCTAGAACCCACATCTTTCCAAATGATAGTGGACTTTATGCTCCGTCAGATTATTAGTAAGCTTTACGAAAATATAATTGCCAGATTGGCAGCCATATAGAATAATGACATAATTTGATTGGGGCGAATTAATTAACGATGTCCCTATCTCCAAAAGCACTGTCAATGCTGACGTAAAAATCATGCCAAATTTGATGCTCGTACCCCTAAAATGCACAGTGCTGAACATTAGCAATTACACTAAATGATGGTGAAGGACTGACATATGCTTCTGGTATCAGATCATGTGAGCATATGAAGGTCTATTATGATGCTGGTGCAGATTGATTTTACCAGCCACCACTGGCCATATTCAACAGCATCTCTATTCCCGGGCCAACAATGGCACATACGAAGAGTCAAGAGGAGGAAATGGTCCAAGAGTAAAAAATGCCGGATCGGACCTTCAATGTTATGTAGAAACATGTCAGTAGCAGAGTAAATTGCAGGGAGCAGGGATATGTAGCAGCTTATACGATACTAAGAGTGAACTAGGGTTCGAGTCATGGACCAGGTAACACACAGAAAGAAACATTTCAAGTGCCCGTCTTACAGCTCACGGTTAGTGGACCTGGGACAAAGTCCTCGAACCCAACCATGCTAACCCATGATAGCAAATGAATGATCAATGTTTTCAATTACACTCGTGGTCAGTCGCTTGCAACTAATGCTATATGGAATGAAGGTTTAGTTGGAGTCGGTCGCAAGAGCCGACAGAGCAGGCTGCACCAAAAGCAATGGCAAAACAATCTCTCGACACGGCAGCAAAAAGGTAAGCAGAAAAGCAAAGAAAATAAAAAGGTCGCCAACGACTAACTTACGACAGACGGCACATACCTCACTGGTGTTCTCTTTCTCCATAAGGTGAGCCTTCAGCTCGGTCTCCTTTTTCTTAAGTTCCAGATCGAGGCTGTTAGACTTGATCTCTTCAGACTCCTGATAGGTCTTAATTATTTCTTGGCAGTTTTTTCTTATCTGCTCGGCCTCTTCCTTAACTTCATTCAGTTTCCGGGTCATTTCATCCAACTTCAGCTTTGTCTCCTAATGAGTCATTTGAACCAGAGGCAAACCAGTAGGCTGGTCAGGGTAGGTAAAATAACTTGGTGCGGCAAGGGGGTAGGGGGTTGGGGGTTATGTCACACAATTTATGACACATCGTCAGAAATAATAACAGCAGCTAGTCTAATAATTTCTGGTTGAAAACACTAGGCAGGCAACACATGAGGTGCAGTGTCGGGAGCTAAATAGCGATCTATGCTTCACGAGCTAAACTAACATAGATGCTCGCTGGGGGGGGGTTGCGTACGGCCACCAGAGTCAAAATACGTGCATTTAAGGCTAAAAAACGTAACTGCAGAATATTTTTTGCAGCCAAATTTAATTTTAATATAGAAAAGTGCTGCTGTAAACACAAAGGCCTGTTGTCAAGAACACATCAAGTTGACCATCGAGGTTGCACCTATAAGCAATGTGCAAAACAAAAACCCGTATTACTCATATCACAGCAAGAGCTTGTAATGCAACAAGTGAAAATACAATGTAACACATTTAAACATGCGATTATATCGTCATAACATGCTTACTCACTTAACTCTGGAGACATAGCAGGAAAAGAATGAGGTACAGCAACAGCAACCCGCGCTTTGCCATAAGGCTTGCTATGTTAGTTAAGTGAACTTGGCCTCAACGGTAAATTTGTAAATGAAAACCACAGAGCACAACTGATTCTCAAAGGGGACATTGGAAAACAAATTAATCTGAGACAAAAAGGCATCGACCAACAGAATACTGCTCTAATCACCACTGGAATCAAAGCCGATCAAGACCGGTATAACATAAAGGATGCCAGCAATGAAAGCCAAGGATGATAATAATAATAATACACTTTTTTAGCACCCTCAGAGAAATTCGATCAACTCTCTGTCTCAGCATTCAAAAAGTCACAAGAACTCAAGTGGATAATTCTATAGGATCAAACAGCTATTCCTGCTGGGCTAAATAATTTCATAAGTCATGCAAGCAAAAATTAAACTCTACAGGTAAGGGCTTGACAATAAGATAAAACTGTCGAGGTAAGGGCTCCAAAAACCGTTGTATGCAATCTGTGCTGGTGCTTTACCGGTTTGCTGGTATCCTGCTGTCTTTACCAATCAGTGTGTGACTGCCATGTGACAAACTATGACTCAGAGGCATCCACCTCAACCTAGTTCAGCAAGACACACGAACTATATGGACAGAAAAACGCTTCCAATGAAGGACACTAACACTGCACAAAGACAACCTTTGAAACGACAATATCGATCATGTCAAAATGGAGACCTTGAAAGTAAAACAGCAGGCTGCTTACAGGTGAGTGCAACCGAAAGGAAATAAGTTTATTTACGAAGTTCACTTTTTTTCTGAGCCCGCCACGAATTAAAAATGTGGGTCATCTTATGAGGTGCTGCAAAACATGTCCCCAGCCTAACTTTTGTCAACAAGCTTCACCTAATCCAACAGCGGCAACCACATACAGTTAACGAAACCAGTGTATAAGACTGCTAGATAACATTAGTAAAAGTCGAGTCGTATTTTTCTCTACTGTAGGACTTAAACACTGTCACAAAAATATATGCTGACCTGCCTACGAGTTCTGCATATAATAAAAGTTTAAAAATACAGATAATTGCCACGGGTTTAGGCTAAAGGTGAGATGCTTACACTTCACAAGCAAGGCACTTTTCGGAATCCAACAGTCTAGAAATACCTCGTACAAACCTTAAATCCTTTAGAGACCGTGCATTTAGTTCGTATGCTCCCAAAGGCTGGAACTCCCTCCCGACTTGTGTCAGAACATCCCCTGACCTGACCACATTTAAAAGGAACCTAAAAACACACCTATTTAGGAAAGCATTTAGTGGGTCCCAGTGATTCGTCCTTGATGTGCTTATGCGTGCTGACACTGTGCGTGCTGCCACTAACCACATTCGCATGCTGACCCTGTGCATGTCACCCCTAACCATGTTATTCATTTTGTTTGTTTTTCAAGTATGATTTTACTTACCATGCAATTGCATTTCACTTTGCAGCAAATGTAAAGCGCCTAGAGAGAGATAAAGTTCTCTGAGGGCGCTTTATCAAGTGAATTATTATTATTATTTTTATTATCATAGATTCGAGTGCTGCAGCAAGCACTTTTTTGTATTTCCTGCTGCAAACAGGGTGAAATCCTCTAAGGCTCTTCTGCTGTTATACATATAGGGCACCAAAGTCAACTACTCTTTACACAGTGAAGCAATCTGCCTGTTACACATGACATCTGGTGGTTTACTATGTGCACATGTCATATATCACACGAAAGAGTAACCACAGGCGAAGTACTTTATGCTGATGCAGCGATACCACTAGTCATCCAGCAAAGCAGCCCTCATTGTTTACAGTAGAACTGAAAGCAAAGAAGGCGATATTTTCCACTATTAAAATAAAGCTGTGACAATATCAGCTGAGCAAGGACGTAGCTTACTTTGTGAGCCTCCAGCTCGGACTTGAGGCGATTTTGTGCCCACTTTGCCTTGTTGTCCAGAGAAGAAAACGTCTCCTTCTGCTTTTCTATTTCCTTTTTCAGCTGCTGAATATCGGTATTCTGAAACACATTGGGTGCAACCAGCAGGCTGCTTTCAACTGCGACTATAAAACAGGTTTTATGCATGGCCACATTAAAGACATTTATGCTCCACAAAAACAGATCAGGCTCACATCAACACCAGAAGATCGACTACAAAGTAGTAGGTGATGCAGTATAGTACAGTGTTTCCCCAAAAATAAGACCTACATTCAAAATAAACCCTAGCATTCTAATCATGCAACGAGGAAATGTAATCCTTACCTCGAAAATAAGCCCCATCGGCAGCATCTTTATGCAGCAGAGCAGCCGTTGCAGCAGGCTTCCAAGAGTGTAGTCACGTGGTACCCCCCAGAGGGATAACAGGAGAAGAGGACGGAAGCAGCAGGACACACATCGTGCGATCAGAGTATCCAATCAGTATGAGTACTTTTTTGATTAACCTGATTAACAATTTATTTTTGGGGAAATATTACAAATGTTAGGGGGAAACAGTGTTCTGTACTGTGTGGGTGCAACGTATGGAAAAACCATTCCCCAAACAATATAGTGCCCCCACATTACGGTATGTGTGCTCACATATGTGAGCATGCTCTGCATTTCGTGGAACACTGTATACGGTATGAGAGCATACGTAGGGAGAATGCATTTACATATAGCATTATGTGTGAGGGGCACAGACGGGATACGATATTGTGAGGGCACATTTTTTTCCTCAGAGGGGCAATCAAAGGTTTTGGTGGCGGGCTAGGCGATTACTACGGTAGTTACATCTCTGGAAAAGCTAGGCAAACGAAATGAGTCTGGGTGTCTCTTCTCGAGTTACTTTTCCTTTGCTTGTCTAGTTCTTGTGTGGGCTCGTTTGCCCAACTTCAGCCTCTAGTAACTCGTCATCGTTTTGTTGCTACCCTGTCTAGTATGTCTTCAAATATGATACAGTAACACTTAATTTAATTGTAGATTAAGGGGAATAATATTTTGTTTTGACCCCCAGGCAGGATGAGTGCAAAAAGAAAGAGCTATTCCGTAGAGTACAAGAAAGGAATCACGGACTCCCAGAATCTGACGGCCTTCTGTAAAGAGAAGTTGGATCTCCGAATGTTCCGGAAATGGGGAGCAGAGTACCATACCCTCAATCAACGGGTGAATGAGGTCATTCTAAGAAGCGAAAGTGTGGATCAGGTCGGCAACCATTAATTCCTGAGCTGGAAGGCATCATCAGTGAATGGATTGCTGACAGGACGGCAAAGGCTGTGATTGTGCACAGGGCCAATATTCAAGCATTTGCCTTTGCACTGGCACCACAGTTAGGAATATCAACATAAGAATTCAAAGCATCACAACACTGGATGGACGGCTTCCTTTAGCGTTATAAACGGTCTCTATGACGATCGATAGCACTCTTCAAGCTGGAAGATAGTAAAGTTGTTAAACGAGTACTTGCATTCAAGTCCTTTGTTGATGGCATCGACTTTTCCAAATACTAACTTTCTAACATGATTGTGATGGATGAAACTGCAGTAATTATGGACCAAAGTACTCAAATGACAATTGATCAGTGGGGTGCCTCGTCAACCTATGTTCCCTCCACTGGTTACAAAAGTATGCTGTTACCTGTGTTTTGGCAATCGAATGTGTTTTAGGCGTTTATACTCTTTAAAACAAAAAACCTGGTGCACGCAATCAGCTATACAAAGAAGCAGGTCCATTAAATGCTACCACTTGTTTTGGGAGGTGGCCAAAAAGGTCTGCTAGTTCGAGATTTAGCCACCACTCACCTCGCTAAAGACATAAAGAACTTCCTTGCAGAGATGAATAGATCAAATTATGATTCCTGCATGACCTATCTCCAGAGTCTTGATATTCCAATAAAAAGCCATACAAGGACCATTTGCGAATCAATGACTACATTGAAAATATTATGGAGAGAAATCAGCATGGAAACTTTGAGAGCTTGGCCACCAAGAGGTCGTTACTTGGGTGAAGAATTAATGGGATAAAATCACTGACAGCTGTGTTGCCAGTGCACTACAATCAGGCTACATGGACAACAAGTGCTCATTTAACGAGAGATCTATTCCTACACATGAGCGATTGGGGCCAATGGTTCTTCAGGAAATGATTTCACAAGATATTCAGCAGGAATTGAGGTTTTTGAGATTTATGGCAATGTTCAAGAAGAAGATGACATGAGAATATTTAAAAACAGATTTTTGATCAGGAATGAAAACAGATTTGTTTACATGCATAAATATAGTTTTTGTACATTGGAAAAATAAAGTGTCAAGACGTCACCCGAAAAGAAGCCCTAGTGCGATTTTCGGAAGTAAAATTAATAAAAACACTGACTTATTTTTGGGGAAACATGGTAGCAGAGGCGCCCGGAGAGACTGGCCTTCAGTGAACAGCGAGACCATGCAGTTTATTTAGAGCTCCATGCGAATATTCACATTTGAAAGTAATCAACAAAGACAGTTTTGTTACCAATCTTGAGGCATACCTTCTCCTCAAAGCTGTCAGCAAGTTTCTGCTTCTCGGCCTTTGCAGCCTTGACCTTCTCAAGTAGCAGATCTTTTTCACGTTCTTTTTCAAGAACCTTGATTTCTAGCTTCTCTAATGCGGCCTGCTGCTGCATAGCTTTCCGTTCTGTTTGGGCATATTTTACAATAGCAGCTTCTTTCTCTTCCTTGCACTCATTGTATCGTCTTGTTATCTGAAGAGAGAAACAAGGAATAAATCCAAGACTAGCTGTAACCTATGCCATAGTCAGTCAAAGAATGCAAAATCTGAGGCATCAGAGTAACAGCACTATTAGTGTCCAATGCTGACAGTGTGACAAAGCAGCTCGCTAGACCAAAGCCCATGTTTGGTCCACGGGTAAGGTGCTTGCCTTTAATGATTCAGGTAGATTCGATCGAGCTCTGCATCATAGGTCAAGCGCCAAAAAAGATTTAGTTTTCTAGAGGCTCTGTACAAAGATTTACACAGGCACACACATAACTCCTATTCCAATCCTTGCAGTAGCCAATGACTAAAAAAAGTCCATCTGAGCTAGCAGCCCAAACAGCGCAGCCTAAATACCAAACAAAGCACTACCCCAGCTATGTCAAGCTAATGCCTCTTATCTGCAACTGATTATTCTGAGCATTGGCCGAGTTTCGAAGGCCAGACAGCAGTGCTGCTACCACACAAAGCAAATAGCTAGAAGTGACCGCACTGACCGTATATGGCATAGCTTTATTTATACAGGTATAATTCTGACGGACCATAACCAGCACACACTAAAGCCCCCCACATTGCATTGCAGATACCTGCAGTAAAAGGTTCACAACATAATGGCATGTCTAAAGCAAAAGTGCTATGCATTACCTGCTCCATAGCTGTAACATGTTGCTCTCGTAGCTCCAAAGCGATAGCACGAGCAGAAATTTCGTTTGTGGTCAAAGCATCCTTTAAAAACTTTATTTCACTGCCATGATCACTGCTTGCTTTCTCCATCTACAGAAGATCGGCAGACAGCATCTGCATGATGGACAAAAAAACTTAATCGCCTGACAAAACCAAAAAGTAAAATGAGATCCAAACTAGAGGGCTTAGCATTGTCTCGAACCGCTCAACACGCTCCCCCACTTGCATCACTGAATCTTTCTAACTTAGTGGTCATCAGGTCTGTTATAACTCCATCGGCCAGACATAATGCTTGCCTTAGGAATCCTCGCTCAATGTGCAGTAAACCTCTGGTAATAAGCAACATCATTTCTGAAAATAGTCTCGACCTGCTCGCCCTAACTGAAACTTGGCTAAAATCGATAAACTGCCGGGCAATTAAAGAAGCTACCCCAACCGGTTTCTTTCACACTCCTAGATCAATCAAAACTGGAGGTGGAGTTGCTGTTATCGCGCGCTCGAAATTCAACTTCAAGCCATTCGCAGTACCCTCGAAGCAGTCTTTTGAATCAATTGTCTCGGTCTCACCCGAAAACAAGCTACCGATAGTGGCAGTAGTCTATCGCCCACTAGGTACCAAATCCTCCTTTATCTCAGATTTCTCCAATCTCATTTCAATTCTGTGTGCAAGAAATCGATCCTTCCTCGTTATGGGTTATTTCAACGTTCACTTTGATAACTTATCTGACGCCTTCAGCACTAAATTTCGTGCATCGACTGACTCATTGTCTCTTGAGGCTCATGTGCATGGCCCTACTCACATTAAAGGTCACACACTCAACCAGATTTTCTCATACAATTGCACTTTGTCATCACAAATTATTACCAAATCCTGCTGATCTGACCACATGTAGATCCCATTCAATCTACAGTGTACCTTCAAACGACCTACTTAGGAATGAAGACATAGGTAGAGTGTCTCTGCTTGTTTTGCTCGATCTTTCGGCAGCTTTTGATACTATCGATCACCAAGTTCTTCTAGAGCGCCTCTCATCTCTTCTGGGCATCACTGGCACTGCTCTGCAACGGTTTAGGTCCTATCTCAGTGGGAGATTCCAGAGTATTGACGTGAATGGACAAAGATCATCTGAAGTGCCTCTGAAATATGGAGTACGTCAAGGCTCCGTGCTACGTCCGGTTCTTTTCACGGTTTATACTCTCCCTCTTGCTGATGTCATTGCCAAGCACAATCTAGGCTTTAACTTCTAGGCGGATGACACTCAGTTGTAAATTTGCTTTCATCCCTCCCTGGATTCGAGCACCTCGAATTCTCTAAACTAACTTACTGCATGCATTGATGACATCTGCACATGGATGGCAGCAAATTTTCAAAACCTAAACGATGATAGCACTAACTTACTAGTTATGGGCCAACCCAGTGTGATGCAGAAATTGGAAAGGCTGACGCTCAAAATTGGCTCTGCTAGCATATCTCCTGTTGAATCAGCTCGAAATCTAGGTGTCATGCTCCAAAGTGACCTCTGGTAAGACGACCACAGCAGCTCCATAATAAAGTCTGCCTACTTTCAGCTACATAACATTGCTAAAATTCGGGCTTGTTTAGATAAGGATACCACGTCTAAGTTGGTCCATGCATTTGTGACATCCTGTCTTGACTTCTGTAACCCACTGCTTGCTAGCCTACCGGCATGTGCAATCAGGCGATTACAGCTGGTGCAAAACTCCGAAGCTTGGCTTGTCTGTCGTGAGCGTCGAAGTTGCCACATCACACCACTTCTCGTCGACCTGCACTGGCTACCAGTCAAGCAACGGATCGACTTCAAGGTTTTGTCGCTC
The DNA here is from genome assembly GCA_009760855.2 of Cristatella mucedo. Taxonomy (NCBI): domain Eukaryota; kingdom Metazoa; phylum Bryozoa; class Phylactolaemata; family Cristatellidae; genus Cristatella; species Cristatella mucedo. The sequence continues at coordinate 2,195,343 of WPIO01000025.1, forward strand.
ACTTTTAGCTCACTTCATTCTTTGGCTCCAGCCTATCTCTTAGATCAACACCCCCACCAGGCCAAGCATCGTACCACCTGCTTTTCGGAATCTAACAAACCTCAAATCCTTTGGAGACCGTGCATTTAGTTCGTATGCTCCCAAGGCCTGGAACTCCCCCCCCCCCCCGACTTGCGTCAGAACATCCCCTGACTTGACCACATTAAAAAAGAACTTAAAAACACACCTTTTTAGGACAGCATTTGGTGGGTCCCTGTGATTCATCCTTCATGAGCTTATGCGTGCTGACACCGTGCATGCTGCCACTAACCACAATTGCATGCTGACCCTGTGCGTGTCACCCCTAACCATGTTATTCATGTTGTTTATCAAGCATGATATTACTCACCATTCAATTGCATTTCCCTTTGCAGCAAATGTAAAGGGCCTAGAAAGAGATTGAGTTTTCTGAGGGTGCTTTATCAAGTGCATTATTATTATTATTATTATCATCATTATCGCTCATCACCAGTATAGGAAATAGCTAGGAAACTCGACTCGGAACAATTGGCAGCTGCTGAACTGGCTGGGGTGAACCGACAACAAGGGGTCTCCTTAACAATCAGCTCCTGCTATTCCCAAATAGCATATGATAAGCACCAGCCGAACTACAGGCTGTGTGGCCAGACAAAACTGCCACCACTCAGAGATTGCACTGAAATGAGAAGGGGTAAGCAAAGGAACAGAACGGATGAAGATGCATAATGGAGCACACCCAATCAGATTAGCACAGCAAACAGTGAGCACTGACGAGTTAAGGTATTGTATTGTAATGTATTGTATAATGTATTGTATAATGTATTGTATAATGTATTGTAGAATGTAATGTAGAATGTAATGTAGAATGTAATGTATAATGTAATGTATAATGTAATGTATAATGTAATGTATAATGTAATGTATAATGTAATGTATAATGTAATGTATAATGTAATGTATAATGTAATGTATAATGTAATGTATAATGTAATGTATAATGTAATGTAATGTATAATGTAATGTATAATGTAATGTATAATGTAATGTATAATGTAATGTATAATGTAATGTATAATGTAATGTATAATGTAATGTATAATGTAATGTATAATGTAATGTATAATGTAATGTATAATGTAATGTATAATGTAAGGTATCTCCATCTATAACTCCACAAAGCTATAAAGACTAAGTGGGTGCTACGCTGGGGAGTTTTGCATAGCCCACTCACAGCCTAAGCGGCTTTTGGTACTCATTCAGTAGCCAACAAAGCAACGCAACAAAAAGAAAGTGGGAAGCATGGCAGAGTCAGGAGAGCAGTTAAGGTAGTGAGTAGCATGGAAGTAGCAGCTCAGGACCTCTGAAAAGGATGAGCCATAGTCGGCAGCAGGAGAGTAGTTGTCGTTGCGTAAGAATTGTGGAAGCAAGTTCCACAATCTAGAACCTGCAGAGCTAAAGCTTCTGTTGCCAACAGTCTCTAAGCAGAAGAATGGAAGAGCTAATTTATTGTCCATGCAGGACATGAGGGCACGAAGAGGCTGAAACCGGTGCAGCAGTTCAGCTAGGTATGGAGGAGCCAAGCCGTGGTGGGCCTTGTGGATCAGTATAAGAGCTTAGCGCTGTATCCGTCGATCAACCGGCAGCCATCCTAGCTCTTTTAGCAAAGGAGATACGTGGTCAAACCTTTGGGACTTGAAAACTAGCTTTGCAGCCATATTTATAGCCAGCTGCAGTGGCCTAGATGCTTTCTTTGGTAGCCCAGCCAGAAGGGAATTAGATAAATCAAGCCGAGACACAACTAAGGAGCTAGTTAACTTTTTTGCAAGTCAGTGTGGAAGACAGCTCCTAATCTGAGATAGGGATCGGACGAGATGGCAAGCTGTAGAAGCAGTCTTGTGAATGCTTTTAAAACTTAGGCAGCTGTCGAAAACGACAAATAAATTCCGGGCAGGTGGTGATGGTTGCACAACAGCATTACCTATTAGAAGAGCAAAGCCTTTTAACGGAGCCACAGGCTTAGGGTGTCCTATGAGCAGCAGTTCGGTTTTATCGTCACTTAGTTTCAAGAGGTTTTCCGACATCCAGCATCTAATGTCGGCAAGGCAAGCATTCAGTTTATCAGTTGCTGCAGCAGATTCTGCCGGTCTGAATGACAAATACAGCTGAGTACCGTCAGCATAAAAGTGATATCCTATTCCGAGGGCCTTAATCACTTTCCCAGGGGTTTCCAAAGGTAAGCAAGCACAATTAACTTTGTATAAACAAAACAGCCACAAAACACTTGTGTGCACATCCGAGCAGGCTGATGAAACACTTGTTCAGCAAGTCGAGAAGCAGTGTCGATCAATATGGATGCTACAAAATACTACTAATTATTATTATAGTAAGAATTGTGTTTAGCCCTCTCATAGAATCCGTTGGGCTGGTTAACTTGCACAATAACAAACTCTGGTTAACAAGTTAATGAGGATACCAACACATCTGACCTCAGCAAAGTCCAGAAAACAAGGTTATGATTGTGTAAGTACAAAATTCAGTGATGGCAGATGCAGATAAAAGTCAGCTCAACAAACAATGCAAGAGCTCAAACACAAGGTACTCAGATAGCAGTGTACGAACTAGCTGGTAAAATGGATCCTAAGATCTGAATCAATGAAGCCTAAGCTATAGTATTTAGTCATTTTCTACTTAAGATCACACTAAAGAAGCTTGCAGAGATGCTGTAGAGCAAGTTAATTAGGCTAGTGCAGCAAGTTTCCTCGAGGAGTGCTGTGAACTTAACAAGATCTCAAATTACAGCCAGAGCATCAGATCATCAGTGCTAAATAGGCATACTAACATGAACACCATGAATGATAGCTAGCATATATACTAAGATCTAGATAGCTAACATATATTGTAAGATCTATTTATTTTTAACCCATCTATTACGTAAGTCGATATACTGGATAACCGTATTGCAAAACGCCAGGTAGCAGTAGGTAGAAGTAAAGAAAAGTAAGGTAAAGATTGGCTGATTCCACAGCCTCAATTTCATAGACATTGGCAGACGAGCCTTAAAGGCTACCACCCAGCTTGTAGTAGGCAAGCTTTAGAACTCGAACCCACGACTTGGGTCGAGAAATGCACCTTAACCCCAGAGAGTCTGATATGGCAGGCTGGCAACCGATAACTAAATACATAAAAACATAAAACAAACATTTTCACCATTGACTCTGCTTATTAACCATGATCAAGTGCCTAAAAAAATGCCTAGCAGGCCACCAACTACATTTAAACGAATGAGGGGGGCAAGTATGCAGGTCAAAGATAGAACATCTGTGAATGCAGCAGCTTTAGAATACCTTCTTTAGTTGCAGCTGCAATTCAGCTTGGGTGTCTGCTTGCAAAGCCTCTAGCTTGTCTCGATCCAGCCTGGCCGATTCAAGCTGTTTAAGCAGACGACGATTGGCCTCCTCTAGCAAGCTACAAATGACAAACCACTGCATGGCGAGCAGTAGCCTACAATAACGAGGCAGCACGTGTGAAAACACTCAGCTGAGTACAGCTGCCCACCTCTGCTGAGCTGTCCCGTCTGAACGGCCCTTCTTGGGACTAAGTTCCTTATCTAGAACAGTAAGCAGATCTTCATCGTCGGTCAGATGGGGGGCATCAGCAGGCACCATAGCATTGGCTACCACTGGGGCTTCACGAAAGTTCTCGCAGACAGACGGCTCGGAACTCTCAGCTACTGCAACACTATGTTGTAACACTATGTTGTCGGCTACATCGGCCAATCCTGAAGCAGACAGCAAGCAAAGTGGCTGCAGGGCAGTCCCAGTTCCAGGACCCTCAGGCTTTGTTAAATGCAACTGATGAGTGCTGCTTTCTTCACCAGCTACTGTGGCACTTTCACATATTCCAGGTTCGTGGGGTATGGCTGCTCCAACCACAATAGTCAGCAGAGGTTCTTTAGGAGATAAATCGTTCTGCTCGGCCAATCCACCACTGATTGGGTATACAGGGCTGAGCTGAGAGTCCGGTAACTTTACCGGGCTGCACTGATGGTCTTCTGCAACATCGTTGGCTGTAGGCATGCCAATGCTATCCATGCACAGCAGCCGGGTCACAGAAGAACCAGATGAAATAGAAGCAGAGATGTCGGCAACGGCAGGTCCTAGCGAACGGCAATTGTGGTCAAGTGGATGAGCATCAGTTAGGCGGTCACCCTGACCAAAGATGCAGTCGTACTCCGATTTGGTTGACAGCAAGGAATGGTTACAGCCATTGTCCATAACATCACCTTCCAATTTGCATTTGCTACCCCTTCAAAGCAAAAATTCCATTTTTAGTATAACATTGACAGCATAATCAAAACAAAAACAAGCCAACAACACATACACGCACGCGCGTGCATGCAAGAGATGAGTCGATAATAATAATAATAATACTGATAATAGAGATCTGCATAGTGCCCTTAGAGAACCAAATCTTTCAAGGCACTCTACATTTGCTTCAAATGAAGCATGTCCATGAGGTCAGTGATAACAGGCACACCTTCAGCATGCATTAGCACACGAACGACTAATTTAGGTTCGTTCGAGGCACAGCTAAAGAAGTCAAAGGAGTAAAGTAGAAAGTCAATTAGGCAAGCTGGAGCAAGAGAATGAAGGGACCTACACGTGAATGACAAAAACTTAAAATCGATAAACTGATTGACAGGGAGCCAGCATAGGTCGGTTAGAAGTGGTGTTATGTGGCAACTGCATCGTTCGTGACAGACAAATCTGCCTGTAGAGTTTTGCACCGACTGAAAGTGCTTTACTGCACACACAAGAAGACCTGCAAATAGTGAGTTAAAAGAAATCGAGATGGAATGTCACAATTGCATGGGCCAACTTGGATGTGTTATATATGTTTAAGCAGGCCCAGATTTTTGCAATTTTACGTAGCTGAAAGTAGGCAAACTTGACGGTGGAGCTGTGGTCGCATAGTGAGAGGTCGCTTTGGAACAACAGGACCCATATTTTGATGCGGATGCTACATGCTGCTAATGCTACAGGAGCTGACTAAACGAGCCCATTTTGAGAGACAGGCTTTCCAATGTCGGAAAAGGTTTGCACATAACTAGTGTGTTGGATCTATAGCTCATTCGATTTGTGAAAGAACACTGTCATCCAAGTGTGATTACCAGCAATGCATGCAGCATGGGAGTAGAGAGTTTGTCAAGCTGGAAGGCTGAGGGTGATCAAAACACAGGTACATGTGTGCATCACCTGCATAGCCTAACATCATAGCACCAAATAAAGTCGATAAGGCAGCATGTAACCCACCATTCAGTCTCGGTTGATGAGGGCCAACCATACAAACACACGGGTATCTAGCAGATTACTAGACTACTATTTACTGCATTTCATAGTCAAAATCAAACGAGAGTAGAAGTACCCCAATCTCCACTAAGGACGTTACGCTGAATTAATCAGCCGGTTGTGTTGCAGATAGCCGACGAACATACGCTTTTGCAACACCATGCACGACGATGGCCTTGAACAAATATGAATCAACAGCAAGGCATCTACCCCAAACAAAGAGCTGGGTCTCAAGACTCCGTGGCCCTTTTGTTTATTGGGAGACTCTATTTACGATTCTCTCCAGTGGTAACTGGCAAGTCCAATCAACTCCAAAAAATCCTTGCAGCACGGCTGCAACTTCTGTGGCTATAAATTTGTGCGGATAATAAGAGGGCTGTCTACGATACCAGGCACACTAAAGTTATGTGCAGTATGTGAAAATATTTGTTACAGCCTAAAAACAAACATTATGCTGTTGGTGTGTATTGGTTCACTATGGCATCGGCTCATCACGATTCTTAATGATGAGCCGTGATGGCACAAGGTAAGGTGGTTGCTTTTCACGACCTCGGTCCCGGGTTCATTGATTTGAATCTTGAGGTGGGTGATTCTTTATTACTGCTGCAAGAAGTGGTGATAAACAAAAGAGGCTGTTAAATCAGCCAGTATTTTTTTTTAATGACCTCTCTTGTTAGACCAGGCACAGAGGCCACCGAATGCAAAGTTAGTTACGACCAAAGCTGGAAGATATTTTCAGATCTTCAGTGCAGACTAACTGAAGGCTCGATGACCTATAGATTTCGATTTAGTACAAAGGACGGCACGAAGACTATAAGCAGAGAAAGTGGATGTGCCACTGAGACAGAAGGAGGCCAGATAGGTAGGCTGGTGCAGTGAAGCGACCTGTAGACGGGGTTAAGGAACTTGAAATCAATTGGAGCTTGAACTGGGGCCAGGAAAGCTCAGACAAAAGTGGTGTGACGTGACAGCTAAACAACTGACTTATATTGCCCATAGCTGAATTATCATTTCAATGTTCTAAGTAGCCAAAAATTGGATCATCGCTGTACGGTACAAGTGCGCCACGTTAACAACAATCAAGAGTCTCTTATTGCCCACTGAGGTCATTCCAGCATTATATATGAGAAAATGAAGGTGTCACTGATAGCCGATGCAGAATACAAGTCCATACAAAATGCACGTATCTCCCTAAAACATGACGATTGAGTGGATGCTGTAATATACAATTTCCAGAGTACACCCAGAAGCCTATCCTACTTCCCGTGATCACTCAAGTGTCGAAGGAACACGAAAAAATTAGACAATCATACTAAAATAAGAGACTGCCAAGGTACTTACAAGGAAGTGACAGCAAAGAGTGGGCTGAAACAGAAATACAGGAATCGGTAGCCTGATACCAAAGACCACCTTTCGTATCAGGCTTAAGGAAATGAATTCCACATTAACATAAACCTAAGTAAAAATGAGATTTAAAGACATTTTACCTTTTGCTGGTATTCTATTCTTGGCGATCATGTATGTTACATAACGAGGTAAAGGTATCTTCGTTTGTAACTCCATAAAGCCAGAATATTAAATAATATTACCCGATTTGCCTCATCGATATCAGCCTCATTTGTATAGTAGCCACAGAATGTTAATCGTTATCACCATTGCTCGCAGTTGGCAATAAAAGATTGCCAACTGCCGGATTCGAACACATGATCTCAGTCCTGGAAAACAAGCACTTTACTTCCTGAAGGAAAAACTAGAGTGTGAGTTTTCTATTGCACACTCAAAGCCCAATCGGCTTTAGTGAAGCATTAGGTAGCTAACTGAGAAGCATAGCTGAGTCAGGAGGGCAGTCAATGAAGTGAGTAGCACAGAAGTAGCAGCCCAGGATGGCTGGAGAGGATGTGTCACAGTAAGCAACAGGAGAGAAGATTCGTTGCTAAGAATTGTGGAATTGAGCCCCACAGTCTACGACCTGCAGAGCAAAAGCTTCTGCCACTAACCATCTTTAAGCCAAGGAGTGAAACAGCTAATTTATAGTAAATAGAGAACCTGAGGGCACGATGCTGAAACGGACATATGAGTTCAGCTAGGTATGAAGGAGCCAAGCCATAGCAGGACTTGAGGGTCAAGAGTATGCGTTTTGTTCTTTACAGGATGATCAAAACTAGGAGCCAATGCAGCTCCTTTAGCAAAGCTGACAAAATGGTTGAATCTACGATTTGTTGACTAACCATTCAGCCATAGTCATCACCATCTTGAGAAGCATAGTGGCTTTTTGGTAGCCCAATCAAAATGAAACTGCAGCATTCTAGCCTAGTCAGAATCAGGGAGGTAGTTAGATTTGTAGCAAGCCATTGATGTAGTCAGTCCTTAATGTTAGACAGGGATCTAACGTATTGGGTAGCCGTGGTGCAAGATAGCTAGCTATGGAGCAGTTTTCTTAATGAAGCTTTCATGCATTTAGCGGTTATGAAGACATGACTAAGTCATGAACAAGTTATGACACCTAAATTTCGAGAGCACGACGACGATCGAGCTACAGCCTCACCAATTACACGAGCGAAGTCTCCTAGTCCAGCCAGGAAAACCTCTCTCACGGCACCAAGCATCCCACAAGTTCACCAGCATATACGGCCCCATCTTTTCAGCACTTTAAAGCTTTTGAAAATGTCAGTACACGTCAGTGCTTGATCATGAAACGTGCGATTACAAACTTGAGCACACAAATCCATCAAATTCACTGGGCTCGAAAGGCATGTTGTACATTAAAGTCAAACCGGAAGGCCAGTATTTAATCTGTAAATATACGAGCAGTTGGCAAGCCGTTCAAAGAGTGGGAAGCACGGTAGCTATAAGACGGGTAACCAAAAGTGCAGAGACCCGAAGTGTTGCAACTGGTGAGCCGCCAGGTTGGTAGGTGTCAGATGTCGTGGTCTATCACTCCCAGCCGGCAGCATACACTCTTCCTCTCTAAATCCCGCCCAGAGCATTACTAGCCTCAGACAAAGCCACTGCGTCTTCTGAAACATTTGCGTTTCGCAAGTGAGAGGTGAGTGGGTGGAGAAATAATGACGATTTTCATTGAAAATGACGCAAATAAAGTATTAGGGAGGGCGTGTTCAAAATCAAGTGAAAGACTGAGAGATAAAGGTGAGGCCACCTGCCGCACCACGGTCAAATGGCAGGAGTAGCTACAAGAGAGGGAACTGAACCGGAGTGGTGGCCCGCAAAAGCTCGTTGGGCAGCACCTTCCGTGCACGACACATCATTCAGAACGCATCCAGAGGACTCTCTTAGTGACCCATTCTATCAGACGGAGATGGCTAGAACTGAATTTAAAGGCCCTGTGTTGACATGGGGTTACAAGCAATTTTTCAGCGCACCAACGTCGCATAAGGAAGCATGCAGACCTGCGTCTTATCGCGTACGCTCAACTGATAACAAACTGTATTAGATCGCTATACTCTATTTTAAGCTGAATTATTGCATACATATTCTAGCCAACCGTACCTCAAATGGAGAGCTTGGCGATAAATAAACTTGCAGAGACATCGCGGAAAGGTGGGGTGCCGCTGGCTGGCTCAGATGGGCACGGCTGGTCATGTGACCCACACAACGAAACCTGTGAGTTCCGCTTCCGGCTGCATATGTTTGCCAAGTCTGCTGCCGTAGAACGTATATGTCTGTTGTCGCTAGACTCCTTCAATCGATTCTGTAGTCACAGCTACTTATTCTATAGCTGTAGCTGTATAATGTGACCATGTAAATCTAAATGTATGACTTGGGAAAAATGGCTTGCTAGATAGGTCGGATTATGACAGTGCTTGTTCTTGTTACCGGTTCCTGAACTGAAATGATACAGAATCGGATGTCGTAATCTATGCTATAGACCCCATCGAAAGCAATCCGGAGAGATAGCCATTTCCTTTAATTTTAAGGCTGGTTCCTTGCAGATTTGGCTGTCAGTATCTGTGTACGATACAGCTTGTTATAACGACACGGACTAGTTACTAAGGTACGGTGCTATCGCATGCATACCTGCTTGTATTGGTACCTATTATTTGTAAGATATGCTTGGAAGCTCCATCTTCACCTGCATTTCTGTCATTCTTTCTTCTGCAAGGACTAGCACTACATACTTCTCTGAGTTGTGGCAAAGGACTTCAATTCCGGAGACGCTACATCTTGTTTGTAACGATTTATGTCAGGTTGCTGGGAGCAGGCATCTTTCTTATAAAGTCAGACGTGGTATTTTCTCCACTTACACACGTGTTCCACCTACTGAAAAATGCGATTCTTCTGCGGTCAATCCAAAATCCGTTGTGGTCATTATCATGCATACCTGAGCCGCCGTACCAGCGACGACAAAGCCGTGGTTGTTTGAGTCCTTAAGATATGCCGCTATCATGTGTGCCGCTTCTGTCTGACCTTTGATCTGCGATGCCGATCAGACCAATCCACTTGGACTAGGGACCAGCAGTCAACGCCAACTCAGCCATGTGCATACCTCTGATCTCAGCTAATGTGGTCAGTGTTGCCTTACGTTCCGGTCGCTTGAGGTAGAGCATGAGCGATCGCATCCCTTGGTTGCCGGTTAAGCAAAGGATACAGAGCAAAGTTCTTACGCTGACCCACAAGGCCCGCCACGGCTTGGCTCCTTCGTACCTAGCTGAACTGCTGCATCAGTTTCAGCCTGTTCACACCCTCAGGTCCTGTGTGGACAATAAATTAGCTATCCCATTCCTCCGCTTAAAGACAGTTGGCGACAGAAGCTTTAGCTCTGCAGGTCCTAGACTGTGGAACTCGCTTCCACAATTCTTACGCAACGGCATCTACTCTCCAACTGCCGACTATGGCACATCTTTTTCAGCGGTCCTGAACTGCTACTTCCATGCTACTCACTACCTCAACTGCTCTCCTGACTCTGCCATGCTTCCCACTTTCTCTTTGTTGTGTGAGACGAAGTCTGTTGGCTACTGAATGAGTACCGAAAGCCGCTTTGGCTGTGAGAGGGCTATACAAAACTCTCCTGTGTAACACCCACATGGTCTTTATGACTTTGTGGAGTTACTGAGGGAGATACATTACATTACATTAGGTAAGGCGGTTGCTTTTTACGGCCTCGGCATCGAGGTCGTGGGTTCGAATCCTGCGGTGGGCGTTCCTTTATCGCCACTGCGAGTGGTGGTGATAGCCGTAAAGGCTCTTTTGTCGCTATACAAAAAGAGGCTGTTAAATCAGCTAGTATCTTATTATTCGTGTGGGGCTACGAAGCCAAGAAGCAGGGCTAGCGAGTAGCAGAAGCCATCGCGATGCACGCATGTATGGCATGGTTTCGATAGCAGAGCACGACAGCGATCGAGAACAAGAGTGGGAACAGCTTAAATAAGGGATCGCACGTTGTGAACGTTGGGCAGTGGATTTCACATCTATAGATGGGCTACCTAAGTGCAGTACCATCCACAATGTACAACATCCTAGCTGTCACTCTGTAATAATTTTTACGTGGTCTTACTCTTTGATTATGACATCGGGCTCCTAATTATTATAATTCAGAAAGTGTCCATAATTGCTAGCACTGCCATCGCGTGATCGTCTTGGAGTGCCAATATTTCAGCACGGATTTTTCATCGAGTGCGGATATTCGATTTTTGGCTGACGGTACGGCGTTTATAAAAAAAAATCTGTAAGCAGTAGTTTGCTTTGCTAGTGCAACAGTAGTAAGTTTCTACAGTTGAACAGCAGCTAGTACCCAAGCTATCACAATAGAACATACAGCTGTGCAGCAGCTGCTGCTAGGATGTACTAGCGCGTTAGTTCAAGCATTTCTGTCGTGCAGATCCATTACATCAGTGTGAAACGTCGAGGTACCAGGTCGAACCGTTATTCATCCGTACCTCCTAAACAATGCATTTATACTGTGTGCAGATGGGTATTCATATTCGCTTGCGAAAATACGCGCAAGTACGTCAACACAAACAACGAGCATAGCCTTAGGCACATGTGAGCATACTAGAGGTGAATGCACGGTTATATTCAGTTGCATGTTTACCAAGAGCTAGGAGCCTAACTAGGTAGTACGGTAAGCAGAAGCTGAAATTCTTCTATAGTGTCATATTCAGCGCCTGGAACTACCAAAGTTCTATAAAAGTTGTATCACTTAGTTTTTAGACTAACAAGTTGGGTCTGCATATCATGATAGCTACGAAGGTTGCAGAACTAATGTGTTTCACTACACTACTCCAGAACTCAAAAGTGTCGACCGATTGCAGGTATACCATTGCTTTACTTTACTAGCTCAAGAAATATGCCACAGCTAGGAAGGTCATTACGTACTAGCCACAATCGTAAAGTGTCCATCGCTTATAGTTTCACGAGATGCCACGCGCTGTTTCAGATAACCGGGAGTTTTTCACACGGTCGCGAACAGTGTAATTGTTGAAAATGCGCGGTTGGGGTGGCTCTTGAGGTAAGCATCTGCAATTGTTGCTCATAAATAAAAGTAAGCGAGTTGCTCCCACAACCGCCAGTCACGATGACTGTTCACTGATTCTTCATGCTACCAAGGGCGCAAGCGGTATAAATGAAGTAGGTAGTCTAATTCTTATTAAAAACTAACAATAAGAATACCAAATGAAGAGTGTCGCTACACAAAATTGCCTTTGAGGCTTCGTATTAGGCTGGTTTTGGTGCCTGGTCAGTTTGTGCATTGCAGGCAGGAAGCTGATGACTTACGCAATGCTGTGGTCATAATACGATTTGTTTGTGTCCAAGAAGCCTCCTACTTACGCATAGGCTCGACCGTTTGATCGGCTAATACTCACTTCGTGTGTGCCCAGCTAATTCGGCGGCATCTGGAAACAATGTCAAGTTTAATGGCCCTTAGAAGTACCGGCCAAAATGGGTCGTGAGCTGTAGCTCGGTATCGTATAGAAAACTGTTAAAAAAGGTTAAGCTGCAAAATGTCACCTTTGACAGAGACAAAAGCGTCGGCCTAACTCTATCAGTACGGCTAGTACGGTTTTTGAAATTAGTGGGAAATTAAGGTAGCGGTAAGTACGTCGATCGAGAATGGAGCCGGCAAACTAACTAAGAGACATTGCCATGCATAATTGGCTCATCTCTGCGCAGGGACAGCACATGCTGGTCTGTACGTTTTCATCTCATATGTATTTAAAAACCGCTCAAGCTAAACAAGCTGAGCAGTAGACTTCCAAGCTTCCTTGTTTATTAATTCCTGGCATTCCTTGAAAAAATATTAGGGCAATTTTCCTAGCAATACTTGAAGAAATATTAAGACACTCGTATAACTCCCGTAGAGAAGCACATTTCTTTGTAGGCACTACAAAACTGGTTTATTTAATAAATGGTAAAAAATAAATGGTAAAAAATAGTTTATAAAAGCGGGAAAGGAAGCGTCTCTTCAATATTTCTCATAAGACGCAGAAGTATTATGTAAATCTCTGCATCTCCGCATTTCTGTGGTCTTTGGGGAACACATTAATTGACTTTATTTCTAATTCCGTGAGATACTGACGCAAATTCTTAAACTGATTTTATGTTGATTTTGATATTTCCAAACTTGTTTCTGAAGTACTTCTGTCAAGGGCTACGTAACGTTTTAATCGTTAATAGCCGTTAATAATTAAATAGTCGCTATTGTTACGACGTGCGTTAGGTAAATATGTCTCTATAAGGCTCTTTACTTAGGAGAAAATTTACCGTCGAGGAAGCGGTTCTCGGTGAAGCTCGCCGTTTCCCGCGAATGCTGTAGTTCTTATTGGAGTGTTTGAGCTCAAGCAGTCGTGTTCTGCGGAAATTTACATAGCCTAAAATCTTGCTTAAGTACTGAACAATTGTCGTCCGATTGCATGGTACATCATCGGAGAAATACTCATGCTTCCTTAATAAAATCAATTGAATAATTCTTAGATTTAATCTGAAATGGTAGAAACACGAGTTAGCAGAGCACCTCTTACGGATCCTTTAGGATGTAAATCATTGAAGTTAACAAAGATTGGTAGTTTGAATAGCCCAGTTTTATGTAGCTCAAGAAATGCTTGTGTGGAATTTACCCCAGTTGCTGTTAATGATTATTTACTACCCACTTCAGAACTCGAACCACCAAAGACCCAAGGTTGTGAAACGTCTGGACTGGACCTCAAAGCGACGGTGTAGCGTGACCTCAATGTAGGCTTAAGCTAAACCGAGCCCTCGGTAATGTTCGCGTGCGATATATAAGAGGCGGTCGTACGTGAAAATTGAGGCTTCGGTTCAGCTTAAGCTTACGTTGATATATATATTAATATATAGATATATATTTATGTATTTACTGAACTGACATGAGGAGTTGAGCAACAAATTATGGCAATTACTGAATATTTTGTAGACAGGGTGGAAACCAGTTGTATCAGTCTTCACAAATTTTAAGGACTTATTTATCGAATAGCAACTTAACAACAAGCCGTAGTTTTTAATGAGTAACCGCTACTAATTACTTATTGACCGGAGGACGAATGGTCCCAATAGTTATGGCCGTTCTTCTCTGATCTGTTGAGCTAGGTTATTTAATTGTATAACTGAGAACGGAAATGTACGAAAATTTAATGCAAAAGTTATTTTTATAAAGCTGGCAGCATTATAAATCACTCACCGAGCTGAATGGCAATCACCCAAAATTATACGACCAATAAATGCATGACGTGGAATGCTAAGCTCTTAGCGGTAAAGATTTCCTGCAAGAGCATTAGGAAAGTTAGATGGAACTTCGCACAGAGAAATGCTATTGAATTGCAATTTAAGCCAACAATCGAGTCGCTTGAATTTTATCCACTCCAAGAGCAGCCCAACTTTTCGTAGGTGCAAAGACTTTTCGGTAGGATAACCAAATACCCGTCCGCTGGCGGACGCAGCCGCCGCGGCCGCCAATCCTCAGCAGTCGCTCATCGCTATAAGCACTTGCTAGTTATCGATAGTTCAGCAAGTTATCGAGTACGGAACTCTTTACTGCGATGCAAGTGGCCCTACTCATTCCCGCCGTACAAGCTCTCCGTTCTCCTCGGCTAGGTTTCCTCGTTAAAGGCGCGGCGTCAACGCCCTAACGTACGTACAGTCGCTCTTGGTAAATATTAAGTCACTGCGGTTAGAGTTCAAGTTCGGACGCTCTGAGGTCACTATGCAGCATGTGCATGGGCTTTGCGCTGCTGCTGATGGACGAAGAGGTCAGAGCAGCTTGTTGCGTGGCGAGGTGTCAGAGAGATAGCTTGACTTGATTTTTGTATCGGCGCTGTAAAGCGTTCTCTAATTGCTTTACAGCTGCAACCGTATTTTGAAACTTAATCAAGTGGGACTGCAGCTATCGAGGATTGCCGTCCGCAGCTGATAGAGCTAGCAATTACAGCCGTTTATCTAGGTAGACGGTGTGAGGTAGTGAAGGCCTCTCCTTCATGCAGACTAGAGCCGCATTAAACTTAAAATTATTTTATGCAGCATTTTATATCTACCAGAAAATCGAAACTTGCTTTATAGGAGCACTGAAACTCTCTTAAGCATCAGGGAGGATTCTTTTGTTGTGGCTGTGCATGTCGGTTTCTCACCCACCCTGTATTTGACGGTAAAGCGGGGGGGGGGAATATTTGGAGGTCCATGCCTTTTCAACAGTTGCTTCTGCTATCTTTCAATGAATCACGAAGCTTCCGAATGATTGTCAGTTGCGACCGCGTGGCACAACCGCAGTTGCACGAGTAGTGTCTACTATACGTCGCAGCATTAGTAAACTTAGTTTGGGTGCTGATAAGGTCTTCGTTTCACTTGTTGCTTTCATTCTTATTCGTTAAGTGTCGGGACGTCAATCTAGGTCTATATTCCGCCCTAATACGATGGACACAAATCACTCTTTCAATGGAAAGTGTTACAAGACTGATCTAAGTAGCTGCTGGCCTAAAAACCTAGCGCTGTATTCTGTGTCACAAGTCTCTGGTGTTAAATCGGTGAATCACTCACTGCCATTGGCTTGCCGGTTTCAGAAATAAAGTCTGAGGGCAGCATTACTTAACCGTATCGATGGATATGCAATCCAAGAAAGTCTAGAGTGCTATTTCCTAATGTGCCGTATGTCTAGGACGTCAGCTCCACCGTTTTTTATTTTCCCACTAAATACTCGCGTTGAAATACCATTCTCCCGTCAGCAACTTATTAGCCGATATGATCGTAATCCTTCTAAGATCACAATTTCAGCAGACACGTTCTGCTGCACCAGAATATGAACTCCCCGCTGCGGCCACATATACCCACGCTCAGGGGCACAGGGAAGTTGAGACTTTTTAGGAGTTCAGCTGGGATTAAATGACCCAATCCAAGTTGATCCCTACTTGCTAAGATATATATTTGCTTTCTTACAGTTAACTAACCAAGAACTACCACAGTTCCTTTAAATGGTGGGACGCGTCACTAAATTTCTTGAATTTAATCGCTAATCTTGTAGCCCTAATCATGATAACTATTACTAATAATGCTAATAAGTCTTTTGTATCGCACTGTAAGTGGGCGTAATCTCTAGGGTTTGAATTGACTTAGGGAAGTAACTAATCGACCGGTGTCAGAAGAGTGGTTGGTGCAGCACGTGTTCTGACGTAACACTAATTCAGATAGGTAGGACTGAGCAAAGGAATGGATGGATCTAAAGGTGAGTGACTGAATCTTGAAATCAATATGCTGCTTGACAGGCATCTAATGAAGATTGGTGTACGGTGGCGTAATGTGACCGTTGCAACGTCTACGGCTGGTATGCTTAGAAGCCGAGTTTTGAATTTAAACCGTGTTATTGCATAAGCAAGTGAGTTACAAAAGTGTAGCCGGGATGTCACAAATGCATAGAATAACTTTCCTGTGTTGACCTAGCTAAGCGAATCTTAAGCTAGCCCAACTTTGTGCAACCTCGCTCAGGTAAAAGTAGGCACGCTTCGCTATGGACCTTACACGCTTATTGAGTGGCAAGACAAATTCTGCCCTCCATCTCCCTGACTAGAGAAGTTGCAAATAGTTCCTGCTCAATTGGCCGATCAAGAGAAAACAATTTTCACTAACCAATAGGGGCTGCCATCGCATGGCAGAATCAAGTCTAGCTGTACTGCACGTTTCATCGTCCTCACGCTCTCAGATCCTCTACGGACTGCAATATCGCTGTTCTATTGCTTCGCTTAAAAAACATTTGCGACAAAAGCTTTTGGTCGGCAGGTCGTAGGCTATCGATCTCACTTCCACGAGTATCGCGCAAATAAATATTTCTCATGTCGCCGTCTCTGGCGTAACTTTCTATCCGTCTCGGGCATCTGCTTTCAGGTACCCAATTTAATGGCCATCCTGTTTCCTAGACAGTCATCGAGGCTCAGTAATGCTTCTCTTTGTCACCTAATAATAATAACAATAATAATGCACTTGATAAAGCGCCCTCGGAGAATTTAATCTCTCTAGGCGCTTTACATTTGCTGCAAAGGAAATGCAATTGAATGGTGAGTAAAATCATGCTTGATAAACAAACAAAATGAATAACATGGTTAGGGATGACATGCACAGGGATGCATGCAAATGTGGTTATTGGTCACTTAAGACGTAGTCTGTTCGCTACTGGTATGCTTACTGAAACCTGGTTTTTCACTAGTAAGCAAATTAAAAAATTAAAAATATATAAAAAACAACACAAAACTCACCAGCTGAACACCTACGCACGTGAGAACTAAAGATACTGATAGCCTGCAGTCATTAATAGAAGTGATGTCTTACTATCGAGTAAACACCTCATTTTTTGATTGCTTGTAGCAGTAATGAATCTACTGAGGTTAATCGTGAAAATATGATTAAGTGATAGGGGTGACCAAGGCAGAAGGTGCAAGCCATGGCTGTAGGTCTAGGTAACAAAATCGGTAAAAGCGAAATACGGATTAGGAAGTCAGAATTTATTATTTTACATGAAAGCTCGGGACTGACTTCAGGTAATGTTTAGGTACGCAGTACCTTAGCGTTAACCAAAGATGTGAAAAACAAAGTGATAATTCTTCCAGTGTTAGCTATATCTATTCAGGAGCTTGCGATTTGTTTTCAATTTTCTTTGAGACTGCTGCTGTAAAAACCTATAATTCATTTATATAGCGCCCCAAAAGGACTTAATCTCTATTCAGGCGCTTCACATATGCCTCGGGGCTCGAGCCCACGACCTCAGTCAGACCTTGGTCGGGGCGAGCACCTGAACCACTAGGCCAAACCAGCTCGGCACCTATGAGTTGATAGACGGATTTTCCGGTGCCAGAAATGACCGCATAGCCACAAGGAGCTTCCATTTAGGAACAATTATCCTAGAAATTGCTAACCCATCATTTTTGTTGGGAACATTGTTAGTTCATTACTTAAATCTGATAATTGCGGTACACACATTCTTTATCGTTCAGTTTATTTTTAGAATAATAATAATAATAATAATAATGTACCTGGTAAAGCGCCCTCAGAGAACTCAATCTCTTTCTAGGCGCTTTACATTTGTTGCAAGGGAAGAAAATTGCAGTGGTTATAAGTAAACCTCTTAACTCCTGAGCATTCAAGGTGTAATTTAATTAGATGATCTATTTTGCAAATGTATCTATTCCTTCATAATTATCCCATTATTGCATGCACCTGTTTATAAAGCCGCTTCGTATAAACCCCCATACCCGATGTTTTGCGTCTGAATGCCTGAGGCTCTGCTTGTTAGGTCCGCCGAATCCCTTTGCAGCTATCAGATACTTATACTTCATTGCCTAAGTCATGTAATCGAGCCCAGCTACTTTCAGTTATTTATTTCCAGCTGCAAGCGCCGTTAAACCCAAACGGCTCTTCCGTTGCTATCGAAATGCAAGCAGTTGAATGGATCGCTCTTTTTTTAGCGTCGTTTTCAAAGCAGGCCTTGATGTACGTGAACCTTCCAGGTGCGCTGCGACATTAGCATAATAATACCGCCCATCTACGTAAGATCTACTCGTTCTGGCCGAGGTCGTAGACTCGAACATCATATCATATGTGAAGCGCCAGAATAGAGATTAAGCTCTCTTAGGTTGCTATACAAATGAATTATATATATTTTTTATTAGCAACCAGCTGCGTGCGGAATTGACTCCGCATGCCAAAAGCTAAATGTTTGGCTTAACACTCAAACTGCTGAAACTGCAGAAGTGATATGAAATGCTAAGCTTTGACAGGGTATTGGTACGAAAAAATGTGCATTGACATGTTAATTGACACTGTGTGCGTCACCTATATGTTACGCTTATCGACAATGTGTATGTTATAACTAACCATGTGATTAGGCATCTTTTACAGCATATTTAAAATTTCTGTAAAAAATGTCTAGAAAGAGATTAGGTTTTCTGAAGACAAATGCATTATTCCTAATAATATGACTATTGCAAATAGCAACTCGCACCAAATGCAGCTAAACTCGTAGCGACACATCGGAGTATATTTAAAAGGTCCATCAAAGCAGGCAGTGGATGATTGCGAAAAGATGGTACATTTTGGTTTACTAAAATATCTCTTGGCTCCACCACCTTACCTGCGGCCATTCGGGCCATTGTCTTCCTTCACATCGAAATATGTGCTTGCTTGCACGGCGGCTCAACGCAAAGAAGATTAAAAAATAAGAGCTCAAGTTCTTTCAAATATTAACATCGCAATACTGCGGCCGAAAATCATACGTGTATTTTTGTTCTGAGGCTTATTCAACAAAATGACATAACTTCAGCTCTTAAGAAGCCGGAGCAAAATCGCAGAGCAAAAAATACTCTGAGAGTCGTCGCTCACATGAAACAGTTATGCCGCTTCACAGGCTCAAATGATTTTGAATCAGGTTGAAATTTCTGCATAATTTGCAAGCTCGCGGCAGCAAAAGCACATGCTCCAGGTATGGCATTTAAGTGGCTGTAGCTAGTGTTCCGATGTACGCAAAATAATTCCATCCGTAGATGTCGCTCCAAAGCTAGATCCGTCATCCATAAATGTAGGCTCCAAGCTGGACCCATCATAGCCTCTGTTACTATGTACAGCGTATGATGAATTTCTTAGTAGTCTAAAATACATAGTAAATAATGTGATGATCAAGCGGCAGCTTTAGTCAGTTAAAGTAATAAAATAACTATCAAGCGTCAAACGACGTGCAACTTGTACAGTAGGCTTTAGCCATTTAGCCATTGTATTGCGTTTGAGAATGAAATTCATTATATGTTGGCGCCAGAGAAAGTGCTGTGCAGAGAAATTATGGTCCGAATTTTAACTTTCACATTGTCAAGTCAGGTGAAGATTCGACTTCAGTCGGCCACGAGTTCCAAGCTTGAGGTTATTATGCAATAAAGATCCGATCTCCCAATAATTTGGCGCTGATTAAAAGTACTGCTTAATGAGTTACTGGATCTGGTGATGGTAAGTGCAGCCTGGAGGTAAGAATTTCCGGTAGGTAAGCCAAAACAAGGCAATTAGTGATATATATATATATATAAGCCATTAGGAGTCTATCATCGTGACGCTGGCAGGATTCTCCGAGACAACTAGAAACAAAATTAGTGTTTAGTGAACAATTAATGGCTAGCAGACCACATACAAAAAGTCAAAGAAAAATAATAGGCTCCACAAGAGTAAGGCAAATTTAAAGGAGTTTAGCAGCAAGAAACATGCAACGAAATATCAGCAACTGTGAAGCGCCTAGAAAGAGAATGAGTTCTCTGAGGGCGCTTTATCAAGTGCATTATTATTATTATATTGCTAAGGTGGAGGGAAAACACCATAAAGGATTATTGAAATAGTATATTAATCGATAATTTATTTTGGGCAGTAACAAATTTGGTGCTGTATATCATTAGTAAGGCTCGCCGTACAAAACGCACTCATTGAAAAAAAGTCGGCGCCCCGTCGACTTGAACACAGAGCACAACTTGAACCTCATTCTGGCCACTCTGTGACGTGGTGTACCATTTTTAACTACGTAAATTCATAAAAAAGGTCGGAACCTGGTGCCTTGAAGAAACTTATATGCTTTCAATTGCTAAATAACCCCAATTCTAGTAAACAATTCCAGTGGTTCAGCCATTTGCTTCTTTGCTGAAGGAGCTTCGATGGCTCGAGGTTGGTCAATGGATGCAGTTCTTACTCCGTTCGGCCTGCCTTTGCTTGGCTCTTTCACACCTACCAGCACTGCTGCACCAGATTCAACCTTCTCGTGCCCTGAGATGCTTTATCTTGAATATATTAGTTGTTCCATTTCCTACGCTAAAATTGTGACCCAATAAATTCACAGAAAACAAATGCGCTCCTACAAAATCGCACCGATTAAAATGCCACGTTATATCAATGCTGATGTAACCGCACTGATAAATTTTCGATTGAAAAAAACGTAATTAAAAGCGAACGTGATAATTCAAGTGATCGATTCAAGTTAAATAGCATATAACTCTGCCGCTTGAAATGTCATATCAAGTCTCAGTAAAGTTATAATTATTTTCAACGTCACGATTATTAGACGCTGCATGCAAAGAGACCTTAAGATCATCCCAACAATATGTAGGAATAATTGCAGCAAGACGCCTGAGTTGTTGAACGTATCTAGATTTTCTAGCTGCTGACTGCCGATCCCTATATACATGACATATGATTTGTTCTGTGGTTTTGTTCACGACGGAAATGGTTGACCATTGTGTAACGGTAGGATAGTAACACGGGACAGACGATTGGAACGCGTTATGATACCTTCGATTGAGTTATGCGTTCGAAGCAATTCATCAGCGACATGTTCCACAAGGTGATAGGATAAAACGGACTAGTGCGTCGATTGTATCTCAAACGACTTATGTAATTGACTTCCCAGTAATTTCAAACATTAATTAGACTGTCGGGTCTAATCTCGTTTAGTTAGTCAAAAGCAGCACTCACAGCTTATGGTGGAACAAAGATTAGTGAAATTGGCATCTTCGAATACAATTCAGTGTACTGTAGTCTCAGTATACATTAGGAAATTTTCGTTTTGTATTCATCGCAACAATTACTGGCCAAGATGAAAACGACTTCATCGCAACGATCACTGCCCAAGATGAAAACGACAACTGAATATGATAATATTAAAGCAGTAATAATTATATATTATATAAATAAAAGCGAAGAGAATTACTGATTTTCATTAATAAGTTTGAATTTATAAAATTTAATAATTAGGAACTATACAGTAAAAGTAAATTTGATACCACAGAATTTATCTTTTATCTCAGCAATCTTATCAGTGCGCATTTGTCAGTGAGAATTTTTTATAATAAGCCAGCGATTTAGTTGGCCCGAAATTGTCCATCGCGATATTGTAGGCGAACCCGCTAAAAGATCATTGACGACAGAAGCTTTTCCTCAGCCGGTCATATACTTGCGAACTCACGTTCACAATCCTTAAGCAATGTCTTGTTTCCCTGGCTACAGCCTGCGGCACACCCTTTTCATTCGTCCTGAGCTGCTGCTTCCCTGTTAATCATTTCATTGACTGCATCGTTGACTCAACTTTGCTTCTTACTTTCTCTTTGTTGCATGAGATGAAGTCGATTGGCTACGGTGTCTCGCGAAAGCCGCTTCGGCTTTAAGCGTACTCTGGAAAGCTCTCCTGCCTAATAACTACT
This sequence comes from Cristatella mucedo, assembly GCA_009760855.2. Classification (NCBI taxonomy): domain Eukaryota; kingdom Metazoa; phylum Bryozoa; class Phylactolaemata; family Cristatellidae; genus Cristatella; species Cristatella mucedo. The sequence continues at coordinate 2,217,376 of WPIO01000025.1, forward strand.
CTGTCCTCATTAAGTTACAGATCGAGATACGTTACATTAATTTACGACTGTGAAAGGGTTTCATAACATTTCCTGTATCATTAATACAGTAACCGAGCGAATGTATCATTACATTCCGCTTCGCTTCTACGCTAGGGCAATTTGAGAATTATAGAAACTGGCTGGCTTTCCACAAAAAAAGATAACCTCGCGCTTGTAGTTGTATTTACCTGCCCGAAGATAAAAGCTGAATTCAGCCGATGGTTCTCGCGAAAGCGAGTGGATATAATTTTAAGCTAGAGACAACAAGATCGCTTATTAGGATTTTCTAGGCTTATCTGTCAAACAATGTACATCGAAGCTACTTTATGCTTCCTTTTCAGCAAATTTAAAGTGCCTTGAAAGAGATTAAGTTTACTAAGGGCGCTTTATCAAATGTGCTAATATTATTTGCCAACCGTGCTACTTAGTGCTAATTAGACTACGGTGAGTTACAGCAACCTTTAGCTACTTTGTTTTTTGCCGAAAACGTAGTTCAGATCCGTTCCATGTGCTCGTAACGCGAACAAGAAAATCAGTGGTAGGATAATATGCTGATAATCTTGATGGTGTATGACTTATGACGCTATTTGTAATTTACTCTTTCCCTCCGTCCACGGAGCTCACATCTTTCTAGTAATTGCAAAACGAGCACCATTTGAGATTGCTCTCTGGATTCTCATCGCAGGCTCCAAATATTAAAGTTGAATTGAAATTAAACTAATCAAACTAGTCCTGATTAATAATTAATCGAGAAAACGGTGGTTTAATGAAGGAAAGTGACAAGAAAATAGAAAGCTATGGAGGAAGGATTGATCGGAACTGCTATTCCCACAGCAAATTCTATGCACCTCTTGCCTCGACGAGAAAATCCACACACCTGTGTTCCTCAGCTTGAGGTATAAGAGGCAAAGCTGAGAGTGTGTGAGGCTGGGCTAGCAGATTGACTAAGAATAAAAATCTTTTGGAAATAGGAATTACTATGCGTGCTACTTTTTTGAACAGGCTGCAATCAGATCAATCCAAAATGGCTATTTTTCAACATTTTCCACACGTGCATTCAAGCCGAAGATACCATATTTAAAGATTGTGATTAATTCAGCTGACTAGCCTTCACTTTCCTAATCATCAAGATAGGGGTATGGCGAGTTTTTTTTTTACTTTAAAATACGTGAAAGTTCCGATATTCTTTAAATTCTCCAAATAAGAACTTCTATGTATTATCTTTAATCCAGACATATTAATTAACATTTTATGAGCAAAAATAAGGTTGGCCATTTCCGAAGATCAAAATATCCCGATCAGTTCACCGAACCCAGATTATGGAGGCGTAATGCATGCGGCGATTATCAAGTCGAACGTTAAGCACGCTCCGGTGATATGCAGTATCTGTATTTACTGTATCTACTTGGGGATGAGCCAAAACTGATGCCAATCCTTAATCCTAACTCTAACGATATTCTAAAAGCATATGTTTAACCTACACTGATGAAAGAATTCCACTTGTTTAAGCAAATATGCTGCAAAAGAAGCGTGTTTTTTGTTGAGTGGTAGCATGCACACTTTCAGCACTTATTAGCACACAAAGGACACTCTAGACGGACACAGCAAATGCATGAGGAACGCATGGGTTGCTAGCTTCTTTCTAATAGACTCAGGTAGTCACTTTTTCACCTACGATGCTAACTATATATATATATATATATATATATATATATATATATATATATATATATATATATATACACACACACACACATATATATATATATATATATATATATACACACACACACACATATATATATATATATATATATATACACACACACACATATATATATATATATATATATACATGTATACACACACACACACACATATATATATATATATATATATATATATACACACACACACACATATACATACTTTCTTAGCCTCCGCCGCCTCAACCGGGCGGCCCTGCATCCGGAGGTCCACGGCCCTGAGACGCACAAGGTGTGCCTCGCATCTAAAACGTCTCCAAGTGTCCAACCGCACCAAGGCTGTCAAGCATGCCAGGTAGCTTCCATCCCAGCTTGCTCTTGCTCAATCTTTACAATTTGCTCTCGGGCAGCCTAGCCGCTAGGGTGTGCCAGTTCACAGGTGGCCGTGGGGTGCTGGCACCGCAGCGAAAGGGCTTAGTTCCTGGTGTGGAGGGCTGCCTAGAGCAGCCCTTTCTTGTGGAGAGCGCCTTTGACGATGCTGGAGAACGGCAGGGCACTAGCACTGTGTACTCGGCGTTTCTCGACCTACAGAATGCCTTCGGCAGCATTCCACATGTCTCGCTTCTCATTGTGCTTCGGCATGCCGGAGTAGATGAGAGCTTCTGCAGGTTTGTTGAGCGCCTCTACAGCGGCTCGCTCCTGGAGCTTCGGGTTCGCGACGAGACGTTGGTGGCTCTTCCTACGACTGCCGGCATCCGGCAGGGCGACCCTCTATCACCGATCCTCTTTGATCTGGCGATGGAAATGGTTATCAGACTCGCTGCTAACAAGCACGAATCCTGTAGCCAGCTTGGCGGAACCTCCCTGTTGGTCTGTTACTTGGCAGATGACATCACCCTGTTCTCAGGCACATCTTCAGGTCTTCAAGCCCTCGTGTCCGCAGTTGAATATGCTGCGTCGACGCTGGGTATGCAGTTCCGGCCGGCGAAGTGCTGTGTCGTCGCCCGAAAGAATGCAAAGGCTGTGCCCACCTCAATCACCCTAAATGACAGGCGGATACCCGAGCTGCCGGACACCGAGTCAATAGCGTACCTTGGAGCCCCGCAGGGTCTTGGGCAGTCTAGGGCTGAAATAGAGCAGGTCCGCTCTTTCCTTGCAAGGAAAATTAACCTGCTTCAAGCCAGCCTTCTCGCTCCTTGGCAAAAGCTGGACGGACGTCTTGCGAACTTTCCTCATGCCACGGCTTAACTACTTTTGTCAGGCGCGGCTTGTGCCTAAGGCCGCTCTGTAACCAGCCGAAAAGGCTCTGGTGGAGCTAAGTCGCTTCTCGTGCGGTCTGCCGAACTTTGCATCGGTGCATTTAAGGTTTGCGTCTCGCTCGGCGAGCGGGCTTTGCTTAATTCGCTTTGGGACAAATACCTTCATCCTGTAAGCTTCTCAAGCCTGTTGCATGCTGTGCTCGCCAAGCGCGTGCGTCCGTCAAGTGGCCCTCACAGATACGACTGGGCAGTAGCCAGCCTGGATGGCACGCCGTCGTCTGATGAGGAGCGTCCGTGGTACCTGAACCCAGCAGCCTTCGGACATGGCAACTGGGTTGGCTCGATCTCGCTGTGGTCGGGCGTGCATAAGTGCCTCACGCGATTCTCCTCTCACTGACTGACCAAGTCACCTCTCACTGACCGGCCCTGAAGTGCTGGCTGTGTCCACCGACCCTAACGGCATCGAGCACTGGGTTGTGCCACGATTGGTCATTAAGAAGCTGCGAGAGTTCACCAGGCTCCTGGAAGAACTTGCTTGGGCGGCCCAGCATTCACAGGGCAGGGTCAGCCGCTGCCTGACCAAGGACAGACTCACCACCCACAGTCACTTCTTGACCACGGGTCTTGGCCTGTCATTCCGGGGACGGCTACCAGCTGCTGCCTATGCCGCATGGAGGCAGAGACCACTTGCCACGTATTGTGTCACTGCCGGCCGACGCTGCATGCAATTACGGCCCGACACAACCTGGCTCTAGGCCGCCTAGTCGGAGCTCTTCCGGCCACCGAGCTCAACTGCATCGGCAGGCCGCGCCCTCCCGTTTGCCGGTGGTCTGGCTCTCAAGCCGGACCTGGTCATTGACAACGGCACGGATTTAGTAATTGTTGATGTGACGGTACCGTTCGACAGCAGTGAGGATGCTCTGATTATGGTGGCCCGGAACAAGACCGATAAATATGCAGCCATTGCCCGGTCTTTCCTGACAGCTGGCTACAGGTCGCCAGGGGTGAGACCCTTCGTGGTCGGGGCTCTCGGCAGCTGGTGGCCAAACAATGAAGCTTGGTTCGCCGAACTCGTCATCCCACGCTCGGAAAGGACACTTTAAGGCGGCGCTGCGTCTCTGACGCCATTGCCGGATCGGAAGCCGCTTGGTGGTCCCTGTTCCTGAACCGGGAGGCCCGGGTAACACGCTCGACCCCGGCAGGACAGGGCACCACAGGCTAATGTATATACACTAGTTAAAAATCTTTTCCTCGATAATATATAAATTTCTATATATAAAAGTAGAACTGGTTAACTAAAATATGAATATAGGTATACACAGACACACACAGACACACACACACACACACACATACGCACGCACACACACACACACACACACACACACACACACACACACACACACACACATACATATATATATATATATATATATATATATATATAGCGAGAGAGATATATGCAAGCATATACATTAATTGCTTTTTCTGATTAGCACAAATTGAAGTACGATACCGAGGACGTGGCAGTGAGAAAACATGCCATCATTCGTCTCTCGAAAATTTATTACTGCATTTTTTTTCCTTTTTTTTAGGCATACACTTCGACTAACGCTTGACACTTGGCAAGCAGATGTAGCAACCCCCAGAATACAACATAATAAATTCAATACATTATCGTGTCTTTGAAAGCAGGCGAAAAGTTCTTCGTACCGATGGCATTGCACTGCATTTTACTCACCTCTGCAGTAGTGCCCGGTACTTTTTACGCCAAATGCCAAAGATGACTGACATCACTAGTATTCCGATGGCTGCTGCTAAGGGAGTGAAGTACCAGTGCAGTTTGTATTGATACCAACTCGGTGGAGTAGTCTCAACCTGCAACTAGTCAATCCATTCAAGGTCAACAGTCCTCTGCGATTCAGCTTTTAAGCAGGTATTAATGCACGTGACCGCAGATGAGTCACCTGCTACCACGAGGCTTCAAAATGAGCAATTGAGATCTAAGTGAACCTTATTAACATTATCAAAATCGCCGATGCTTAGGTTTAGGAAAAGCATAATAGATTCTTATGCAGTACACGAAACCATCCTGTTCATATGCAAAAGAACATGAGAAAACTCAAAAAGCCTCCACATATTTTCTGAATTTCTTAGTACGAGATACTTCTGTGTCTAGCGATAATTTGTGGTGTCCATTATCTGTCCATCAAACTGACACTATAGTAATACAAACATTTCTGAAGACAACCCAATTAGAGTGTCTTATAAATCTATAGAAAATATGTACGTTTATTTTTTTAAATATAGCACGACCGAAGACCAATTCCAAAGGTTGGAATGCAGATTCATTTTGCATTAAGAGGCAAACGATCCCGATACCTCTGGTTTTGGCTGACAGCTCTTCGGAATGAAATATCACGGTTTCTGTTTTATTGTGCTCAACTCTGGGTTCAAAGCAATGTCTTCGAATTTCAATTTATATGCCCCAGCCAAATCCTGGTGTAATATCTCAATTTGTATATCATTTTAACATGAATTTGATGCTTGGCTGTGACCAGTACGTCTGGTGCCGTGACCAGAGACCATCAACTTCATTATTCGCGACGGGAAAAGATTAATCCTATGCGAGCATTCCACCCCAGCGTTGCTCGGCCAGATATTGTACGAAGCTATACAGTATATATCAGCGACCTATGTAATTTCGATTTGCGGGTGTATTTTGGCTATGGTTATAAGAAAATGCAGCAAATTCAATATGCAGAAGCGCTTGCTGCGGACTGCAATTAGTTAGACCTCATATTTATGATTTATGTGTCCATTTTCATTACAAAATGTGGTGAACTACGGTAGCCCTGCATTTCCTTGAGCTCGTGCTGTAAAATATTAACTGATAAATTCATTGAACTTTCGTCATCATTTTTCCGTTTTGCGAGATGGGATAACGGACATTAATGTCAGGCAAGGTCGTGCAAGATGCGTATTTAGCATGCCCAGCTCGATCAATAACGAAGGAGCAACTTTATGCTTTAAAACTTTTCAGAAACTTCAATTACTCTAAGCTAGCGAACAACTTTTGCCCTTACCAAGTTAAGCTGCAGCCCAAGCCGCTGCTCGTTGAAACCTTTTTCGCTTTCTATAACCTGTCTCATTAGGTAGTGCTTTTCGTTCTCCGTTTTGTTTCTCAGATTTACGAAGACACTGACGTATGTAAGTCCGCTTTCAAGAGTCACGTAAGACTCCACAGTTACCGTGTCGTTACTACAAAACGATAATCTTTTCAGCCACGATGCACAGCTTCAGGCTATTCAGATTGCAAGCCAGCTCTTCTTTGCATCAACTCAAGCAATAAACGCACAACTCATGTGGCTTTTAAAAGTTTTTATTTTTAATCTATGATTCTTAACCCTTCCTGGGATTAGCATCATTAATGGCATAACGATTGTGCGACAGCAATCTTAGTGGGTATACGTGAAGATGTTCTTACCTTATGTCCTCCGGTGTACATAAGTCTTGCTTGAGCTCGCAAAAACGTCTCGTGATTGAGCTGAGTACTTCTCCAATGCCGTCTTCGAGACTTTCACCCTGAATAAAGACAGTGAACAACATATGGATGGATTAATGCAATGACTGAACGTTTGTATATTACTATTTCATGTTACCTCTGCTGCCAAATGTGTTGCTGTCTTCGTGACCAATTCAAATGTAAATGGTTGAGCTGCAGCTGCAGTACTCCGGACAACTACAAATAAAATTCATTTGTATAATAATTATAATAATAAATTTGATACAGTTCCCTCAGAGAACTCAATATATTTCTAGACATTTTAGTTTGCTGCAAAGGCATTACGATCGAATGGTTAGCGATAGCATGCTCAATGACCAACAAGAATAACATGGTTAGGAGTGAAATGCACAGGGTCAGCATGCAAGTATGGTTAGTGGCCGCATGTACTAGTGTCCAAAAGAAAAAGCACATACAGAACGATCACAAGGACCACTAAATGCTGTGATAAATATACGCATTTTTAGCTTATTATAAAATTTGTCAAGTCAGGAGATGTCGTGACACAAGCCTGAAGTAAGTCCCTGGCTTTGGGAGCAAACGAACTAAAGACACGGTCTCCAAAGGATTTGAGGTTTCTACAAGATATGGGTAAACAACTAGATTCCGCAAAGCGGGTAGTACAATGCTTAGCCTGGTGGGAAAAGTAGATCTGTTAGGTAGGCTCGAGTCAAAGAATGAAGGGACCTAAAAGGGAGTGACAAGACCTTTAAGTCGATCTGTTGCTTGACTGGTAGCCAGTGTAGGTGGGCGAGAAGCGGTAAGATGTGGCAACTGCAGGGCTCGCGACAGACAAGCCCAGCTGCAGAGGTTTGCTCAAGCTGTAAGCGCCTGATTGCACAAGCCGGTAGACTAGCAAGTAGTGAGTTCGGCTCCCCCCACTAGGTGCTAGCTTACTGCAGCCATTGCCCGTGCTCATGCAGCAGGCAATTTGCAGGTTGTGGTTCTTCCACTTAGGCCAGACGTCAGACAGCTTATAGTATTTTAATGGGACTTGCAGCATTCGACTTGTTATCAGCGACGTGGCAGCCGCATCTACATGCACACTTAGCCAGTCCGCCCGTTGTCATGGCTCACCTTTATTGCATTTTGCACCCGTGTAGCCGCGCCGGCATATGCACTCGTGACCTTGCAACTTGTCAACACACCTTCCATGGACACACGGATTGCTGCTGCATTCGCTCACGGCTGCAATGATAAGCACGACAATTTTCGTCCACGAGCACGTCGGGTGAGTGACCAGCGGGTGACAAAGTGGCGGCTGGGCAGCGAAGCCGAGCTCTATCACTCTACCCTGTACACACCCAGGGAGCAGTTGGCGCCTGCGAAGCCGCGTAGGCAAGAGCACGTGTAGCCACTGATGCCGTCCTTGCACGTTCCGTACTGACAGACGTCGGAAGCGCAGTCGTCTATATCTAAAACAAGATCCGACGTCGGATACCCATAGTGAGACGCCGCGAAGCTGTGAAGCCGTTCACCAGTCATCGGTCGGGAAAATCACTGGCTTTACTTAATGGAGCTTAAAAACAAAGCCTGGACCGTTGCAAAGACGGACGAAGTGTAAGTAACAAATAGGTTTAATGTATAGTAGTCGTGAATGATTACTATCGGCAGAGCCAGCCATCGTGCACCCAATCTTAACGCCGAGCACTTCTTATAATGAACAGGCTCCGATCAGCCGCCGCCGACGTAGCCTTGCAGAATGCAAGTGATCTAGCGGCACGTGATAACCCGCCAATCAGCAGTTGTCTGTGGCTACAAAAATAGACCTCGTGTCCTGGGTCAGCCAGTGCTGCGCTGCAGGTCAAAGTGAGATTGCTAGCAGTTGCATAGGCACACTAGTTGCCAACCGATTTCAGCTAAAACATGGTGCCTCTCAATCGTCACCCAGAAAAATTGAGTTGCTGCCGCTGGCTGATATAGTGAACCCCGACATGAAACTGCTTCCCTAAAAGCCAGCACTTGCACTTATAATGGTAGCTCTTGGTCAACAAAGTACAGGGACTATTTCCTGTGCACTGGCTCAGGACGGATTATAGTCGAGGGCTCGGAAAGTGAAGGAAGCACAAGTTGCTGATACACTTGACTTGCCAAAGGAGGACGAATTTATTACTCTTTTTTTCGATCTTGGCGTCTTCTTTCATTTTTATTGTATGAACCCTTTTCTTATTCTCGTTTTCCGGGCGAACATCCGGCCAACCCCATGGTCGCCACGGCCACTTCTTTCTCTAATCACTCGGACAACGCGTCCTGTGTTACTCTATCTTATTTTCTCCTTTTTTACATTGTTTAATGAGTGTAATGAATTTAGAGAGCCACCAATATTTCCGAGTTTTCCCGCGCTGAGCCGCCTTAGAGTGTGCATGCCGCTGTGTTCGGGTCGGCTAAAGCTCGAGCTCAGTACCTTGGTGGCATCGATCGCCGCCGTAGCCTCGTCGGCACCGACACGAGTAGCCGTCGACCAGGTCATAGCACTCGCCGTGGATGCAAGGATTGCTAGCACACTCGTCGATATCTGGAGAGGAACGAAACAGGCCGCGTGATCAATCTGACAGGATTCGCCTTCAGTAGCTGAATGCTAAACGCCAGTCATAGGGTGCATGCCTGTAGTCAGCCATAGAAATCCAGGCAGAGGCAGCAAGTCCCCCGTACTTTGCTTTCGCTCAACGACGATCTGCCTAGTTTCTAGCAATGCCTCGTCACGACCGGAGAACTAAGCTCCGATGCGCTCGGCTTTTGAGCTCGATGGTGCGCCTGCTTTCCTCACTTACTGACGTCGCATTGTCTGCCTGTGTATCCGCGGAGGCAGGCGCACTCGAAGCCTTTCAGCTTGGCTATGCATCTGCCATTGGCGCAAGGGCTGCTCTTGCAAGCATCTACGACTGAAAGCAACGATTTCCATAAGTTACGGCTTGTCTCAATGCTTTTATCTTACCATTATCTCGACAGAAAAGAGAATCGCACATGAAGCTTTACCAGAAGCTTTTGCTGAAATTTATCTTTGTGTCTCCTTCTCTAACTTTGCAAAGCAGCAGAGACTATGTGGCTGTTAAGCAGGAAAGTTTTTCTGTAGTCCACTCAAAGCCGAAGTGCCTTTCGGTACGCATACGATAGCCCACATAATATTTAAAAAAGAGAAAGTGAGAAGCCCAGCTGAGTCAGCAGGGCAGTTTAGGAACACGGAAGTAGCAGCTCGGGGTGGATGGAAAGTATTGCCATGGTCAGTAGCAGGAGAGTGGACGACTTTGCGTGAGAACTGGAAGTGAGCTCTCAGGCTAAGGCAAAGCTAAGCAAGATTTTCTGGCCAACAATCTGTAAGCCTAGCAACGCACGCCCCTCAGGGGGGGAGCGAGTAGGGTTTGCGATTGACTATGATCGAAACAGAGACCGACAGCATTCTTCAGTCGCTCAGAGGACTCGCTGCTGATATGCACGGTTTGTCGGAAGCTCAGCTCTATTATTTTGCTGGTCTTTGAGATGCAGCTCGAACGGCGATTGCTACGGCTTTGTTTGCTATTGATACTGAAGCAGCATTGGCCGGTGATCATTCTACCCTCGAAACTGGCTATCAGGTTTTCGCCTGCATGGCATCGCAGTACGGTCTTTTGGGTACGGGAACACGGCAGCAGCGGCGAAAGAACTTAAAATTACATTTGGCGAAATTTACTGAAGCCAGTTACCACGAGCTATCGCTTCCCCCACTTCGTCGTCCACTGTTAACGTGGGACTAGCTGCTATGACTTTAGTATCTGATTTCTGGAGGCTGTAAGTTTCTTATGCCCATCATCACCACCAGCTGTATTCTTTACGCCTCTCTTTGCGCTGCGATATCCATAAGGGGGTGTGTGTTTTTAAGGAACGTTTTAAATTCACCAGGAGATAGGTAAGGTCTGACGCGACTTGTCCTGTTTCACTGAATGCGAGCAGGGATCGCTAACAGACGTCGCAGAGTGGCATCTGCTGGCACCGCCATCAATGTGATGCCACGTTCAAACTTTTGTGAACCATCCGTTCCTCTCCAATCTTGCCCAAATTAATAGGCGCGTGCAAATGGACGGATACTTCATTTTATCTTGTCACAAGTTTAGCTCCCGCTTAAGTTGGAAGAAGTGCTATTAAGCTAACACCCTTAAGGTCTCGACTAGTACTTCTAGCTATTTTAACTCCTGGAGCTTTGATAGTGTTATGGCCAGTACACCATACAAGAAGGTCAATCGTATGAACTTCTAGGTATAATACATAGCAAAATAGGCCTATATAAAAATATATGAACAAATATTTAAATATATATCTATATATATATATATATATTAAAAACTATTAATAAAATATTTGTTGAATTTCGTTTAGGATTAAGTTTAACTGCTTTAGCTTAAGGGTTTAGGTTTTTCAGTTTAGGCAGCTGCAACTATGTTAAACATACTGCTATAGTTACTAGGCCTGAAAGAAAAAGCACTCTATTAATAGATACACGTTGATATTGTATCTGTAGGTATGGCTGCTTTGTGAATAAAGGTTTGCTAAATCGGCCAGATTGTGATTTATCTTAGTGATTCACGGTTCCTGAATTTTAAAAGCTAGGAAACAAATTATGCCAGAATATGTAGCCGATGCAGCAAAAAAGCAGAAGCAGTGTAATAGGACTGAGTTGTGCTCCGGGAGTTGGAGCATTGGCATTGTAATGTAATGTAATGTATATCCGTCTGTCACTCCACAAAGCCACGAAGACTATGTGGGTGTTACACAGGAGAGTTTTGTGTAGCTCACTCACACTCTAAACGGCTTTCGGTATGCATTCGGTAGCCAACATACTTCGTCTCAAGCAACAAAGAGAAAGTGGGAAGCATAGCAGAGTCAGGAGAGCAGTTGAGGTAGTAAGTAGGATGGAAGTAGCAGCTCAGGACCCCCGAAAAGGAGGAGCCATAGTCGGCAGTAGGTGAGTAGGTGTCGTTGCGTAAGAATTGTGGAAGCGAGTTCCACAGTCTAGGACCTGCAGAGCTAAAGCTTCTGTCGCCAACGGTCTTTAAGCGGAAAAATGGAACAGCTAATTTATTGTCCACACAGGACCTGAGGGTGCGAACAGGCTGAAACTGATGCAGCAGTTCAGCTAGGTACGAAGGAGCCAAGCCGTGGCGGGCCTTGTGGGTCAACAAAAGAACTTTGCTCTGTATCCGTTGCTCAACCGGCATTCATCCTAGCTCTTTTAGCAAGAGGCATTGAAGTGTTTTGCTCTTGGCCATTGACCCTTGCGAGAGTTACTACGCGACATGGCCCCCGTTGAATGCCTGAAATCCTCATGTCCCGAAAATAGACTTCTCTACGTAATGGATATGTGCTCGATATTTTAAGGTATGAGGGCTCTTCGTCGCTGCTTTGTTTAACTACTCAGGGTATACCTGTGAGCATTGGTACTTCACATATAAGTCGCTAGCTGCCTACAAGTTTCGTGGCGCTTTGTGGCGCTTCGGCTGAGACTAGCCTAGCTAGAAACACTGTGTTTACGGCCTAGTTGTGTCCGGACGTGGAGGCAGCTGTAATATGTTTGCTACCCTGTCTGCATAGTGAAGCAACTAAGTCTGTAGTGGATAACGAGGCTTCTGTGGCATCGCTTCACGTTACCTGGAGATACAATTTGTTTCTTCGGGAGCCATTCAAATTTATTGCTATTATTATTTACCTTCGCGAGATCGTATCGGAAGTATCAAGTCAGCTGTTTATCTTCCTATCTCGATGCAGCAAATATACAATTAATTTACTTTAAACAGCAGTAATTTTCAAAACCTATGAAGTTCCATAGTTAGACATGCCATTTAACTTCTAAGTGTACTTTTTGCACGCCAGCAGATAACGAAGGTAGGTTTTCATGTAACGCATCAATAAAACTAACAGATCGAAAATACCATTTTTGCTTATCAAATTTTAGTTTACCTGTGGAGCAGTTGTCACCTGTAAATCCATCAAAGCAGGAACAGTGAAAACTGTTAATGTCATCCAAGCAAGTTCCGTATCCACAAGTAGCGTTTGGGCAGTCGTTGATGTCTAAAACTCAATTTATTGACTGTTCATATCTCGCATCTTAAACTAGGACAGTTAAAAACCAAGCGTTCCTATTTAAAAAATGTTTCATAATTTAGAATAAGTTTTTATGACCAAAACTTAAAATTCAATTGAGAACTACTTTTTCATTAGATGGTGAGTGCAGTTAAGCAGAGGTGGACCCTGAATCATAGAGACCTGATAAATACTATAATAAGCATGCCTGTTTATTACAGCATCTATTAGATCTGTGTGATTCGTATTTCGTGGGCATAGGCCTGCTTACATTGCTTCAGAAGCATGCGGATGTTACCTCCAGTCATTTGGTATTTTTAGCATCTGTAAAGTGCCTAGAAATAATTTAGTTCTTTGAGGGCGCTATACAATGCGTTATTATTATTATCATTAACAAACTTGGCCAATTGAGGTGTGATTTAATCTTTTTCCATTTTATTCCATTGCAGTTAGGTGTGTAATCAAGACATTTGGTCACGGGTTTATCTTTTAAAGTAGCTACTACAGCTACCAGATTGTCAGTGGAAGCAAGTAGAATTCTTGCTCTGACCTTCAAAACGCATCGTGGTTTAGCTCCTTCACACCCAACTAAAGTGCCATAATATCAGTAGCCTATTTTCCCCCTAGACTTCCGACTACAATATTTTAGACGCTCCTTGTTCACCTAATGACTTTTGGTAGTGCAAGCTATTGCTTTTGGAGCAGACTGTGGAACTTACCACCATAATTCGAAAGCCTCCTCCACAATCCGTATCTTCAGTGGCAATGCACACTCTGAACTGCCGTCTGTTGGCCATTCTTCGCTGTTATTTTTTACTTACATCATTGGGTGCTATCCTGACTTAGCAATGCTTTTTATTCTTACTTGTGGATTTTAAATCCTTTGGCTACCGTATGTTTGTTGGAAAAAGATTCGTTTTGTGTGTGTTGAAGAAAACTCCCAAGTACCCTGCCGCTCACTATTAGTGACGTCTGGAAATATATTCGGCATGGATAAACATAATTGTACACTTAATACATACGGATACATATGTATATACATTTTTATTCACTCATTTAATTACCGTAAACTCGCAAATCTGCATCCAAGCGGTGTGAAGAGTGACGTGGGCATCTACTCGACACTCTCCTAATACTGCGACCACAATCTCAATGACTTCCGCGAAGGAGTTTCTAGTCACAATATTAAGCTCTCATTGAAGCTTTATTTAGTAGTTTTAAATCAAATTGATCGTTATTCGACGTTTCCTCTTGTCTTCAGTTGTTCCTTGCTTACGAGTCCTTTTGAACCACCTTTTTGGGCAAGCTTTAAGTGCCGAGACAGTACGGTTTGTGTAATGCTACAAATTTCCACGTGTGCCTCCTTCTCTCTCTCTCTCTCTCTCTCTCTCTCTCTCTCTCTCTCTCTCTCTCTCTCTCTCTCTCTCTCTCTAGCTATCTCTCTCTATCTCTTTGCTAGTTATCTACATTTAGATTGCATCAAAATCGGATGTAGGTACTTTTTAAGCAGATCTGCTAAGTTTTTCAAAAATTGCTTGAACACTAAATTTCATTAAAGAGCTTCCTTTATTGTCACGTGTCAAGGGTCAGAGGAGATCCTGACCGCTTTACTCACTATATGTGAGCTTATTTAGAAGACTCGGCATATACACTGTTCTTTATGAGATATTAGGCTACATAATTTCTCAACTGTGTTAGGGCACACCCTCCATTCAGCAACAAGCAGCTTGGACTTTCTGCCTTTTACTCAGACTCTATCTCAGTGAGTAATATAAATCTTCCTGTACAATTATTTGTTTCTACTGTAATTGCGTATTCGCATACTGTAGTCAAACAAGAGCACATTGTTTAAGACATGCGGTGAATAACTTTTGATCTTCCTTTTATATGTGCATTAAAACATGGGAGGTGTTTTTTTATACTATGTAAATATTCTTGAACTTGCAGCCACCAGGAATGCAGCTCAGAGCTACTGCTTATTGTTTAGATTTCAGTTCAAGACGCATTCGATTACCATGCTAGGACAATGTTTCGCATCTTACTTGTGTCGCATCGTAGCCCTGTGTACCCATCATAGCATAAGCATTTGTAGCTTCCAACTTGATCCAAACACCGTCCAAACGAACATGGGTTGCTTGTACATTCGTTTATTTCTAAAAAAGAAAAAATAGTCGTGCTGCCTAATGTTTCTAATTAAATGCGTTTAAGTGCTGTTTCTTAGCAATAATCAAGCAAACTACATAAACGAGCTTAGTTGATAGATTTGAAAACAAATGGCTAGCTGATTAAGCACCTTGGTTTATATAGTGGAAGAACGTGGGTGTCAAAGTTCATGCGCCTTTTCGCTAGCTGATAATCTGTGGTGAATTCAAAACATGGAAAGATTTCCACTGTTATTGATATTTACTTTGGAAAAAACTATGGTTCCAAGAACATAGATGTGGCAATCGGAAATCTAGATGTGGCAATTGGATATCATAATCTGCATGATCAATATCAAAACATAATGCTCCCGGCAGTTACAAGGGTCAGGACCATCAAAATCTGTAGCACTGATCTCTCTGTCACTTTCTTTTTCGTGCTAAGGAATCTGTTAGATTTCCTCTTAAAAGCATTTGCACATTCTTAAACTTATATGTAGGTTTCACCGTTCGTTAAGATCAACCTTGAGACGAGGATTTATCCGAAAGAGATGTTCATAACTTTTTTTCAATTTAAACAACAACGACTTCATAGGCATCAGGCATGTGCCAATCGCTTTCAAAGAAATATTTGCTGTACGACGAGATGAAATAATCATGCAGGAATCATATACAGGGGCTTTTTTTAAAAGGACAAGGATACAATAAGTATTTTCTTAACAACTTCTTGTAAAATAAAAGTATACTTCTTGTATAATAAAAGTAAGCGTATGGCCTCATTCCTTGCTATTATGTCATGCTTCAATGTATTAGTTTGATAATACCATCTTTTTCGGTAAGCTCATGAATCCAAGTAAAATGTGCTTGATTTAAATCTAGTAACAATGGGGTGGTAGATAATCACTGGGAATACATGAGGTCACGCCAATCAGAATTTTATAAGAAGCACCGGCTGGGTAGCACTTCATTGAAGTAAAACACGAACCTCTGGTCAAAAAACTATAATCAATACATACATAAATAAATCTCAGAAAATAAGCATTCTAAAAGGCTAAATAACGTTTATGCTGGCTGTCGCTGGCAATGTGCGCAATTTTACTCTCTTGATTACCCAATGAACTGTGCCAATTACCGGCAGTATCATGGCTGAGCGGCGTCCTTACTATTCCGAACGCCACGTGCTCTCTTGCAGGCTCATGTTCACGTCTGTGATCCACTAAATTCTGTCCTAAATAGGTGTGTTTATAAGTTCTTTTTAAATGTGGTCAAGTCAGAGAATGTTCTGACTCAGGTCAGGGAAGAGTTCCAGGATTTAAGAGCATACGAACTAAATGTACAGCATCCAAAGAATTTAAGGTTTGTACGAGGTATTTGTAGACTGTTGGATTCCGAAAAGCAGGTGGTACGATGCTTGGCCTGATGGGGAAGTTAATCTGAGAGATAGGCTGGAGCCAAAGAATGAAGTGAGCTAAAAGTGAGCGAAAAAACCTTGAAGCCAATCCGTTGCTTGACTGGTAGCCAGTGCAGGTCGTTGAGAAGTGGTGAAATGTGGCAACTGCGAGGCTGACGACAGACAAGCCTAGCTGCGGAGTTTTGCACCAGCTGCAATCGCCTGATCGCACGCCCTGGTAGGCCAGTAAGCAGCGAGTTGCAGAAGTCGAAACGGAATGGCACAAATCCATGGACGAGCTTAGACGTGGTATCCTTATCTAAACAAGCCCGAATTTTAGCAATGTTATGTAGCTGAAAGTAAGCAGACTTGATTGTGGAGCTGGTGTGGTCGTCAAACGAAAGGTCACTTTGGAGCATGACACCTAGATTTCGTGCTGATTCAACAAGAGATATGCTGTCAGAGCCAATTTTGAGCGTCAGCCTTTCCAATTTCGGAATCACACTGGGTTTGCCATAACTAGTAAGTTAGTTTTATCATCGTTTAGGTTTAGAAAGTTTGCTGCCATCCATATGCGGATGTCATCAATACATGCAGCAATTGAGTTGAGAGAATTGGAGGTGCTCGCAGGCTAGGAGGGATCAAAGCAAATACAACTGAGTGGCATCCACATAGAATTGAAAGCCTAGATTGTGCTTGGCAATCACATCAGCAAGAGGGAGAGTATAAACCGTGAAAAGAACCGAACCTGGCACGGAGCCCTGAGGTACCCCATATTTCAGAGGTACCATAGATGATCTTTGTCCATTAACATCAATACTCTGGAGTCTCCCACTGAGATAGGACTTGAACCACTGCAGAGCGGTGCTAGTGATGCCTAGACAAGATGAGAGGCGCTCTAGAAGAACTTTGTGATCGATCGTATGAAAAGCTGCCGAAAGATCGAGCAAAACAAGCAGAGACACTCTACCCATGTCTGCATTCCTAAGTAGGTCGTTGTGTACCCTAAGCAATGCTGACTCTGTGAAGTGATTAGCTCTGAAGCCAGAATGGAATTTACTGGCAAGGTGTGAGGTTTCGGTATATGAATTTAGCTGGTCCGCAACGACCCGTTCCGGTGTCGTTGATAGGAATGGTAGAAGGGAGACTGGGCGGTAGTTGCTTAAATTCTCTTCGTCTAGTGTTGCATTCTTGACAAGTGGCCTGACTACAGCCTTTTTGAAAGGTCCTGGGACATGACCTGAGGCTAATGACATATTAATGATTTAATTATGTAATAGAATGATGTGATAGATATAAAAGATAAGTGTCAGCTAACCTAACAGTCTCTTTTACATAGCGATAGAAGAGTCTTGTGGGCTCTATCACAGCTTTTGCATCAGACAATAAAGAATTGTCTGCAGCAGGACTCTAACCTACAACCTGGTAGGTGAAGAGCGAGCACCTTACGCCTGGATAACGAGACAGGAACACTATACTAATGCGAGAGGAATTAAGAAGAACTATGGCATTGGAAACAATAGAGATTAGTGCATAAGGAGAGCATATTTTCACAAGCATATAAATGATAGCTTATATTATTCTTGGCTATTGCGTAGGCAAGAGTGAAAGTATAAATCAAGGAAAGAATGAAATATCAAGCAGATCTCCACGGTTCTTCATTCTTTGAGGGCTCAGTTGATTTCCGGAGACTGTTAAAACCTGCGATCCTCAAGTCCGCAGTGAAGTGTTACCTAAACAGTGGAATTAAATTCTCTTAATTGCCAGACAAGACGGCTGTTCCTCAACAAGGACTCGGTTATCAATCGTATCAATTCGTTTGTTATTCATTCGTTCGTTCGTTCGTTATTCATTTCGTTTGTTTTTTCAAGCATGATCTTAATTACCATTCAATTGCATTTCACTTTACAGCAAATTTAAAGCGCCTAGAGAGAGATTAAGTTCTCTGAGGGCGCTTTATCAAGTGAATTATTATTATTATTATTATTATTATCATAATACGCAGACGTATACAAGATAAGTAGCAGAAAGACTCCATTTAAATCACTAAATTCGGCGTTCCTGGGTAGTTGGATATCTGCAGACTTTTGCTCTATTGACATAAAGTAATTAGCCATGAATGCTTATTGACCTCATTTTTTCAAGGTTTTGAGATTATTTACACACCAAGGTTCGGCTTGAGCATGGCATTGTCAATATAAGATCTAAGCTTTTAAACCTATGTCGGCCGCTGAAAGAGAGTAGTCTCGGTAGCTCAGCCAGTCGAGCACTGCAAAGATAATTTATAGAATTCTAGGTCACTGAGCTCCATTTTTTACTGCTGAAACACACGGTTTGGAAGCTGACAGAATTAAAACTCGTAATTTCTCTTAACGATAATGCAATAGGATAACGTCTTCTCAAGCCAACATCATAAGTAGTGCTTGCTTAATGCATATGGTAACTCTGTCGTAATCATAATTGTGTTTTAAAGAAGTCCTGTGTGCTTCGGTAATACCCAGAGGCGCCTTTATGCTCAGTGGCGGAGCCACAGTATGACAGAGAACGTGATTTCCCCTACAGCTGGCAGCGAATTGTGCCGCCCACCATTCCTGTGACCACCTACCCTCAAAAACCCAAGAAATTATTTCCTAATTTTATTTGACGAAGAGCCCCGAGTTCATTTCAAATAAAAACTATAGTTTTTTACTATATCTGTTTATTGATTTCCGGTTTAGCTCGCCTACATAAAAATTGTGTGGGCCTTGACCTCTACTTCAAAATTTTGCAGGCCTCACCCTCTCTAAATAAATATCCTCGCTTCACAACTGTCTATGCTTACCTGTTTCACATTGTCGTCCAGTATAGCCACTGATGCAGGTGCAGATATAGTCGTTGAGTTTGTCCACGCACGTTCCATGTGTGCATGGTTTGCTGACACACTCGTCAATTTCTAAAAACCCACAGACTTGTTGGCGCATTTATGGTACGCTCACTTTAAATGAACGTGATATTCAATGTAGATAGCGAGCAGCTATAATTGACCGGAAGACTACTTCATATATCAGATGGCATACAGAATTTGAATCGATGATTTCTTTTTGACCGAACGCGTTTTCTCTATTTTTTGCCCTTAACACACATATCTTGCTAGTTAGAGCATTTATTCTGAGCAGAAATTCACTAGAATTTGCTAGTAAAATATATAGTACCACTTCGATGATTTAATGTGACAGATAGCTTACTCAATTGCCTCATTTACCTAGTGGCATAAGTGCCGTGTCAGCTGCCATTGCCTATTTGCAGTGGGCGATAGAGAATAACCGGCTGCAGGCCTTGGACTGCAAGACTTGGGAAGTAAATTGAAAATGACACTCACCTACTGAACAGTTGGCTCCAGTGAAACCCTGATAACACGTGCAGTTGTTTCCTCGAAATAAATCGACACAAATGCCATGCATGCAGGCTCCTGGAAAACAGTCATCCGTATCTACAAGAAACATTTGTTTCTACTAACTTATTTGTTTTCGTAGAATTTATGCAGACCAATTGCAATTTGATAACTATTATCTGTCTCTGCCAAAGCGCTAGAAAGGACAGGAACACATATAAATATTTTTAATATTACATTTGCTTAGCACCCTCAGAGAACTGAATCGCCGAGCTAGTTTGGTCCAGCGGTTAAGGTGCTTCCCCCCTCCCCCTTCCCCGACCTCAGCCAGACCGTGGTCGTGGGCTCGAGCCCGGAGGCATATGTGAAGCGCCTGAATAGAGATTAAGTTCTCTTGGGGTGCTATACGAATGAATTATCTTTAATCTATTTCTAATCAATTTGCAGATGCTGCAAAAAAGCACGACCAAATGATTAGTGGTAACACTTTCAATGTCATCAAGCATATCATTGTAAGGTCTGACATGCATAGAATGAACAGGTAGATATGATCTGTAGCAGCAGGCACGTTTTCAGCATGCATTTTCACAAGTAAGACGAATCTAGCTTTCATATTGCTTTCAGCAATACCTAACCTTTTAACAAAATATAAATTGTATTGTCATTTCAATGTAGAAGGAGCAACATGACAGCGATGATTTGATGGTAGGTAGCTCGATTACAGGCTACCAAAAGGAAGGCTTTATTAGAAACCACAGCACCAGTAATACTTACCAAGAGAGCAATATTGACCGCTGTAACCTAGCTCGCACAAACATGAGTAACCGTTGACTTGGTCTTGACAAGTCCCGTAGCGGCATGGGCTGCTGCTACATTCGTCGATGTCTGCAAATGAACCAATTAAAAACGATTTATTCTGCAGGTTTATTGCAATCAATCATTCGATGCAATAGCTGAGCCATATTAAATTCCTACCTTCCTGGCAAGTGATTCCGGTATAACCGGGAGCACACATGCATTGAAACTCATTTATCAAGTCTGTACATGTTCCATGAACACAAGGGCTGCTGCTACATTCGTCTATGGCTGAAAATAACAAATAACAGGCAATGACACCATGTGGGCGAAATCGGCAGTCCGCAGTGCGGAATGGACACAGTCATGAGTAATTCAATGCCTTTATAAAGTAAACAAGTTACCAACCCAAGTCAAGTTCAGCTGTGAGCAAAAATTTGTTGTAATGGTGTTCAATTAAATTACTGGCTGAATTAACTTTCAAGACCTTAGCAAATTGGAGGTACATTCGAGAACAATCTTACAATGGTCTTGATCTAATGGTCTTAGGTCTTAAAATTCTGCTGACGAACGCCTGTTAATATTTTAACAATGATAACTACCTTTTTCTTTCAGGTTTAAGCTGTGAGTGGAGTTTATTTAAAAGAACATATCTAAACCTCTTACGAAATGAGTTTTGATGAAATCATCAGTACAAACCCTATTTCTAACACCGAGATGCGAGACATGAGAAAGGAAAGGGTACAACTGCTATTCTTTTGATAGTGGTCCAGACTATAGCTTCATGTTCTTAAATGAACTCTCGTATGGAAACTTCTTTAGAAAAATTCTGGAGTTTTACTTATTTTAAAGATTAATTAGAAGTAAACTTGCTTAAGTTCAGACGCTATCACTCGCCACCAGGGCAATTTAATTCCGGAAATCGCGGTTCTCATATGGAAGCTGATCCATGTATGAGGTCAGTTCGTCGTCCACGAAAGCAAGTATTTTCGATACGACTGTTATCATCTGCAAATAGTTCATTTGCCTCTAGAAATAACAGTAAAGCATTGCATTTTTGATCGCAGTAAGACAGTTTAATCCTTCAGGCAACTCTCAAAGGCTTGATTGACCACATAACAGCTGACTAAAGATAATAACACTCACAAATTAAACACTTAAGGGGACATTAAGAAACGTTCACAAGGACTGAGAAAGCATTAGGTGGACATGCATATGGACGGTATGTAAGTGCAGCACGCATATCTAATTTATGTTTCTGTGGGTTAAAATTCTCAGAACTTGCTTCAGCACGAAGCATTGTCTTCCAGTCTTGTGTTCTGGTGGATGCAATCTAAGGCCTTTCGGTATAAAATAATCCGATTCTAAAACACTCGATTCATAGTTATCAATAAAATTGTCATTTGCATGTAGATATATAATTGATATGCATGCAATTTGATAATGCTAAGCCCGAAGATAATTTTAGGGCTGGTGGTACGAGAGTGGGGTCAAATGTTACTCTGCCTCAGGACTTGCAGCAATCGGGGCCCCGCCTCTAGTGCTTTAATTAGTGATTGGTAAGCTCTTGTTACTGGCTATTTAAGCACTTTGTGCAATTGTCTTATCAGATTAAATTGTTCAGCAATTAAATTTAAGCAACAGCCAAGATGGTCATGCCATCAAAATAACTCAAAAAACCGTGCATCCGCTGCAAATAATTTCCAGCGGCTAATGAATTTTTAAAAGATGCCAATTACATGAATAACGAGAATTTATAAAGTGACAACTGCTACCGTCAGTGTCGTTATTGGCTTTCCCGATCATTTCAATAGCAGTCATCAGGTTTGATTCCAACTGAATACAGTGTTATGTTTATGCAATATCCTCCAAACGGACTCTAAGAAATGTAACGAATAGCTTTTCTATTGGCGCAATTGTCAGTATAGCTATAGAGTTTGGTTAAATAAATTTACTAGTAGTACGTTTTAGCAAATGTAATTACACACGTACACGATGCTACGTCATCTTAAAAAGTAAGCAGACACTTATTGAAGCGGTAGGTGGACTGCAACTTGCAGTCTAGTTTTCGCTCACCGGTTGAACAGTTGCTACCGGTAAAGCCGCTATAACATGAGCAGCTGAAACCACCTGCTCCGTCGACGCACAATCCATGTAGGCAAGCACGAGAGTGGCAGTTGTCAACTTCTAAAACATTTTTGGGCATAACTTCGTAACGCCCAAATCGGTGTTGCGGCAGAAGCAGATCGATTTGAATACACTCGCTCATACCCTCTGTGCAGAGCAGTCCAGTATACTCTGGATTGCACAGGCAAGTATAGCCGTTCACCCGATCCGTGCAGTTCCCATGCACGCATGGGCTGCTGGAACACTCGTCGACATCTAAAACCAGGTGATCACTGCAACGTCAAACTATGTCATTACCTATCAGGTTTGCTCTTTGATGGACACAACACTGTCACTATCAAAAGCCACTGCTCATGTACTACATTTTTATGCCACAAGCACAGCTACTTGTAGTCCTTGCCGAACGGTGTGTGAAATATAGCAGCGAAGGTGACGCTTTGAAGCAAGGCTAGAGTGTAACAAAGGCTGCATCGATACACGCATGCATGCCGACATTAGCAGCACTTTAACAATGCAGACGTCTGATCTTGAGTTAAAAAATCCTTATCCTAAGCCTATTTTTATAAAGATGGATGGGCACGAGTATCCACGAGTGACACTCACAGTGCACAACTGCTCAATTCGAAGCTCAAACCACAACTGACAGCTTGAAGCAAAAAGTGCGGCAGAATGAAATAGTTTCTTCAAAGTTCCAGCCGCGCTTTCCATAAACTATAAATAGTGAATTATTCGATTCCTATAGGCTGTGTTTCAGAAACTTCCAGTAAAGTCTAGGGCAGTAGTAATATAGCTGATCTAGGCTGCCAACATTTATAAACCTTAAATCATCTAAACAATCGATTTATCAATAATATTGATGAGCTATACTAGGCGATTTAGACAAGAAATAGTTATGGAGTGAAGCCTGATTAATTAGTGAGCAATTCAGTGCATTTTTGAACTGCAACTTTGAAAATCGCCTGCCAGTGCTGCGAATATTTTGTAGCGCTCCCAGCACATCTGAGAAAGATGAATTAACTGATTGCTGGTCACACACTTTAGACATTGAAGTATTAGAGATGCAGTTACAGCAATACAGTAGACAATTTATAACTACTATGCGAGGTGAAGCTTTTGAATTCAAAACATGGAAAGATTTCCACTGCTATTGATATTTATTTCAGAAAAATATGGTTTCAAGAACATAGATGTGGCAATCGAATATCATAATCTGCATGATCATTATCAAAACACAATGCTCCCGGCTGTTACAGGGGTCAGGACCATCAAAATCTTTAGCAATTATCTCTGTCACTTTCTCTTTCGTGCTAAGGAATTTTTTAGATTTTCTCCTAAGTGCATTCGTACCTTCTTAAACTTATTTGTACGTTTTACCGTTCATTAAGGTCAACCTTGAGACAGGGATTTACCCGTACGAGATGTTCATAATTTTATTTCAATTCGAACAACAAAGAGTTCATAGGCATCAGGTGGGTGCCAATCGCTTTCAAGGAAATGATTGCTATACGACGAGATGAAATAATCATGCAGGAATCATATACAGGGGCTTCTTTTAAAAAGTACAAGGATACAATAAGTATTTTCTAAACAACTTCCTGTAAAATAAAAGTAAGCGTATGGCCTCATTCCTTGCTGTTATGTCATGCTTCCCTCTAGTAGTTTGATAACACTATTTTTTTCGGTAAGCTCATGAATCCAAGTAAAATGTGCTTGATGTAAACCTAGTAACAATGGGGTGGTAGATAATCACTGGGAGTACATGAGGTCACGCCAATCAGAATTTTAGAAGAAGCACCGGCTGTGTAGCACTTCATCGAAATAAAACACGAACCTCTGGTCAAAAAACTATAATAAATAAATAAATAAATCGCAGATAATAAGCATGCTAACAGGCTAACTAAAGTTTATGCTGGCTGACACGTGCAATGCGTGCAATTTTACTCTCTTAATTACCCATTGAACTGTGCCAATTACCGGCAGTATCATGGCTGAGCGGCTTCCTTACTATTGCGAACGCCACGTGCTCTCTCGCATGACTATGTTCACGTCTGTTCAGTCCAATGGCTTCTTACCTTCACTGCCATGATCCTGGCAAAGAACTGGTAGTAGAGAATTATCAGCCATTGATGAGGAGGGAAGTCAGAAAGCCGGGAAGTCAGAACCACCTTAATTGCAACTAAGTCAAGATACATAGAAATTGAACTCTTTCGTACAAAATTCTGTAAAATGATTCATCAAACTTTGTTCAATGACCTTTAAATTCTGCATATGCAACTTTTCCACTTTCTTATTTTTGTCTCGAGATAAATCTCTAGTGTGATACTTTAATAATACTATTTGTAAAATCGAGCCATGACACAGATCTCTCGCAGAGGCAAAATTTATATGCTGGCGAATCTAATTATGAAGGCGTTGCATTTGGTTTATAAGTGAAAATGGATATTTCCATAGCCAATATGCTAATCTTGGCCGTTCATATTTGAAAGATAGATATAAAAGGTAAGTGTCAGCTAATCTAACAGTCTCTTTTACGTGGTGATACAAGAGTCTTGTGGGCTCTATCACAGCTTTTGCATCAGACAATAAAGAATTGTCTGCAGCACGACTCTAACCTACAACCTGGTAGGTGAAGAGCGAGCACCTTACGCCTGGGTAACGAGCCGGGAACACTATACCAATGCGAGAGGGATTAAGGATAACTATGGCATTGGAAGCAATAGAGATTAGTGCCTAAGGAGAGCTTATTTTCCCAAGCATATAAGTGATAGCTTATATTATTCTTGGCTATTGCGTAAACAAGAGTGAGAGTATAAATCAAGGAAAGAATGAAATATCAAGCAGATCTCCATGGTTCTTCATTCTTTGAGGGCTCAGTTGATTTCCGGAGACCGTTGAAACCTGCGATCCTCAAGTCCGCAGTGAAGTGTTACCTAAACAGTGGAACTAAGTTCTTGAAATTACCAGACGAGAAGGTTGTTCCTCAATAAGGACTCGGTTATCAATCATATCAAAATACGCAGACGTATCAGGAATAACTTGTAGAAAGACTCCATTGAAATTACTAAATTCGGCGTTCCTGGGTAGTTAGATGTCTGCAGACTTTTGAGCTATTGACATGAAGTGATTTGCCATGAATGCTTATTGACCTCATTCTTTCAATGTTTAAAGATTTGAAACACTCCAACGTTCGGCTTGAGCATGCCATTGTCAATATAATATCTAGGCTTTTAAGCCGTATGTCGGCCGCTGAAAGAGAGCAGTCTCACTAGCTCAGCCAGTCGAGCACTGCAAAGATAATTTATAGAATTCTGGGTCACTGAACTTCATTTAGTACTGCTGAAACACGCCGTTTGGAAGCTGACAGAATTAAAATTCGCAATTTCTCTTAACGATAATGCAATAGGATAACGTCTTCTCAAGCCAACATCATAAGCAGTGCTTGCTTTATGCATATGGTAACTCTGTCGTAATCATAATTGTGTTTTAAAGAAGTCCTGCGTGCTTCGGTAATACCCAGAGCTGCCTTTATGCTCAGTGGCGGAGCCACAGGATGACAGAGAAGGTGATTTCCTCTACAGCTGGGCAGCGACCTGTGCCGCCCACCGTTCCTGTGACCGCCAACCCTCAAAAACCCAAGAAGTTATTTCCTAATTTTATTTGACGAAGAGCCCCGAGTTCTTTCAAATAAAAACCATAGGTTTTTACTATGTCCTTTCATTGATTTCTGGTTTAGCCCGCCTACACAAAAATTGTCTAGGTCTGACTTGTACTTCAAAATTTTGCAGGGCTCACCTTCTCTTAAAAAATCCTGGCTTCGCAACTGTCAGTGCTTACCTGTTTCACACTGTAGTCCAGTATAGCCACTGGTGCAGGTGCAGAAATAGCCGTTGAGTTTGTCCACGCACGTTCCATGTGCGCATGGTTTGCTGACACACTCGTCAATTTCTAAAAACCCAAAGACTTGTTGGTGCATTTGGGGTACGCTCACTTTAAATTAAGCATGATATTCGATGTAGATAGCGAGCTGCTATAATTTGCCGGCAGGCTATTTCATATATCGGAAGACATTGAGATTTTGAATCGAGGATTTCTTTTTTACCGAGCGCGTTTTCTCCATTTCTTGTTCTTAACATTCATATCTTGCTCGTTAGAGCATTCATTCAGAGAGGAAATTCACTGGAATTTGCTAGTAAAATAAAAAGTACCACTTCAATGATTTAATGTGACAGATAGCTTACTCAATAGCCTCATTTATCATTTTAATTGCCATGTCAACTGCCATTGCCTATTTGCAGTGGGCGATAGAGAATAACCGGATGCAGGCCTTGGACGGCAAGACTTGGGAAGTAAATTGAAAATGACACTCACCTACTGAGCAGTTGGCTCCAGTGAAACCCTGATAACACGTGCAGTTGTTTCCTCGAAATAAATCGACACAAATGCCATGCATGCAGGCTCCTGGAAAACAGTCATCCGTGTCTGCAAGGAAAATTGATTTTCTACTCACTTCTTTGCTTTCGTAGAATTTATACAGACCAATTGCAATTTGATAACTATTATCTGTCTCTGCCAAGGCGCTGGAAAGGACCGGAACACATATAAATATTAATAGTATTAGATTTGCTTAGCACCCTCAGAGAAATGAATCTATTTCTAAGCAATTTATTTGCAGATGCTGCAAAGAAAGCGCGACCAAATGATTAGTGGTAACATTTGCAATGTCATCAAGCATGTCATTGTAAGATCTGACATGCATAGAGTGAACAGGTAGATATGATTGGTAGCAGCAGGCACGGTTTCAGCACGCATTATCACACAAAAGACGAATCTAGCTTTCATATTGCTTTCAGCAATACCTAACCTTTTAACAAAATATAAATTGTATTGTCATTTCAATGTAGAAGGAGCAACATGACAGCGATGATTTGATGGTAGGTAGCTCGATTTCAGGCTACCAAAAGGAAGGCTTTATTAGAAACCACAGCACCAGTAACACTTACCAAGAGAGCAATATTGACCGCTGTAACCCAGCTCGCACAAACATGAGTAACCGTTGACTTGGTCTTGACAAGTCCCGTAGCGGCATGGGCTGCTGCTACATTCGTCGATGTCTGCAAATGAACCAATTAAAAACGATTTATTCTGCAGGTTTATTGCAATCAATCATTCGATGCGATAGCTAAGCCATATTAAATTCCTACCTTCCTGGCAGGTGATTCCGGTATAACCGGGCGCACACATGCATTGAAACTCATTTATCAAGTCCATACATGTTCCATGAGCACAAGGGCTGCTGCTACATTCGTCTATGGCTGAAAATAACAAATAACAGGCAATGACACCATGTGGGCGAAATCGGCAGTCCGCAGTGCGGAATGGGCACAGTGGCGAGTAATTCAATGCCTAAATAAAGCCAACAAATTACCAGCACAAGCCAGGTTCAGCTGCGATTACACAATTTGGTAATGGTCTTTAATTAAATTACTGGCTGAATTAACTTTCAAGACCTTAGCAAACTGGAGGTACATTCGAGAACGATCTTACAATGGTCTTGATCTAATGGTCTTAGGTTTTAAAATTCCGCTGATGAACGCCTGTTAATATTTTAACAATGATAATTACCTTTTTCTTTCAGGTTTAAGCTGTGAGTGGAGTTTATTTAAAAGAACATCTCTAAACCCCATACGAAATGAGTTTTGATGAAATCATCAGTACAAACCCTATTTCTAACACCGAGATGCGAGACATGAGAAAGGAAAGGGTACAACTGCTATTCTTTTGATAGTGGTCCAGACTATAGCTTCATGTTCTAAAATGAACTCTCGCATGGAAACTTCTTTAGAAAAATTCTGGAGTTTTACTTATTTTCAAGATTCATCAAAAGTAAACCTGCTTAACTTTAGACACTTTCACTCGCCATCAGAATAATTTAATCCCGTAAATCGCGGTTCTCATATACAAGAGTATCCATGTATGAGGTCAGTTCGTCGTCCACGAAAGCAAGTATTTTCGATACGATTGTTGTCATCTGCAAATAATTCGTTTGCCTTTAGAAATAACAGTAAAGCATTGCATTTTTGATCGCAGTAAGACAGTTTAATCCTTCAGGCAACTCTCAAGGGCTTGATTGACCTCATCACAGCTGATTAAAGACAATACACTCACAAATTTAACACTTAAGGGGACATTCAGAAACGTTCACGAGGACTGAGAAAGCAATCGGTGGACATACATATGGACAGCAACAGGCATATATTTAATTTGTGTTTTTGTGGGTTAAAATTCTCAGAACTTGCTTCAGCACGAAGCATTGTCTTTCTGTCTTGTGTTCTGGTGGATGCCACCTGAGGCCTTTTGGTATAAAACAGTTTCTTCTAAAACACTCGATTCATATTTATCAATAAAATTGTGATTTATATGTAGATAAATAATTAATACGCATGCACTTTGATAATGATAAGCCCGAAGATAATTTTAGGTCTGGTAGCAAGAGATTGGTCATAATAATAATAATAATAATAATAGTGTAATAATAATAATAATGCGCTTTATCAAGTGCAGTATTATTGTTATTATTATTATTATTAGTGGTCAAATGTTAATCTGCCATAGGACTTGCAGCAATCGGGGCCCCCGCCTCTAGTGCTATAATTAGTGACTGAACAGTTCTTGGTACAGGATGTTAAAGCACTTAGTGTATTTAGAGGACACGTGAGCGCAAGCTAGTGTACGAATGATGAGTAAACGACAGACTATTTTTAACCTATTAGACGTCTATATATTTGCATCTTACATGTCTTAAAACGCCTCCGGATCCGCTCCTGGACTGACTTTTACCTCAATAAAAAACGGCAATGCACTGTTTCCTGACATGTTTTAGCTGTACGTACATTTATTTTTTCAAGCAAACCATTTTTAATATATAGATCATTCATTATGCGAGGGATGCGAGGACTTTGCTGTGACGGCAAATATGATTTATTAGTGTCAGAGCCAGCTAAAGTCAGTGACCTTTTTACATAACAGTTGAAAGGTCTGGACTTGGCAAGTATCTACTCAAGAAAATCTAATGCAAGGCATATGAATACATGCATTCGTGTGGCCGTTAGTTGTTCTGCATTTAGAAATAATTTTTGTTCTAGCATTAACACATAAAAGGCACGCATAAATTCAGTCATTAACGGGTTG
The DNA here is from genome assembly GCA_009760855.2 of Cristatella mucedo. Taxonomy (NCBI): domain Eukaryota; kingdom Metazoa; phylum Bryozoa; class Phylactolaemata; family Cristatellidae; genus Cristatella; species Cristatella mucedo. Next base: position 2,246,989 of record WPIO01000025.1, read on the forward strand.
CCCAAAAATGGCGGCTGTATGATCGTTGGGCATTTCCCTTACTTACATATAGTCAAATAAGTCATGCAGTAATACGCCTCCCCGTAGACGACCAAAGCCTCCGTAACGGTTGCTGCTTGACACCCAAAATATGAATACACACATACATAAAAACAGTGTACCAAAATTCAGCTATGATCAATTACTATAAATTCAAAGTGTTATCTTGAGCAACGATTGAAAAGTAGTCTGGATATCTCAATATGCTAAGCACTTGACCAGATACCCAGAGGTGTAAAGATGGTGGCCCTCTCAAGGCACAACTCTAATTCAGCACTCACTGTCCCTCTCAGAAACGTTCAGTTCCCTTTTTTGTAAATGACTCTTATTCGCTCTCCTACCGTAAAATTAATGAATTTAGTCACCTTCCACGGTATTTCGTTATATCAGTTCTGTGACTATTGTGAAATTGTTGCTTCATCTTATACACCTGTAAACTGTGTACTGATGGCTGGAATATCAGTGATACTAAAATCCCTAAATATTTATGCTGAATGAGTTGCAATAGGATAAAACAAGACCCCTGAAATATTTACCTGCTGAACAGTGGTCACCAGTAAATCCGCGAGGACAAGAGCAAAAGTATCCGTTGACTCGGTCCGTACAACTACCATTTCCACAAGGATTGCTTTGACATTCGTCGATATCTGAAAAACCAACGACGTGAATTATTCCTACTTACATCCATGCCAGTTGAAGCAACGGTAAAAACAAGCACCACCCCAAATCTGAGAATTTCTATAGCTATAACGAGGCATTAGATTTCTTTGGAAACAACTCCATACTCATATAATAAATAAAGCAGAAGCAGGGCTTACCCAATTCACACATCGAGCCAGTAAAGCCAGGCGAGCACCTGCACGTGTAGTGATTTAGTCTATCGACGCAGATACCGTCGTTGGCGCACGGATTGCTTCTGCATTCGTCAATTTCTGAAAGCGTAAGCATTTGATGCTCAGCAATGTAAATTATTCTGCTTGGTACCGGCGACTTAATAAAATACGTACTAAGCTTTTTAAGCAGCAAAGAAGCCTGCTACGACAAATTCCGAATGATTTCACGTCACATATCCTTTGATAAAGATATGTGGACAGCCCGCTATATTTCACCTGTCTATGTAATTAGAGAAACAATTGTGCAACGCTGTTTGCTGCTACATCGACTGCTGCTACATTCGTCAATTTCTGAAATTTTCAGCACTTGACAATTAGCAATATAAATTCTTCTGCTAGAGCTAGCAGCTATAATAAAATATGTACTCAGTTTTTTAGCGGGAAAGGTCTAATTCAAAAAATTCTCAATACTTTGTTTCACATAGCCTTTTCTAAATGCACATAGATAGCCCGCCTTATTTCACCACTCCTTTAGTTCGAGCACAAATTTCTTGACGACGTTAAAATTTTATTCAAAGTGCGATTCGCTTAAGACTTTTAGAATGACTAAGCAAAATATCTCTCTCTAAGTATGCCACGGCCTTTAAACAGGCTTTTCCTAATATATCGAGACACTAATGAGTGAATCTGTTGGCTACCACGGCTCTTCTTGAAAGCACAAGTGTTCCTTAGAGAAGTGATCTGCAACTTTAGGATGCATCACTTCTTGCTGGTTGTTATTTACTAAATATTTTTCACATGATTTTGAGCTTCAACCTAAAGCAAAAACTTCAAGACTACTAAATTTGAAGCATCTAGATTTATTATTACTAGCATAACATTGAAACATTGATTTTCTTTATATTTCCTCGAATCTGACTAATTTTATTACGCTTGGACTAATAGCTCTTATGTGTGTAATTATAAAATTTAAAATGGAGTCTGTTGACAAAGAGGTAAGTTATGCATACTCCAGTTTGAGTGGTTGTCACTAGTGAAATCTGAGGACCTTGACTATTAGAACTTTCTTTACTTTGTTGAATACGTAGAAATTTAGACTCGATAGCTCAATCAGCAGAATTTTAGACCAGATCAGAAAAACAATTTTTAGCTCAAGATACAGTTAATTTTACTCTAAATCAAAAGGCATGGGCCTAAAATATGGGTCAACGGCCTGCGATCTTCCTGTATTTTACAATTAATTGCATTAGCCCCAAAGGCTTAGCCACTGGGTAAGTTGCTCACAATTTACTTTTTACGTAGTTGGTTTTAGGTCTTTGAGAAGGCAAACTTTCACTTGAGCTGCAAACTGGGTGGTAGCAGCTAAAGCTCTTCACCATTATCACAATTAGGCTCTCTAATCAGCAGACTTTTAGAAGCAATGCATATGTTCTCTATTCTAGCTCAAGACAATTGGATATTTGTAACACTGAGGGTTTACTTTGAAAGCAAATGCCTTACCAGATTAAATTGCTCAGCAATTGAATTTAAGCCGTAGCTAAGATGGTCATGCCATCAATATAACTCAAAGAACCGTGCATCCGCTGCAGATAATTTCCAGCGGCTAATGAATTTTTAAAAGATGCCAATTACATGAATAACGAGAATTTATAAAGTGACAACTGCTACCGTCAGTGTCGTTATTGGCTTTCCCGATCATTTCAATAGCAGTCATCAGGTTTGATTCCAACTGAATACAGTGTTATGTTTATGCAATATCCTCCAAACGGACTCTAAGAAATGTAACGAATAGCTTTTCTATTAGCAAAAATGTCAGTAAAGCAATAGACATTGATTAAATCATTTAACTAGTAATACGTTTTTGCAAAATTAATTACACACGTACACGACGCTACGTCATCTTAAAAAAGTAAGCAGACACTTATTGAAGCGGTAGGTGGACTGCAACTTGCAGTCTAGTTTTCGCTCACCGGTTGAACAGTTGCTACCGGTAAAGCCGCTATAACATGAGCAGCTGAAACCACCTGCTCCGTCGACGCACGATCCATGTAGGCAAGCACGAGAGTGGCAGTTGTCAACTTCTAAAACATTTTTGGGCATAACTTCGTAACGCCCAAATTGGTGTTGCGGCAGAAGCAGATCGATGTGAATACACTCGCTCATACCCTCTGTGCAGAGCAGTCCAGTATACTCTGGATTGCACAGGCAAGTATAGCCGTTCACCCGATCCGTGCAGTTCCCATGCACGCATGGGCTGCTGGAACACTCGTCGACATCTAAAACCAGGTGATCAATGCAACGTCAAACTATGTCATTACCTATCAGGTTTGCTCTTTGATGGACACAACACTGTCACTATCAAAAGCCACTGCTCATGTACTACATTTTTATGCCACAAGCACAGCTACTTGTAGTCCTTGCCGAACGGTATGTGAAATATAGCAGCGAAGGTGACGCTTTGAAGCAAGGCTAGAGTGTAACAAAGGCTGCATCGATACACGCATGCATGCCGACATTAGCAGCACTTTAGCAATGCAGACGTCTCATCTTGAGTTAAAAAATCCTTATCCTAAGCCTATTTTTATAAAGATGGATGGGCACGAGTGTCCACGAGTGACACTCACAGTGCACAACTGCTCAATTCAAAGCTCAAACCACAACTGACAGCTTGAAGCAAAAAGTGCGGCAGAATGAAATAGTTTCTTCAAAGTTCCAGCCGCGCTTTCCATAAACTATAAATAGTGAATTATTCGATTCCTATAGGCTGTGTTTCAGAAACTTCCAGTAAAGTCTAGGGCAGTAGTAATATAGCTGATCTAGGCTGCCAACATTTACAAACCTTAAATCATCTATACAATCGATTTATCAATAATATCTATGAGCTATACTAGGCGATTTAGAAAAAAAATAGTTATGGGGTGAAGCCTGATTAATTATGGAGCATAGCAGTGCATTTTTGAACTGTAACTTTGAGAATCGCCTACCAGTGCTGCGAATATTTTGTGGAGCTCCCAGCACGTCTAAGAAAGATGAATTAACAGATAGCTGGTCACATACTTCAGACATGAATGTATTAGAGGCGCATTTTCAGCAATAGAGTAGACAATGTATGACTCCAATGCGAAGTTAAGCTAGTCATTGCAGCTATAGCTCATTTCTTGTATCTTCCTTGAATATGACCTGTTGGGCCAGGAGCAGCAGCTGAGACAGTTCGGCAACTTTTGTTAGCCTTGTTTTGACAATTTTTTGCATAACTGTCTCATATGCCAAGAAATCTGAATCCCGTTAAAATATACTGTTATCGGTAATGTGATCACAATGTGTTTTCATAAAATGTGACCCTATCCAAGTTCAGAAACCCGGCAAAATATAACACAGGGAAGAACACTTTTGTTAGGTTTATCTTTACAACTGGAAATTACCTCACCTGATTGCACTGTGGTTCCTAACATGGGAAGACTAAGTATTGAATCTATTATTTTGAGTTCATCCGACAGCAAGCTGCCAACGGTGGTAGTATTCTATCTTCCTACCAATACCAATTCTTTCTTTATCTCAAATTTCTTTGATCACATTTCGATTCTGTGTGCAAGAAATCGATTTTTACGCATTGTGGCTGATTTTAACGTTCGTTTTGATAACTTATCTAACGCTTTCAGTACTGAATTTGGTGCACTGACAGACAAACATTTATTTGGCTCATGTACGTGGCCTTACTTATCTAGAATAAATAAATAAATACTAGCTGATTTAACAGCCTCTTTTTGCATAGTGATAGAAGAGCCTTGACGGCTATCACCGCCGCTTGCAGTGGCCAGAGATCGCTCCCCACAGGATTCGAACTCATGACCTCAGGGCCAAGGTCGTGAAAAGCAACCGCCGTACCTAGTGAACCCTTGCGACCTAGAGGGTTACACACTAGACCAAATTTTCTCCTGAAACTGCTTGCTACAATCACCTATTACTACCAAGTTCTGCTTATCTGACCACATGCAGATCTCACTCAGTCTACGGTATGTGTCCCCCATCTGCAACCAAAGTCACATGTGAATCAAAAAACCCGATGGCCCTTGAAATCGAAGCTGACTGTACTATATTATTTTCTTCGTCACTACTGCTCAATCCTCCTTCCGACCTGTCATCATTAGTAGAATGCTACAGCACAACGCAAGCAGCCTGCTACACGGCAATGTCTACATTCAAAGAGGCCACGAGCTACCTCATTCTGAAGTTCATATCCCAATCAAAGAAGAAAACTGCTCTTCTAAACCATCTTTTCCACCCTGCTTCGTAGATGCATTGGTTTGCTTCTGCCACGCAAACTAATATCATAAATATGTCGTTCACCTCGGGTCATTGCCAAGCACCTTTCAGAAGGCTGTAGTCAGGCCACTACTCAAGAAAGCATCACTAGACCAAGAAAGCCTGAGCAAATTCTGCTCAGTCTCCCTTCTACTGGTCTGTCAAAGATAATGGAGCGAGTCGTGGCGGAGCAGCTAAAGAAAGTTCACACCTAGCTAATTATTTTCAGTCTAGTTTTAGAGCTAATCACTCCACAGAGTCAGCTTTGTGTCGGGTGTATCTTAGGAATGCAGATTCGGGTAGAGTCTCTGCTTGCTTTGCTCGATCTTTCGACAGCTTTTGATACTATCGATCCCCAAGTCCTTTTTGAGTGCCTCTCATCTCGCCTGGGCATCACTGGTACCGCACTGAAAGTTTAAATTCTATCTTAATTAGAGGCTCCAGAGTACTGATGTGAACGGAAAAGAATCATCTGAGTAGCCACAGAATTATGTCATACCTGACAGCGCTGTGCTCGGTCCGATTCTTTTCAAAGATTATACTCCCCCTCTTGTTGATGTGGCCAACAGATAACCTGCTTTCTCTTCTATGCGGATGAAACTCAGTTGTACCGTTGCTCTAATCCTTCCCAGCCCTCCAGCCCATCAGATACTCTCAAATCCCTTGGTGCGTATATTGACGCCATCTGCACATGGATGGCAGCATATTTTCTTAAACTGGATGACGATATTACTAGTTATGGGTAGACGTGGTATAATTCAGAAGTTGGAAAATCTATCTCTTAAAATTGGCTCTGCGAGATATCTCCTGTTGAATCTGCATGACATCTAGTAGTCCTATTCCAGTGACCGTTCTCTAGACGACCACTTAAACTCTGCAGTCAGGACTATCTAATTTCAGCTAGTTAAAATTGCTAAAATTCGGGCTTACTTCGGCTGGGATGCTAAATTTTAATTGGTCAATTTATTTTGACATCTGGTCTCAACTTCTATAATTAACTGCTTGATGGTCTACCGGCCTGTGCAATCATGCGCTTGGGGGGGTGAACAATTCTACAGCTAGGTTTGTCCATCATGACCGTCACAGTTGCCACATTGCACCACTTTTCGCCGACCTGCACTGGTTCCCAGTCAAGCAATGCACCGACTTCAAGGTTATGTTACTCACTTTTAGTTCACTTCATTCTTCTGCTCTAGCCTATCTATCAGATCTACTCCCATACAAGGCTTAGCATCGTACCGCCCGCTTTTTGGAATCGTTCACCTGAGTCTCAACCAAACCTCAGAATGTTTTTAAATCCTGCCTGTAGTTTCTTTGCTCCCAAAGCCTAGAACTCACTTCCGACTGGCATGACGACAGCCCCCCTCGACTTGACCACATTTAAATAGAAACTGCATCTGTTTATCACAAATTTAGTGGATACATGCGATTCATCCTTTGTGTGCTTATGCGTGTTGACCTGCATGCTGCCACTAACCATATTTGCACGCTGACCATTTGCAAGTCACCTCTAACCGTGTTGCGCTTGTTGTCATTGAGCATACTGCTTCTAACCATTCGATAATGCTTCCTTTGCAGCAAATGTAAAGCACTTAGATAGAGAATGAGTTCTCTGACGGTCTTACACTAAATGTACTACTATTTGTTGTTAATTAAATTACAAAATACTTGCTTTTAAGCGCCATGGAGTTATTACCTGTTTCACAGCTCAATCCTACATAGCCAGGCTGGCAAATGCATTCATGGCGTCCAAGTTTGTCGACACACCTGCCATTGTTCACGCAAGGCTGGCTGGTGCATTCGTTGATTTCTGAAGGAAAAAGAATTTTCTTAATACTACCGTGCTTCTTGCAGATTAAACTAGTTAGTATTCACTCACTCTTTTGTGAAGGTGTATAGCTGCTGGCTTATGAATCATCAATTATTACCTGAGTCGCACGTAGTTCCTGAAAATCCATTGTTGCACACACAAGAATATCCGTTAACTGAGTTGTTACATCGACCGTGCAAGCACGGATTGCTGCTACACTCGTTGATATCTGAAGCAGACAAGTTTCAACATGCAAGCATTGGTAAGATGCAGTGGGGTAGGTGCATCGTGATAACAAGCTAGACGGAAGCACTAGTATCGACTAGCAGTAGGTCTCTCCGAACTATTAAGTTGCTTTTCTTGCATTTCAGTTTTGGACAGGTTTCTTCCATCCAAGTACTAATATAAACAATAGATGCTACAAGAGCCGAGAGAGTTTAGGATTCTTGATTGCAGTTAAGAATCGAGGCACAAGCACATCAGCTCTTATTAATCAGAGAAAAACGAAACCCTGGATTTTTAGACTATATTGGCGAGAGGGAGAGTGTAAGTTTGCAAAAGAAGTGGGCAGAAAACAGATCCTTGGCGTATACAATACTGCAAGAAAGGACCGAAACCATTGTAGCGTAGTACAAGAACCTGTGATGCTAAAGCGAGATGACAGGCGTTACAAGAATGACTGAATGAATGATTTACACGGCCCCGAAAATGTATCGGTTATCTAAAGATTGCTTTAACTGGCTCTATTAGCCATAAGTGACTGCCACTAGTACCTGAAACTTTACAAATTAAGCAACAATGTCGTTTATTAAAGTTTTTTCTCGCATCTGTTGCTGAATCCATCGATCAAGTTAAAAAATGTCCAGAGTCTTCCTGAACTTTTACCGTTATAGCAAATGGTCATGCTGTAGTTTCCGGCATGTTTGAAATGTTGGTACGTTTATTTGTTTAAGCAAAGCATTTCTTAGAGTTGCATCCTTCCTTACATGAGGGATGCAAGGGATTTCGTGAAGTGATTGCCCAGAAGGTAAGGAGCTCCCTCTTCACGTCCGTAGGTTAACATTTTGCAGTGGGCCCTCCTTTATTGCCCGCTGAAAGCAGCAATGACGGCCGTAGGGGCTCTTCTGCCACTACAGAAATGAGGCTGCTGAATCATCTAAAGTGTTTTGCTGCGATGGCGAACGTGATTTATTAGTGTCAGAGTAAGCTAAACATTTATGTCTTTAAAAAATCAGTCACTATTAATTCTCGAAAAGGTCTAGGCTTAGCCCTTACCTACTCAAGAAAATCACATGCAGCAAATGACTACGGTTATAGGTTTGGCCATTATTTATTCTGAATTTGGAAATAACTGCAGTTCAAGCATCACTTAGTAAAAACCGCTCATATATTCAGCCATACACAGGTTGCCCTAGACACAACTGCTGACTGGTCATTTTTAACTTTCCCCATACCTGCCTGGACTAATAAGTCATGCAGTGGATACGCTCCCTGGTTGAAGACAGCAGCCATCTTAACGATTGCTGCTTGTCAACCCAACTTACAAAAATGCTCATTCATGAACGCAGGGAACAGCAATTCTGAAATAGTAAATTATAGTAAATTAAACCCCTACTTCGAGCGCAGATTGAAAAGTAGTCTCGATATCGCAATCTGATGAGCACTCGATCAATAACCCAGAGGTTCCTGGATCGAGGCCCACTCAGGCTGTAGTTCTGTTTCAGCATTCAGTCTCATGCAGGCAGACATACTTCAGTCGTTCCTCATTGAGATATTGCATCAGTGCATTCTATTCATCTAGTATTAAATCCACGCAAGATTTGAAACGATCTCAACAATGCTTGGCCAGACATTATAATCTGCATAATATGTATTTATTTAGTCACTTCTATTATCTTTATATTAGTTCGTTGACTATTTTGAAAACAAACCGCTGCATCCTATACTGCGGCCATTGGTGTCCTGATGCCTCGAAATTCACAGCAATGCTCTAACCTGTACATTTGGATCTCCTATGAATTTCATCAGCCAGTTTTATTGCCTATCAAATATTTACCCGTTGAGCAATGATCGCCAGTGAATCCCGGCGAACAAGAGCAAAAGTATCCGTTGACTCGATCCGTACAAGTGCCATTTCCACAAGGAATGCTTTGACATTCGTCAATATCTGAAAAAACACGTCGTAAATTCTTCCTACTTACCTCCACAGGAGTAGCAGGTCTGAGCCAAACTAGGACCAGCCAAAAACTTAGTGGTTTTTTGCTAAGCATTGGTTTTCTTTGGAGGCAAAACCGAACTAATACAAGAAATGAAGTAGAAAGGGCTTACCTAATTCGCACATTAAGCCAGTATAGCCAGGCGAGCACCTGCATGTGTAACCATTTAGTCTATCGAAGCAGATACCCTCGTTGGCGCACGGATTGCTTCTGCATTCGTCAATTTCTGAAAGCGTCAGCATTTTATGGTCAGCGATGTAAATTATTCCGCTTGGTGCCGCCAGCTATAATAAAATACGTACTAAGCTTTTAAGCATCAAAGAAGCCTAGTACGACAAATTCCGAATGATTTCACGTCACATATCCTTTGATAAAGATATGTGGACAGCCCGCTATATTTCACCTGTCTATGTAATTAGAGAAAAAAATTTGCGAAGCTGTTGAAATTGTATCTAATATGCCATTTTCTTTAAATTTTTATAGCTAGTAAGTGTCATATCTTTAAGCCTCCACAGCTTATCCACAGATCTTTGCCAATTCCACTAAGATACTGATTTGACACTCTGTTGGCTGCCAGGTTTCTGCTAGATGGCATCAGTGTACTGAAAAAAATCAACTCCAATATTTTTAGATAAGTCCGTTATCGATAACAGTTCTTAATTACGGTCTCTTCACATGAACTTGATTACTCAATCCAGGGGATAATCATCATGACTACTGTATTTCAAGCACCAAGATTAGTCATTGCTAGCTTAAAATTTACGTTTTTACACTGACTTGAATCAGATTAATTTTAATACATTTGGGCTGCTTGCTCCCATTTTTTAGCATGGGTAGATTTCAAAATCGCATTCCTGGTAAATTGTTCAGCTATGCATATCCCAGTTAGAGTGTCTGCCAATAGCGAAATCTTCCGATGATAACTTCACCGCTAACATTTACTATATTGAGGGTGTGGAACGGTCATCTTCTTGACTCAATCAGCAGATCACTAGAACAGATCATCGAAGATTACTTTTCTCCTGCTCAAGACGAAGTTGTGCTGCTCTCAGTCTGAACGCAAACGGCCTGCAAGTATAGTTCGTAGGCCGGCAGTCTTTATGTACTTTTTCACAAGCTTCGAAGTCTGTTTTCAGTTTTACAGATGGCAACCATCTAGTGGCCGTTGCAAACTGGGTGGTAGCACCTAAAGCTTTATAGTGCTGTAGAAATGATTCAGTATAATCAGCCGACCTTTTGCGAAAATGGGGACCTTCTCTACTCTATTTCAGGACACCTGGACAGGTGGGACACTGACGATATAGTTTAAAAGCGAGTGTCTGGTAAGATTGAATCACCTAACTATTGTAATTAAGCCTCCGCTAAGATGGCCGTGGAATCAAAACAACTTAAGGACTTGCGGAAAACCTGCTAGTTAATGCCAGAACCTGCTGGTTTTTGAAAAGATGCTGCTTACACGTTTACAAATTATTGTAGCTACCTCCTATTAGGTGCTTTTCACGAGTATTTCTATAGCGCTCATCAGGTTTATTCAGACACGATATCGTATTGAGACTGAGCAACATCTACCCAACAGACTCAAAAATTAGGCGAAAGATCAGTATTTTAGCGTATTTTCCAATACAGCTATAGACATTGATTCAATCCAGCTGCAAGTAATAGATATTTACGGTATTAATTAGGCATGCACGAGCAACCTCGTCTTATAAGAGGTAAGGAGTCACTTAGTGGAGATGTAGGTGGTCTGTAACTTGCATTGTATTTTTAGCTTACCAGTTGAACAGTTGCTACCAGTAAAGCCACTGTAGCACGAGCAGCTGAACCCGCCTACCCCGTCGACGCACGATCCGTGTAGGCAAGCACGAGAGTGACAGTTGTCTACTTCTGAAACATTGATGAGCATTTCAGCCTTAGCTATTGACAAGCAAATAGCTTTTGCAGTAGCAGCATAATGACACGAAATCACTTATTAATACCCTCTGTGCAGAGCAGTCCAGTGTACTCTTGATTACACAGGCAACTGTAGCCGTTCACCCGATCCGTGCAGTTCCCATGCAGGCATGGACTACTGGAACACTCGTCGACATCTAAAACCAGAGGGCCAGTGCAAGGTCAAGCCATGTAACGCACTAATAGGTTCGCTCTTTGATGCACATAACACTGTCACTAGCAGCTGCTCCTGCACAATATTCCTATGCCACAAGCACAGCTCCTGTAGTCTTTTCCGAATGGCATGTGACAAATAATAATAATAATAATAATGCACTTGATAAAGCACCATCAGAGAATTTAATCTCTTTCTAGGCGCTTTACATTTACTGCAAAGGAAAGTGCAATTGAATGGTAAGTAAAATCATGCTTGAAAAACAAACAAAATAAATAGTATCGTTAGGGGTGACATGCACAAGGTCAGCATGCAAATGTGGTTAGTGGCAGCATGCACAGTGTCAGCACGCATAAGCACATCAAGGACGAATCACAGGGACCCACTAAATGCTGTCCTAAATAGGTGTGTTTTTAAGTTCTTTTTAGATTTGGTCAGGTCAGGGGATGTTCTGACTCCGGTTGGGAGGGAGTTCCAGGCTTCAGGAGCATACGAACTAAATGCATGGTCTCCACAAGATTTAAGGTTTGTACGAGGTATGTGTAGACTGTTGGATTCCGAAAAGCAGGTGGTACGATGCTTGGCCTGATGGGGAAGTTAATCTGAGAGATATGCTGGAGCCAAAGAATGAAGGGACCTAAAAGTGAGCGACAAAACCTTGAAGTCAATCCGTTGCTTGACTGGTAGCCAGTGCAGCTCGGCGAGAAGTGGAGTAATGTGGCAACTGCGACGCTCACGACAGACAAGTCTAGCTGCAGAGTTTTGCACCAGCTGCAATCACCTGATCGCACATGCTGGTAGGCCAGTAAGCAGCGAGTTGTAGAAGTCGAGACGGGATGTCACGAATGCATGATAATGCATGCAAATACGAGTGACACTGACACTTCGAAGCACGGATAGCGTGTCGCAAAGACTGCACAGACACAACAGGCATGCCGACATTAGTAAAACATGGTAGCAATACAGAGACTCTTATCTTGATTTAACGAACCCCTATCCTAAGCCGAGTTTTATGAAGACAGAGTGGCATGAGCGTACACGAGTGACACCAACGGTGCACAGCTGCTCACTGCCAATATCTCACCACAACTGACAGTTAGAAGCAAAAACGTGCAGCTGTCTGAAATAGTTACCTTAGAAATCCGGCCAAGCTTTCTAAACTATAAATAATGAATTGTCAGATTCTTCTAGGCTGTGGTTAAGGAACCGTGACTAACTTTTTACTAGCCCAAATTTGCTAGCCAGTCAGTTTATCGGTGATAGATATGAGCTATGAGATATGAGCTATGAGATATGAGATATGAGATATGAGCTATGAGCTGTGATATATGAGCCTTGCAATTCAGACAGTAAATGGCTACTTGCTGAAGCATACTCTATAAGAGCGTGCCACTACATGTAAGTACTGTAACTTTAAGGATCGCCTACCAGTGCTGTGAATATGTTCTGCCTTTTGAGACAAGTCGTGGAAAGATGATTTAACGGATATCTGCTCACATGTTTTACAGGCAGACACATTATGCATGCATTTTCAGCAAGCAATAAAGCAGTTTATATCTCGTATGCGAGATGAAGCTCACCCGTTCTCCAATAGCCTATTTCATGTATCTTCCTTTTAATATGCTTTGTATGGTTAGGACCAGCAACTGAGACAGTGAGGCAACCTTATATAACCCTGGTGTGGTGACGTTTTATAATTAGTTATCTATTCATTTGAGTTCACGTTGTTAAAGATTTTTATCGTATGTTACCGATCTCACATGCCATGATATTTGAATTCTGTTAAAGTAAATTGCTTTGGTAGTAATTATTATCAATCTTATTCGTAAAATGTTTCACTATCCATGTTCATTATCCCAAACAAATGTAAGGGCAGCAGAGAGGAATGATTAGGTTGATATTTGCTCTTCCAAATTATTTGTCTTCATTGCAATGTGTCTACTAATATCTCAAGTTTAAATTAAAAAAATACTCGCATTTAAGCGCCGCTGAATTTTTACCTGTTTCACAGCTGTATCCCACATAGCCAGGTTGGCAAATGCATTCATGGCGTCCAAGTTTGTCCACACACCTGCCGTTGTTCGAGCAAGGCTGGCTGGTGCATTCATTGATTTCTAATAGAAAAAATATTCTCTGAATATTATTCGTGCGTCCTTTAAGATTAAACTAGTATTCACATGTTCTTCTGTGAAGGTTTAAAGCTGCTGGCTTATGTGTCAAGAATAGTCACCTGAGTCGCACGTAGTTCCTGAAAATCCATTGTCGCACACACAAGAGTACCCGTTGACTAAATCGTTGCACCGGCCGTGCATGCACGGACTGCTGCTACACTCACTGATATCTAGAGGAGACAAAACGCAACATACAAACATTCGCACGATACTGTGAAGAAGATGTATCGCGATAATAACTGTGAAGCCAGTACCAGCTTGGAGTACCAACAAGTTTTTTTAAATTGTAAAATATTTTCCTTGCTATCCAGTTTGTGAATGTTTTACACCATCCAATTGCAAGCATCAGTAATAGAAGTTGCAAGGGCCGAGATAGTTTAAGACTTGATGACAGGGGGAAAAAAGCCTAAGAACATCAGCTGTCTGAAATAAGGGCAAACATTAAAGGCTTAGATTCGTTACCTACGTCGGCAAAAGTGAGAGTACAATATAAGTGAGATAACAAGTGATAAGTGATAATATAAGAGTATAATATAAGTGAGAGTATATATAAAATTGGGAAAGAAAGTGGACCCACAAAGGATCCCTGATGCATAACGTACTTCAACATAGGCCCGAAGCAATTGTAGCACAGTGCAGGTACCAGCTTGGATGGGCGAGCGAGATAACAGGAGCTCTAAGAATGACTAACTGGCTGATTAATTAAATGAGATGATGGACCCCAAATAGGTATTATTTACAATGTAATGTAATTTATCTCCGTCTGTAACTCCACAAAGCCATAAAGACTATGTGGATGTTACGCCGGAGAGCTTTCCATAGCCCACTCACAGCTTAATCGGCTTTCGGTACTCATTCGGTAGCCAGCAGACTTCGTCTCACGCAACAAAGAGAAAGTGGCAAGCATAGCAGAGTCAAGAGAGCCGTCTTAGCAGTGAGTACCGTGGTAATAGCAGCTCAAGACCGCTGAAAATAATGAACCATAGTCGGCAGCAGGACAGAAGTTGACGTTGTGTAAGAATTGTGGAAGCGAGTTCCACAGTCCAGGACCAACGGTCTTTAAGCGGAGGATTGGAACAGCTAATTTCTTGTTCACATAGGACCTGAGGGCGCGAACAGGCTGCAACTGGTGCAGCAGTTCAGCTATATACGAAGGAGCCACACCGTGTCGGGCCTTGTGGGTAAGCATAAGAACTTTACTCTATATCCATTGCTCAACCGGCATCCATCCTAGCTCTTTTAGCAAAGGAGACGCGTGCTCAAACCTCTGGGACTTGAAGACTAGCCTTGCAGCTATTCGTAATCAGCTGCAGTGTCCTTGTTGTTTTCTTTTGTAGCCCAGCCAAAAGGGAATTACAATAACCAAGCCGAGACAGAACTGTGGAGCTAGCTAAATTTTTTGCTAGCCACTGTGGAGGATAGGACCCTAATTTTGGATAGGGATCGGACGTTATGGCTAGCTGTAAAAACAGTCTTCAGTAAGAAATTTTGAAATTAAGGCAGCTGTCGAAAAAGGCACCTAAATTTCGAGTACGTAGCGAAGGTAGCACAATATTATCACCTATTAGAAAAGCCTTTTAATCTAGCCACACGCTTAAGGTGTCCTATGAGCAGCAGTTCGGTTCTATTGTCATTTAGTTTCAAGAAGTTTTCCGACATCCAGGATCGAATGTCAGCAAAGCAAGCATTTAGTTTATCAGTTGCTGCAGCAGATTCCGACGGTTTGAATGACAAATACAGCTGAGTATCGTCAGCAGGAAAGTGATATCCTATTCCATTGGCCTTAATCACTTTCCCAGAGGTTGAGTATAAATGGAGAGCAGCAATGGAACGAGTACAGACACTTGAGGGACTCCGTGGGTGACCCATCTTGTGTGTAAGACCTGACCCCATCAAGAAACGGATTAAACACGATCAGATAAGTATGATTTAAACCATGCCAGTGCCTCGTCTGCCAGACCAATCGTTGTTCTCAATCGTTCAAGTAGAACATCGTGATCAATGGTGTCGAAGGCAGCTGATAGATCAAGCAGAGCTAGGGCAGTGACATTTCCGTCATTATTGATGCGTAGAATGTCATTGTTAACACAGAGGAGAGCAGTTTCAGTGGAGTGCTGCCTCTTGAACACTGATTGAAATGCTTCTGACATTCCATTCTTTTCAATATGTTCAACCAGCTGATTAGCAACAATTTTTTCAAGAATCTTTGACAAGAAAAGAAGAAAGGAAATACCTACACTAGGGTTTCAGAAAAGTAGTAATTTTTTTGAAACAGCTGTTTACTATTTTCCATTTCAAAAGACAGCTCGTACTTCTTTTCCCGTTTTTTATGATTTTGCAGTCAAATTATTATTTATTAATGAACACAGTTTGATTATATGCCTTTCGTGATAAGTTCTAAGTAATTACATTTGTGTCCTTATAATAATATTTGAAGAATATGAGTGTATTGAGCGACTTGTCCGAATGGCACGAACTTAATTTTAGTAAAGTAATTCGTACATACTGAAAAAACACTTCAACGTTTACTTGATGTAGGTTTAATTGATAGGATTGCATTGTACAATTTGTGGAGATACTCAGTGCTTTGGCCGGAGTCTAGAAGAGCGTGAATTTGGACTTAAGTCAAAACTTTCTTGCCCTGAAACTTCAACTGGTGATCCATCTTTTTGAAGCAACAAATTCAATTCATTTTGAAGAAATAATTTCACACTTTCAGGATCGTTTTACGATGACTGTGTCTACGATAACTTCTATATTGTTGACACCAAATAGACAAGATCTTCTGCGAAATTCGCCCTAGTTTTTGACGGGCGGCAAACGGATTAATTGGGCTGTGCGAGAAATTCATGACATCCTCGGTCAATCGCTTTTAAAAAGGAATGTCAAGAAAGCACTTTTAATATTTTTTCAACAATGGAATATGTGTTTAGGGCACTTTTCGAAAGACAAATATGTTATAACTGGGATAGGAAGTTCTGATGACCTCCGCATGAAAGAAAAAATGGTTATGCAAACCTCGCCTAACCTGGATGTAAACTGGATGCAACAAATCTACAAATAAAAAGTCACCAATCTTTGCATTCTGTTTCCCTACTTGTTGAACTTTGTTAGATCGAAATACATGCTTGAAGCTTGTTTAGATGCATTACTGTGACTTTTATACAGCTTCATTTCCAGGGAAGGTTGGTGCCTTATAAATTCAATAGCTTGGCTAAGACTTTATGTATCCGAGTAAGGTTTGAAGTACTAGTTCAGCTCTGCTTTTTCAAATTAGTTTAGAACAACTTCTGAATTCTAGTGGATGTATTTTGCATTATCTGTCCAAGATTATGGAAAATAAAGCTCCGAGACGTTTGATGACGTATACTGCAAATTTATCCACCAGAAATCAGAAATTGTTCTTGCTTCGTTTCTTTTTTCTTCGTAATCACGATGCAGACGATTTATCACATCGCTTTCGTTCGCTGGAAGTTCATTAATAAAAAATCGAAATTTTTTCGAAAATTTGAAATCGTTCAAGTTCAAATAAGCTCCAATAGACGCTGCCTTAATTTTGCTTCTGGGCAAATGGCAGTACTCTTGTTTCAGGCAAGCTTTGTCTGTATTTGCGTTCTAATTGTCTAAACAAACCATTGCTTATTGTTATATCGTTCCGTATGTGAGGGCTGCAAGGACTTTCTTGTGACGGTGAATGTGATTTATTGGTGTTATAGCCAGCTAAATTCAGTGATCTTTTTACAAAGCAGTTGCCAGGAATTCTCGGAAACGACTGAACTTAGCTCGCCTCTACGCAAGCGAATCTTATGCAAATCATATTTCTACATATGTGTGTGACCATCGGTTGTTTAGCGTTGTGAAATGAGTGTGGTTCTAGCATTCACAGATTAAAGCCACGAAGAAATTCAGTCAAGTGTTGTCCTAGGCACGGCGTCTGACCACTCGTTTGGGCTTTCTCCTACCTGCCTGGACTCACATAAGTCGTGCAGCGGATTCGTTCCCCTATCGACCACCACAACCATCGTAATGGTTGCTGCTGGGCACCCAATTTATAAGCATACCCATTCACAACGCAGTTTACTGCTATTCAGCTATAGTAAATTACTGTAAATTTAAAGATCTGTTTCGTTAATGCGTCAATCTGATGAGAATTTGACCAGGAACCCAAATATTCCTGGATCGGGGTCCACTTGATTCGAAATATATTTCGGAGCTCAGTCCCAATGCAGGCGGTCTTTAGTCGTTCTTAATTTTTGAATTACATCATTACCTATTGTCCATCTAGTTTTAAATCTAGGCAAGCTCTGTAACGATCTCATGATCGCTTGATTTGACTTTTTAATAGCACTTATTCATTTTTTGCTGAAAATGTATAAATTTAGTCGCTTTCAGTGGTCTTTATATGATTTCGTTGACTATTGTGAAACCGCTGCATCTTATACAGCCGCAATCGGTGTCCTAATGCCTCTAAATTCACAGCAATATTTAAACCTTTTCTTGTGTATCTCGAATGAATTGCATCAGCCAGTTTGATTGCCTATCAGTTATTTACCCGTTGAGCATTGATCGCCAGTGAATCCCGGCGAACAAGAGCAAAAGTATCCGTTGACTCGGTCCGTACAAGTGCCATTTCCACAAGGATTGCTACGACATTCGTCGACATCTGAAAAACCAACGTCATAGATTATTCCTACTTACCTCCAGTTGAGTAGACTTTCCGAGCCATACTGACAGAGGTACCAAAATTAGCATTTTTGCAGCGATGCGTTTCTTTTTTGGCACAAATCTTTGCTAATATAATAGATTAAGCAGATAGGGCTTACCCACTTCGCACATCGAGCCAGTATAGCCAGGTGAGCATCTGCACTCGTAGCCATTTAGTCTATCGACGCAGATACCTTCGTTGGCACACGGATTGCTTCTACATTCGTCAATTTCTGAAAGTGGCAGCATTTCATACTTAGCAATTTAAATTGTTTGTCATGGCTGCGGCAGCTATAATAAAATTAGTACTGAATTATAAAGCAGGATAAAGTCCAATTCGAAATATTCCTAATGACTTTATACCTTATAGTTCTTGATAAAGATATGTGGAAAGGCGACAGTATCTCACCGTCCATTTACTTCAGTTAAAATATGCACAATGCTTTTGAAATTCTTATCAATATGCAGTTTGCTTCAGGCTCTTATAACGACTAAGCTGTACATCTCCAAGCTTCCACAGCTTTTCTACAGGCCTTACCCGAGTTCTATCGAGAAACTAATGAATTGGCTACCACGTTTCTACTAGATGATATATGTGCATCTTTGAGAAATCATCCACAAATTTTTGAATCAATCAGTTCTGGGTTATAGTTTTTTATTATATAGTTATTGTAGTATTATATTTCTCAGTACAGCTAAAGATATTGATTGAATCCAGTAACTTGCGAAACTCATTTGCGAAATAAATTACTCAGGCACAAGCAAAATCATCTCATAAGAGGTAACAAGTCACTCAGTGAAGCGGTAGGTTGTCTGTAACTTGCTCACCAGTTGAACAGTTGCTACCAGTAAAGCCACTGTAGCACGAGCAGCTGAACCCGCCTACCCCGTCGACGCACGATCCGTGTAGGCAAGCACGAGCGTGACAGTTGTCTACTTCTGAAACATTGATGAGCATTTCAGCCTTAGCATTTGACAAGCAAATAGCTTTTGCAGTAGCAGCATAATGACACGAAATCACTTATTAATACCCTCTGTGCAGAGTAGTCCAGTGTACTCTGGATTACACAGGCAACTGTAGCCGTTCACCCGATCCGTGCAGTTCCCATGCAGGCATGGACTACTGGAACACTCGTCGACATCTAAAACCAGAGGGCCAGTGCAAGGTCAAGCCATGTAACGCACTAATAGGTTTGCAGTTGAATGCGAATAACACAATTAAAAGCCACCGCAGCTGCTCCTGCACAAGATTTTTGTGTCACAAGCACAGCTGTCGTGGTTCTTGCCGACCCCTGCGTGAGAAATACGAGTGAAGCTCACGCTTCGCAGCGCGGCTAGCTGGTCGCAAAGGATGCCTCGATACGCGCAGGCATGCCGACGTTGGCGGAACATGGTATCAATGCAGAGTCTCTTATCTTGATTTAAAAATCCCTGTCCTTAGCCGGGTCATAGAGTGGCACGAGTGACACCCACGGTGCACAGCTGCTCACTGCGAAACTCAAACCACAACTGACAGCAAGCAGAAAAAAGTGCAGCAGACTGAAATAAATACTTCAAAGTTCCAGTTGCGCCTTCTGAACTATAAATCATGACATATCCAATTTTCCTGCATTCTGTGGTCCAGGATCGCGAGTAATTTCTAGGGAAGCAGTAATCTAGCTTATCTAATATGTAATCATTTTAATTCTCTAAATTTGATAATCAGTCAATTTTTCAGTGATAGCTAAGAGCTACGCTTGGCGATTCAGACAGTAAACAATAAATACATAGTAGCTGATTTAACAGCCTCTTTTTTAAAGTGACAGAGGAGCCTTTACGGCTATTACCACAGCTTGCAGTGGCGATAAAGGATCGCCCACCACATGATTCGAACCCACGACCTCGGGGCCGAGGTCGTAAAAAGCAACCGCCTTACCTAGAGAGCCATCACGGCTTACCAGTAAACGGTTATTTGCTGAAGCTTCCTTCATTCCTGCCACGATATGTAAGCTTTGTAACTCTGAATTTCATATCTCCAGTGCTGTGAATAATTACTGCAGCAAGATAAATATCTGAGCAAGATAAATCAACGTGGCAACTGGTTACATATTGTAGACTCATTACAGATGCATATTCAGCAGACAAGTAGACAATTTCAATCTCGTATTGGATGTGAAGCTCGTCATTGCTGCGATAGCTCTTTCCGGTATCTTCCTTGAATGTGGCTTGTACGGCCGGACCGGAATCTGGGACGGTGAGGCAACCTTATTTAGCCTTGACGTGGCAACGTTTCGTAATTAGTTATCTATTCATTTTATTTCCTGCGGTCAAAGATTTTTTTCGTATTCTATCTATCTCATACGCCACGAGATTTAAATAATGTTAAAATAAATTATTTCTGTAGTACTAATTGTAAATCTTATTCGTAAAATGTGACACCATCCAGGTTCATTAACCCGAAAACGTGTGACAGCAGCGAAAACAAATTATTAGATCGATCTTCAATCTTCCAAATTACGTGTCTTAATTGCACCATGGTTACTAATAAATGAAATTTCAATAGAAAACACTCGCTTTTAAGCTTCAATAAATGTTTACCTGTTTCACAGCTCAATCCCACATAACCAGGTTGGCAAATGCATTCATGGCGTCCAAGTTTGTCCACACACCTGCCGTTGTTCGAGCAAGGCTGGCTGGTGCATTCGTTAATTTCTGAAAGAAAAAGAATTTTTTAAATATTGAGCACGCTGCCTTAAAGATTCAACTGATAGCATCTCGCTCTTTTCCACGGGTACATAGCTGTTTGCCTGTGTGTCACTAATAGTCACCTGATTCGCACGTAGTTCCTGAAAATCCATTGTCGCACACACAAGAGTACCCGTTGACTGAGTCGTTGCACCGGCCGTGCAAGCACGGATTGCTGCTACACTCGTTAATATCTAGAGAAGACAACATGCAACGTGCAAATATTCGTAAGATACTGTGGAGAATATGTGTCACGATTATAATCTAGACACCTAAATAGCAAGACGTTTTGATCTGGGCACATCACATGTTATCCGGCATGAACGTGCACGCTTGGAATATAATTCAATATAATTCATTTGTACACCATAATAGAACGTACCTCTATTTAACGCTGTTTTTCACACGGATTTTTTAAGACGTGCAGCTTACTCCTGTGCCAAACCAGATTATAGTTCAAATACCACACTAGTTCGTGAGTATACTCATAGCATTTTCAAACACCTGCTAATTGTACTTAAATTATTTTTATCTTGTGGAGATTCTTTTGAATTACCTTTTTAGAGATCGATATTTGAGCCAATGCTTAGTATGTAAGTGACCATTAAAAAAGTTTAATTAATTCAAGAGCCTCATTTTTTGCAGCGGCAGGAGAGCCTTATTGGCTATTATTACCTCATGCTCGGAGCAATAAACGATCGTTCACTGCTGGGCTCGAACCCACGATCTGGGTCGTAAAAGCCCGGCATCTTACCCTGGGCTAAGACCCACGGGCGTTTGATCCGTCTCAAAGCTTTGCATTGACTAACATTGCCTAGCAGCTGCCTGGTGGTATTGATATTGGCCTAATGTAGAATAGACGTTGCGCTATCGGGTACGTCCTCTTTTCATCTAGCGCCAACATAAATTTCGAGTGAGTACTGCAGAAAAGTATTTAAGAAAAAATTAATTCATAATTAGTAGACAATTGAGAAAAAACTAATTAATAATTGCCATGCCGATGAGCTTTCATCGTCAAAGAATATGCGTACCAGCACTAAGTAAATACAATTAGGTGAATATAGGCTACTTCGCATAAATGAGTCGCAGGCATTCGTTTCTCAGCCATGAGTAAACACAGCGACAGCACATACAGAGCATTCAATAGAGACGACGATTCTTTTCTCTCGATAGTGGCTTCTCTACCAAGAGACGCACAGAAAAGAGTTTGGATGAGGGGTTAAGTAATTCTTGTTTGTGGTCTCGTTGGAATAAGCCCACTGGCTTCCTTATGTTTCCGAATACATTAATAATTTCTTCATAAGTCTTTTGATTGCTTTGGTAAAACTTTTAGTGTTCCTCTCAACCTTTACTTCTACTTGACTTTAACAACTCCTCAGCGTAAGCTAGATCTCTATGGCAGACCTTGCGTTTTGAATTTTGCCCAGTGTTAGACACTTACATTACGTATATAATTGTGGTCCAGTTGTGCTCTCAATAAAAAAACCGATCCTCTTGCTATCAAATAGCAAAGGTAGAGAACAATAGAAATTTTTCAAATCCAAGCAAATACACCCTTAAGGAACAATCTGTTTGGACCCATATAGCTGCAATTGGCATGATACATGTTTTACTATCACAATCAGGTTATGTTGCTCAGCTAAATGACAGGGCAGAGTTGTTGCTGTTATTCCCAAAAGTTTCATTTGGTATTGCGCTCCACATTGAAGGATGACACCCTGACATCCTCAATTTTCCCAAAAGACCGTCATTACACAGTCGCATCATCTTTAGGGCAGATATGGCTGTTCTTTCCGCAACCGCCAAAGAGAGTTAAGCAGGCTTTCTTATAGGGAAATTTTGACTGGGAAACGTGAAAATACTATTGGGCTACTCGCATTAAAACTTCACCGCCTCATGTTGTCACTAATGGATTTGCCTTTTTAGCAATTTTGAATAATCTTTTTTGCTTGCAGTAAATGTAACATGTTCCTTCTAATCTTTGCATTAAATTTCAAATAATATTCAATACATTTCTGTCGGCAAAGATTACTATTCGTGAATGCAGTATGTATCATCGACAAACTCGTGGAGTCTCAAACCTAAACTCAAAACTTTACCGGTCGTGCAATCTGCACTGCTGTAGCCGTCGTCGCATTGGCACTGAAAGCTGTTGATCAGGTTCGTGCAAGTGCCATGGATGCACGGATTGCTGGCACACTCGTTTACATCTACAAGCGTTAAATCGGTTCTGCAGCATAATGATAACTCTGACTTGCTGACTTTACTGGATCCCATAAGATGATACGAACAAATGTATTCAAGCCACTGCTATTCACATAAATTACATTGAACAGAACCCTCTGCGGATTGTAATCGCAAAATGTACCTGTTTCGCAGCCACTTCCTGTATATCCGAGGAGGCACAAACATTCGAATCCATTTATAAGGTCTATGCATCTGCCGTGCACGCAGAGATTACTCTCACATTCGTTTATGGCTACAAGTTAAACGCATTGCATCACTTTACCAGAAGACAGTAGCGTAATAAACAACTCGCCATTGGCGCGACAGATTGATCAATTAATGCGCCGCTAATAAAACCAGCCCGTTTGACATGTCGCTCAGCGTGGTCCTGCACCGAACGACAGAGCAGGAACAAGCACAATTTGATAATAACAGCTGGGCTGTTTTGCAGTAAATTTTTTGTCTGGTTACTTTTCAGATTTTTGTTATCCTGCGTCTGGCGTCCCAAAAACTGTAATGATTTTGTAAATGGCAAAAACTTTAGTTTTTATCAGAATCTGAATGGAAAGTACAGCAGAACCAATGCTGCTCACCACAATGAAGCCATCCGTTGCCGCTTCACTGGACGAGTGAGGAGACTACGAGAGACCTGTATTTGCTTACATTTGCAGACCTACACGGGTTTATACGGTGTGTTCACAAACACATTATGACACTTGCACAAGCGTATACTACTTCATATTGCATATACGTGTGTCACTTCGAAAGTTGAATAGACATTTCCCAGATTTATTTGTGGAAGGTCAATTAGATGTGCTATACATTTATTTTCAGATACATGTTATTCATAATCTTGAGAAGGTAAGTATGCACCTGCGGGGTGTCTACAACAAATTCATCATAATTATGATGCCTGCGACAGCTTATTAAAAGAGACAGTAATTTTTTTGTTCTCCGGGTTTCTGTCACAACACTTTTTCCTTTCGAGCCCTTCAAGTTTCATATATTGTTTACCCTTTTTTATTGTTTCAATAATGAAAGGGTTTGTCTGAGTTATTATGTAAAGATCTTGAGGGAAATTGTATGATTATTCCGTTAGAGAATTAATATAAGGCTTTCCTAAATAGAATCCACTTAATTCTAAACATTCGCAGTTGAGAGATAACAGTTTCCAGCACCAGTTTTACTCATCAAGTTTTTGACACTCAATTCATCCAAAAGATGAGTAAAAAACTATAGCTTCACTCCGAAATCAAGGTGTAAGTTCGCTGCTAAAAGCATTTTTCACACACACACACACACACACACACACACACACACACACACACATATATATATATATATATATATGCATATGTATGTATATACAGCAGTTTGTAGAATTTGGCAAGTGCCAATTACCGTAAGTCACATTTGTACTTACACTGTGCACATGTAGAACCGTTGAATCCTGGTTCACATACGCATGAGTATGAGTTCACCAGGTCAATGCACCTGCCGTGCACACAGGGGCTGCTACTACATTCGCTGATATCTAAAATTGAGATTTATTACTTCATTATGGACTAGCTAGGGTTAACCATTACCGGCAGAACAGATCCGGTAAGTATTTCGATGTATTAAAACGCGACTGCACTTTTAATTAAGCTAAAAGTATTATGTGCACCTCCATCAACATTTGTATATAGGAATTCACAGAACTGTCCAAAATGCACCTCTTTTATCAACTAACTAACCCACTGATTTAGAATCTGAATTAAAGTTCGAGCATTTCTGACATTTCTTGCGATTTGTCTAGGGGTTTCAAATACGGTTGAATACATCTTTAAAAATTGCCACGTGTTTCAAATTAGTTTCCGTATCATTAATGTATTTGGGTCTTAGCCTAGTGGCAAGGTGCTCGAACTGCACTACCCAGGTCGTGGGTTCAGGTGCTCCTGGAGGAAATTCGTTATCACCAGCGTGTGCAGGTCAGCACTGCAATCGCTTTTTCTTCCGCTACATATAGACGGTTGGTCAATCAGCTGCGTATTTTGTTTAGGCTTTCTTTTTCAGTATTTACTCAGACATTTAGGAGTGCTATTCTTTAGTGCTCCGTACTCAAGAGCCTCTATACACAGGATATGCACAGGGCGTGCACGAGTAAGGTGCGAATGTGCATTTGAGTGAGTGAGCAAGTTAACGTTCATTTTCCATCGCTTGGTGAAGCTTAAGTCTCAATACCTGAATCTGTAATTAAAGAAAGTTTTGATCACTGCACAGTTAGGATGATTTAATCTGAGGCTATGAGGCTTTCGAGCATCAGTCGGTGATTGGCAGAGTTAATCTAATTTAACAAATATCGATAAGCGTAAGTGAATCGCGAGTAAATTGAAGTATTATGCCCTGCTATAATTAGCGTTAGATTTACCCTGCTGTTGCAATTGCCTCAGCAATGAGCAACGTAGGATCCTGATCTCTGTCTGCTTTACAACCTTGTGGTCGCACGTTTACTTGCTTCGTAATGTCCTAGCGAAACATAGCTTACACATTTCACTTTTCGCTAACATACACACAGATGGTAGTTCTTAAAATTGCATACATGCCTACCTAGCACTTGCGTGTTACATCATAGCAGTTTAACGCTCCCGAAAGTCCATCACCTGTGGCGCACGTTGGTCCGGTATAGCCAGGTGAGCAGATGCACTCGTAGCCATTGATCCGATCGACGCAGCTGCTGCCGTTTAAACAAGGGTTGCTTTGACATTCATTCACATCTGCAACCGAACCGTGCGGTCACATCTGATACTATTGCTTGCAACTAATTCTGCGTACTACGCACACAATATCCGATTAGAAATTTGATGCTGGTCCTATACAGAAAATTCGGGTGTACTGATTGTCGCCTACACAATCAATGAAAAATATGAAATGCGATGTTCTGACGTTAGAGCAAAGCTAAAAGGTTGCGCTAATATTTTTACCCGTAGATTTAGCATGCCAAACTTTCTGCTCTCTTTTTTAGGACTTTGTAGGAATTGCTAGCTATTAGCCGTTACCTCGACAGTTCCTATACGATTACCGGCTTCGTGCCTTTCTTACGAAACGACATCTACTCTCCAACTGCCGACTATGGCACATCTTTTTCAACGGTCCTGAACTGCTACTTCTATGCTACTCACTACCTCAACTGCTCTCCTAACTCTGCTATGCTTCCCACTTTCTCTTTGTTGCGTGAGACGAAGTCTGTTTGCTACCGAATTCGTACCGAAAGCCGCTTAGGCTGTGAGTGCGCTATACAAAACTCTCCTGCGTAACACCCACGTGGTCTCAATGACTTTGTGGAGTTACTGACGGAGATACGTTACATTATATTCACTCCTTATCCTCTTTTTAAAGAGCCAGGGGCTGCAGTAAGTTATCAAAACGACTTTTACCGCTCGGCGGCACACATTAGGCCAAGACCCGACTGATAATGAACGGCCCTACCTTTTTTGCATCAAAGTAACACCACTCTTGAGTATTTTTACCGGCCATAGCAGGATGCTGCACTGAATGCAAATCAGCTCAATATGCTTAATGCCTGCGAGATAACCTTTCTTTTTAATCTTCTCCACCGGGTGAGTTGACTTTCCGAATTTGACTCGTCCTTGAAAAAAGTGGTTGATGAAAAAAGGTGACAAAACTACGCGTACAGCTCTGCAAGAAGCGCCGCGCTATCCTAGCGATGCGATGCTCAGAATGAGCACAGCACCGCGTGCGGGATTGCTGTTCCGACTTCTTAACCGCCGGGAGGTAGTGGCGACCTTGGCTCTTTTCGGTCGGCGGTTCGGCTTTGGCCGACACTCAGTCAGTACTCCCAGCTGTAGGTTCGACCACAGAAGACCTTCCATTTCCTAAGCAAAGGCATGGCCGGTGGCGTCTCAATTGTCAATTATAATACCTCGCAAACGACCCTTTTTGCTAGCTATAGATCACTTTATGGAAGGCTGAGGGCTAGACCCCTGGGGTCATGCCGTTGCAGCGAAGATTTACTTCCGTTGCTGGCGAATTTTTATGGTTTGCCATTTCCGGTCAGTATCCTCATCAAAATCTTTGATGAAACTTGGACGAACAGGCAGCCAAGATTTCCATCCTTTTCTTGTAAAATATCACCTCGTGTAACGCCATAAGTTAACAAACAGTTGCTGTTTTTCGCTCACAACGCAGGTGACTTCCATTGCTAGTGGCTGCTGCCTGCACCAGGTGATCGTCGGAGTACAACGTTGTTACTTTAATTTCGGCAGCAGCGCAGCTGCGGAAACTCTCAACTTCGGTCTATGTTTTAGCCGACTGGAGCGAGGTGCACCTGAATAGCATCCAAGAATGAGTGGCGCTCTTAAGATCAAGTTTCATGCCTTACTTTCGAGCAGGTAGGATTAAATTGCTCTGGGACGCCGTGCAGCTAAAGTTTCCTAATCCTTCACAAACTTCTTAGCGATGCATAAGCATTCTCCGAGCATTTCTCTACTGATGGGCCTAAATAAATGACTGAAAAAGCAGCAAGTGCTCTGTCGCCTTAAAGATGCTTGCTACCTTTGGGCTTGGCTCATGCAACGTTTTAGTCGGACATTATTCGTGTAAACAAGACTGTGACGGCACCCTGAATTAGCATTGCAGCTTATTTCCTGCTGTGGGTGCCCAATCGCTAACGGCTGCCTCCGCCCAGGTTTTACTATCCTGGTATTTTGCAATTTTACTTTTGGCAATCATTCGTAAAGACTCTCGGCTAGAATCCTGAACACCCGTGGAGCGATCCGTTAAGCGACGTAGCAACATGTATAGTTAAGGAGAGACCAACTAACGAATACAATCTTTTACAGAGGAACATGCTTTCGTGAAAAAATCAGATGCTGGAGAATTCTAGCGCCAGCTTGAGCAGCATAATAAAATCCCTGCTGTGCAGCATAGCAAAGGCCCTAGTTGACTCAGTTTCGACAAACAGGCCAGATTACAAGGATCACTCATTCGACATCATCTAAAGAAGTAGCTGGTTATTTCGATTCATTTTAAACTCTTCAGATGCGTGACTTTGAGGCAAAAAAAATTTCTTCATTCCAATAGTGTAATCCTATAGTTCTAACAGAGTCAAGTCATTACAATAATTTTAGTTCTCTTCAAGAGCGTTTCTAATTCTTTTACGAAAGCTGCGAAATGCATAAGCCATTTTCTAAGGGTGTCAATGCTGCAGTCATATGCCAGCTTTACAAAAAAGAGGGAAGCAGCGAACTATCGTAAATAGTAGAAAGTCAAGGCTAAAAACTGGAATGGCCCTAGAAGTTACAGTTCTACTCACTCAGGAGCCAGATAGAATAGGAAAATCACGGACGAGTGCTCCGAAACATCTCATTGAGATTTACACGCAGACCTCGCAGAATCAGAAAAAACAGAAGCAACAGCAATTGAAGCTGAAACGAGTCAGGGTTAAGTAAATAAAAGCAGCTGGAACCAAACCACGGTCGGTGACTAGCTGGGAGTTTTTTTGTAGCTATACCATCCTTGTCACCAGTAATACATATTTAAAACGACGAGGTAAAATTGTTTATTATCCAGCCAAGTCCGGTAAAGTGGCTGCGCCTTTTAAAGTCAATTAGGCTCACTATAGCCCTAGTCTAATTAGCGGCTGTAGCATTACATTGTATAGACTAGCCAGGGTGAACCGCACTGCAACGTCTAAGCCAGAGCATTACTTGCAACCTCGGCGTGCAGCAGCTTATCACAAGCAGTGGATCTCACTTCAAGATCGAGGTCGTTGATGGCCATTTTTTATATAACTTGCGAATGGCTTTAAAAGTGAACCGCATGAACCAAGCCGTTTGGCAGATGGATGTGCTATTTTTATGGTGCAACGAAACCTTATGGCGGCATGTATTAATGCCTGCAATTAGCACACAATCGACTACTCACCGATGTCACATGTCAGACCGGAGTATCCTGGTGGACAAACGCATTCGAAGGCAGCTTGCTTGTCGATGCATCGTCCTCGCTGGCAAGGATTACTTGAGCATTCATTGATGACTTAAAGAAACACAGAGACAGCTCTGCTTTGTCACGGCAGTATCTTCCTCAATATTTCCAACGCTGCACACTTTCACTTTTGTTTGCATTGATTAACAAGAACACTGCCAAGTGCTAGTTAGAGCACATTTGAGCTCACCGTAGCTGATGAGTACGAAAAATATACAGTGCAGATCTTTTGTCTTACTTACTCGTTCCTCCACTTTTGTTTAATGACATGAGCTGTGCTGTCACAACTGTGTGCTTCTGTAAGCACTTGTTCTGCAGTTATTGTAATGCGGCACTATTATTATCTTACACTTATCCCTCAGCCTATATCGCTTCCATGGCAATACAGTGCCGTCATCCGCTTAGGTTTCAAGCTCATGCAGATGACTATAGACATATGATAGCCGATCGGTATATAGCATTTCCCACTAAAGTGGTTAGAGGTCGATACTAGTTAGGGCTACAATAATTACCTCTTCATACGAGTGGTTTTAAGAGAGCCAGGATCACTAGTGATCTTTGAGTTCTCTGAGGGCGATTTATCAAGTGCATTATTATTGTTATTATTCTGCTCTAATTGAAATTAGTATGGGTTACTACGACATATACTTTTTTAAGAAAACCCGAGTTGTCATCAACTTCTATCTTTGGAAATGTAAATCTCGCAACACACCATTAGCCTTTCTTCGCTGACACAAGAAGAATTAAATAATTATCATAAAATATTTGTGTCCAGGTGTGAAGTCACAATTAATCTTCTTATGACAGAAAAACAATGAAGTATACTGGCTATAAATTGTCATAGGTTTTGCCAGTGAGAACTCCTGGATTGTTGCTGTTGTTCGGCTCATTTTCTTAAAACTTAAACGGATTTTAAGGGAAATCTATTGGGGCTGGAGCATTACTTCAAAGATGCTCTTTAAAATTAAATATATTCATTACAATGGGAACACTTTTTGTTGGTATAATTAAGCCATCCTTTGCAGCTAAATGGATGCAACCAATTTACAATTCTAAGAATAGTAAATCTGATCTTCGTCTTGCGTACCTCGTTCTTAGCTGTGTACTCAGCCGTCACAGTGCACATTAGACAAGGAGGCCGTTAAAGCTTGCTTCCTCAAAAGATTTTCAACTACTCCAAGGCTGACACGACGTTTCTTTTTTAATTGTCAGCTCTAATAATGAACACTGAAGCCGAGGATTATAACTTGCTTAAGAAACGTTAAATATTGCATTGAATTGACATTACGAGCTGCCAAAGTAACAAAAACGTAACTAGCTGCAGGAGCAGTAGTTTTGAATGCTAAATCTTCTAGTTTTCACCTCTCTAGCTTGAAATACTTCCAATTTACGGTATTTTTTTGAATAAGTGGTTTAGTAGAGTGAATAGCTTCGCACACTCTTAGGTGCCCTCATTACGGGGGGGGGCACTGCACTTGATTCGTTCGGCACTGTATCAGCTCAGCAGACAGTGGCCCTTCGTATCATACGCTTGTAGAGCCAAACATGTTCGTCAGACGTGAGACTGCAGCTGCATCTGGAGCTTCTGCTACAAGTCAGCCAGTACAAGCTGCTGGAGCTATTTCTCGAGGTAATGCTACAGAACCAGAAGCAGCTGTTGGACCTATCTCTGGAGCTAATTATATAACTTAAGTACCGGCTGCTGGAGCTAAATCTGGAGCACGTGTCGCAGTTCTAGCAAAAACTCACAGGCTGACGCCGAGTAAATGGGAATCGGTGGAGGCGATAAACAGGTTTAGGTTGATCAGGTTGAAAAAACAGCGACCAGCATCTTTAGTAGCATCGTTCTATTCACGGTTGCCGAAAGAAGCAGCCACGTGACTAAGTTTCATTTTAACTTTAAGTCGGTCGTTGACAGAACGTCTTGTAAGAAACATTTGATAGCTTGAGGCCCAATTTACGTCGTGCCCCTGCATATCTTTAAAGTGCGGCATTTTATACTACGTAGATTTTGTCTCTTGGGTGAAAATCTTTACTCAAACGCAATTGCGACGTTGCAAAATAAACTTTATCAATGCCACTAACGAAATGGCCATCGTGGGATAATAACATGTTCTAGGCTATTGTTAGGAATATTAAATAAATTTCTGCCATATCACCGTTGAGTTTTGCGCGGTCGTCTACACATTTTCATTTGAGTAGAAATAACTAAGTCGAAAAACCAATAGCGATTCGGACAACTTAATACTAAATACTATTCTATATCTTACGTAGATATCTACTTTTGAGTCTATTGATTCTGACGGGTGCTACCGCTATCGTACGAAGGTATTATTGCATAAAATGTGGATCTGGTGAGTACTTCCCAGTCATTGCACTTTCTATATTCTTGGGCCAACAAAAGGAAGACAGTTCTTATTTTGGAAATTGTTTTGACCTCGTTTTAGGTCTTATTAGAGAGCGTGATTGACATCAATAATTACAATGTAATTTCTGAAACATTGAAAACCGCACTTTTGCAGTCTAAACGAGGGAGCATCGCCAACGTGAATTAATTCGGCGCGAAGCTAAACGGCGTTTACTTATTTTTTCCCCACCTGTTGTAATGCAAAAACTTTGATATACTTCAGCTGGCTTTGGATTAATTAAGCAGCGATGAGCGAATTGTGCTGGTAAACGTAACCGTGCTGGCAGGCTAGCGCGCTGTAGCGAAATCAGTGCCAGTCTTCAGCTTCTTGCTCTCCAGCCACTGTCTAAGCGAGCCCGAAAACTGACGACCGAAAGCTAGCGGCAAGTGCAGCAGTTCGCAAGCGGAGAGCCCAGCTGTGTGACCCCTTGTTTCCCTGCACTTGCCCTTGGAATCTAAATCCGCCGTATCCGGGTTCATACGCACAAGTGCAGCTACTTACTCGATCGCGACATCGGCCATAGACGCTGGGGCTGCTGCTGCTGCTGCGTTCGCCGACGTGTGAAATTGTAGCTTAAGCGCGTTTGTGCGAAGACAGCATTAGCCATGAGGATGCAAAGCAGCAGCGAGAAACTGATTTACATGACCAGCCACTATTTTCCGTGAGCTCCGGCTAGTTGTCACTCTAGTTACTGCTGCAAAGTTCTGCGTTAATAACCTTTAAGCTAGACATCTGACTGTGTACTAGAGACTGCTTATGAAATGTCCAAGATAAACAGAATTATGAGCAGCGATAGATTTACTAATTGTAACTTTATGTATGCATCAATTCTGAGCTGGAAAGTATATAACAAGAGAGCTTGACCGAACCAGGCTAGCATTTGGGACGGTCTTTTCCTTGTCGATGAGTCATTTAGCTGAGTATTAGCAGGTTAAGCTTTTTTATAGTCACAATAACGTCGGCTGCCAAACCGGCTCTTGCATTTAGGAAAATCTTTACACTTTCTTGAGAGTGGTGCTTTTTTATAGTCACAATAACGTCGGCTGCCAAACCGGCTCTTGCATTTAGGAAAATCTTTACACTTTCTTGAGAGTGGTGCTTTTTTATAGTCACAATAACGTCGGCTGCCAAACCGGCTCTTGCATTTAGGAAAATCTTTACACTTTCTTGAGAGTGGTGCTGTCGATGGTGTTCTTTGAAGAATTGTGGGTACTCCGTCTTTACAGTCTGGACTGTTAAAGGCGTCATGGCTGTGAACCAATTACAAGTTGTACAACTATTTATAGTAGCAAGAGCTTTAGTTTATTTAATAAATGTGGTCAAGTCAGGAGATGTCGTTACGCAAGGCCAGACGTGCTGTTTATGTATAAGTGAATTCTTATAAGTGCATATGGGTAATTGTGCATTCAGAAACTCGTGCAATCGGCCGGAACGTGCAGGTCCCTACAGTTACATTCCGTGGTCAAGTATTGGCTGTTAATCTAATAATAATCGATTATATATATATATTATATATGTATGTATATATATATATATATATATATATATATATATATATAAGCAAATGTTGTGTCTAGAAAAATATTGAGTTATCTGAGGGTGCTTTATCCAGTGTATTATTATTATTATCGTTATTAGTAGTAGTAGTAGTAGTAGTAGTAGTAGTAGTAGTGTATATTTGTTACGCACTTGAACATGCTGCAGAGGAAACGAATCAATAGAGTTGGTAATAGCTTACAGTGTTGGCTCGCTGGGGAACGCAAAGGACATGTCACGTTTACCTAAAAGATTCTGTGAGGAGGTGGAACCTCTTCAGCTTCTTTTTTAATATGGTTATGTAAGGGTATGTCGGAAAGTTAGTCATGAGTGAGTTTCAGACTTTGGCAACATACGAACTAAAGGTTCCGTCGCCAAGGATTCTATGGTTGGTTGAGCCACAGCTGAACGACTTGAATCACAGGATCGTGGAGCGCCGTTTCTAACCTAATTGGGAAGTAGTCGGGATATGTAAGCTACACCGAGAAAAAATAAGGAGCTTTAAGTGATTAACAAAACCTTGAAGTCGATGCTTTTATGAGAGATAGCGCCCCGTGGTGAGAAGTGATTTAATGCGGCAACTGCTGCAACCACGACAGAGGAGCCTGGCAGAGGTTTTGACCCACTATAGAAGCCTTCTTGCATAAGCCGGTGAGATTCAAGTAGCCAGTTACAAAATTAGATACAGAATGTCACAATTTTTGTTAATCAACTTTGATCCGGTATTCCTATCCAAGCAGGCCTCAAGTTCTTGCAATATTAGGCAGCAGGAGCAGCATACAGACGACCGTGGAGCTGGTGCGGTCATCCAGTCAAACTCACTATTACAGAGGACATCCGGATGCACTCCTACACATGTCGTTGGTCATGGGGGGAGAAAGTCTGAAAGGACATACATTTTATGCAATGTTTTATATAACTAAGATTTAGCAATACGCTTTCTAAAAATTTTCTGCATCACTGCTCACTTTGTTGCTGCTACCCGTGTATTTGTTCAACCAGATGTAGATTGACGCGGCGCTTGCTTGGCATAATTTTTCCTGTCATAAAGTAGCACTGTGAGTCTTTATGATAGAAAATGGCTTCTTAATTTGGACGTCGGAGCTCCTTTCAATGCCCCTGTTCGAACTATCAGTTCCAAATGATTAATGGCTGGTTGTTTCAAAGGTCATAACTTTAATTTGCTCGGGTTATAATTATAAGAACGGCTGCGATGAGCTTACTTGCCTTGCCCAAAACAATCTGAGAATTATTAAACAGCGCTAAGGCGATAACCATGGTCAAAACGCAAATATTTTCTCGAAATTAACCTAGCTGCTTGTCGCTGTCAATGAAAGCTAGCC
Organism: Cristatella mucedo; assembly: GCA_009760855.2. Classification (NCBI taxonomy): domain Eukaryota; kingdom Metazoa; phylum Bryozoa; class Phylactolaemata; family Cristatellidae; genus Cristatella; species Cristatella mucedo. Next base: position 2,281,390 of record WPIO01000025.1, read on the forward strand.
GAAAATCGATTTACAAGACCGCTATCTATTTCTATTCAATGAACTATAGGAAAAAGGCAGTAGCGATAGGATTGCACCGATATGGTTCAGCGAAATAGCAACAAAGTCTGAACAGAGTAAGGCAATGGTGCCATTCATAACTTTGAGTATAACTAGGTTTACCGGTTGCACACGTGGCTCCGCTAAATCCGGGAAAACAGACGCATTCAAAGCCATTGACCCTGTCCGTGCACCGACCGTTCAAGCAAGGATTGCTTGAACATTCATTGATATCTAAAAAGAAAGTGCTGGCTATGATGTTCGCGCATTGATGACAGTATTTTATACAAACAAAGCACAACAATCTCTTGAGTGCACGTAAAAACGAAAGCTGCATTGTCCGTCTGTCTTTAACCGGACGGCCAGAATGCTAAAACTAGGGCCAAGTTGTGGACTGCCGTTCCGGATGTTCTTTTGCCCCCAGGGCCATGTTAGTGCTGGATACCACCCGGTTATGGCTATTGACAATTGATTTAGGAACCTTTCTACCCCAGCAGGATGCTAATCCGGAACCTCGTGCCCAAAAGCCCTGACATGTGACCGATGAAGTAGGAAGCGGGCTACATGCACTACACCTTCCGGGTCCAGCTGAATTGTCAGGGCTATGCCGCCACGGCCTTTCAAGCCCACTCTTTGCCTAGAACAGCCCCTTAAGTCATGCTCCACGGAAGGTCCTCGCAGTGGTTACCAAGCCCAGGAGAGGGTTGCAATCATAGACAGCTTGTTCGAGCTTGTTTAAACAAGGATACCACATCTAAGTTGGTCCCTGCATTTGTGAAATACCATCTTGACTTCTGTAACTCGCGTTTTGCTGGTCTACCGGTGCAATCAAGCGCTCCTAGCTGGTGGAAAACTCTGCAGCTAGGCTAGTGTGTCGTGAGCATCGCTGTTGTCGGGAGCAGTTGCAGCATCTCATCACTTCTCGCCGACTTGCACTGGCTCCCAGTCAAGCGACGCATCGACTTCAAGGCTTTGTCACTCACTTTTAGGTCTCTTCATTCTTTGGCTACCTATCAGAGCCTACCTATCAGATCTACTCCCCAAACCTGGCTAAGTATCATACCATCCGCTTTTCGGAATCTAAAATTTTAACTGTACCTCGTATAAACTTCAAATCCTTTGGAAACCGCGCCTGTAGTTCGTAAGCTTCCAAAGCCTGAAACTCGCTCCCGACCTACGCCACGACATCTCATGAATTATCCACTTAAAAAAAAAACTAATGAACCCACCTATTTATTGCAGCATTTAGTGGGTCCCGCGATTCGACCATTATGTACTTATCCGTGCTAACACTATTACATGCCGCCACTAACCGCACTGTCATGCTAACCCTATCCTGTTCATGTCACCCCGAAACATGTTATTCCTGTTGTCTATTGAGCATGCTACCACTAACCATTTGATGGTGCTTCCTTTGCAGCAATCTTAAAGCACCTAGAAAGAGATTGATTTATCCGCGGCTGCTTTATTAAATGTATCATTCCTATTATAATTACTATTACCTCTTATTGTAATGTAATGTAGTGCATCTCCGTGCAACTCCACAAAGTCATAAAGACTATGTGGGTGTTGCGCAGGAGCGTTTGGTATATCACACTTACAGCCTGAGCTGCGTTCGGTAAGCACTCAGTAGCCAACAGACTTCGTCTCACGCAACAAAGAGAAATTGGAAACCATAGCAGAGTCAGGAGAGCAGTTGAGGTAGTGAGTAGCAGAGAAGTAGCAGCTCAGGACCGCTGAAAAGGATGAGCCATAGTCGGCAGCAGGAAAGTAGTTGTTGCGTAAGAATTGTGGAGTATTCAAGGACCTATGTGCAAAAATACAGTAGCAATTGCATTATACCGCACTAGATATTGACGAAGAGCGGACAGAATAAGTCAGCGGTGCTATTAAAAATTTTAGTTTCAGCCTGACTTACTAATTGCACACGTGGCTCCGCTAAATCCCGGAGAACAGACGCATTCAAAGCCATTGACCCTGTCTGTGCACCGACCATTCGTGCAAGGATTGCTTGAGCATTCGTTGATATCTAAAAAAGAAAGCGGTAGCTATCATGTTCTCCTAAATGATTGTATTTTATAAAAATAAAAAACCAAGATACCGGGTGTGCTTGTTAAAACGAAAGCTGCCTTGTCCGGCTATCCTTAAACTGATCGGCCGCAATGCTAACACTCGGACCTAGTCGTGGGATGCCCTACGGGCTGCTCTCTCGCCCCAAGTACCATTTTGACACTACGGACCACCCGGTTATGGCTAGTGACAATTGATCAAGGAAATATTCCACACCGGCAGGATGCTAATCCGTAGTCGCCGCTCAAAACTTCGTGACGAGTCACCTCGTGGAGTCGGCAGCGGCTACAGGCACTACGTTCTTCGAGTCGACTGTGTGGGTAGAATTAGGCGACTGTGGCCGTTCAAGCCTACCGTTTACCCAAAGCAGCCCCATGGAAGGTCCTTGCAGTGGCTACCAATGCACCAGAACAGGTTATATCAGGCTGCCAATTGTAGAGCTCGATTCCAGAGGCTTTCCAGGCAGTGCGCCTTGGCGCTAAGCTTATCGACATCTCTCCCTCTGTCTGTCTGTCTGTCTGTCTGTCTGTCTGTCTGTCTGTCTGTCTGTCTGTCTGTCTGTCTGTCTGTCTGTCTCTCTCTCTCTCTCTCTCTCTCTCTGTCTTTCTCTCTCTTTTAATAGACGGTCACCTTGCCTGCGAGGATGCCGCAAAGCCAAGCCCATTTCTTTCTCCTCCCCACAGTTCTAGTTCCGATTCGGTCTCTTAGGGCGAGCGGCGCCAAAGGCTTCGCGAATCCTCTGGCTGCGAAGTTGCTGAAAAACTCAGTCATCTTTATATCCCAAAGTAAGCTGCTGCATAGCAACATCACCAGTAGCACTAGCACTAGCATCATCAGTAGCACTAGCTGTAGCGATTTGCCAGCATTCAACGCTGTTCTTCCAAGCCGCTCAAGGGTTTGGGATCAGAGTCGGACCGAATGAACTAAATCACAGTAACCAGTATCTCCTCCCAATTGTCCCAATTGTCAAATGAAGAGCGACTCTAGGTATGATTTCTAATGATTGGACGCGTTTTTTCTCATGGGGAGTGTCGATCGTTGATCTTGATGGGCGATACACGATGCTAGATCAGTAGCCAGTTCACGAGAGCTAACAGAGTCAGTACACAAAGGGCGATAGCAATTCTCGCTTCAAGGGGTGGTGGTATTTACATAGACACCAAAGAAGTCATTCTCTTGTTAGACTGGTCTGCAAACGAACGCTGAGCAACGACAACTACTCTCCTACTGCCGACTATGGCACATATTTTTCAGCGGTCCTGAGCTGTTACTTCTATGCTACTCACTACCTCAACTGCTCTCCTGACTCTCCTATGCTTCTCACTTTCTCTTTGTTGTGTGAGACGAAGTCTGTTGGGTACCTAATGCGTACCGAAAGCCACTAAGGCTGTGAGTGCACTATATATAACTATAAGGGATCAATTTCAAGGTATCGTCGCTCACTTTTAGGTCACTTCATTCTTTGGCTCCAGCCTATCTCTCAGATCTACTCCCCCACCAGGCCAAGCATCGTACTACCCACTTTTCGGAATCCAACAGTCTACCAATAATACCTCGTACAAACCTCAAATCCTTTGAAGACCGTGCATATAGTTCGTATGCTCCCAAAGCTTTGAACTCCCTCCCGACTTACGTCTGAACATCCCCTGGCTTGACCACATTTAAAAATAACTTTAAAACACACCTATTTAGGACAGCATCTAGTGGGTCCCTGTGATTCTTTCTTCATGTGCTTATGCGTGCTGACACTGTGCATGCTGCCACTAACCACATTTGCATGCTGACCCTGTGCATGTCACCCCTAACCATGTTATTCATGTTGTTTATCAAGCATGATATTACTCACTCTTCAATCGCATTTCCCTTTGCAGCAAACGTAAAGCACCTAGAAAGAGATTGAGCTCTCTGAGGGCGATTTATCAAGTGCATTAATAATATTTTTATTATTATAATGTCGAGCGCTGTTCTCGGGGGTGGGGGGCTAAGACCCGGATTAATCTCTGACCTCGACTCAAATGCTTCGAATCACCTCAAGTGAAGGAGTAGATAGTAGTATGCATGTATTCCGTGTAAGCCTTTGGTGGTTCTAATGCCCACGAAGCATCAATTCTTGTTTAAGCTTCTTCAAAGCTCAGAGGTTTTATCAAAGCACGGAGTCGGATTCTCAGACTCAGTACAGCTAACCGGCTACATGTCAAGCACCGCTTCACTCACACATTACCCGGTATACATATCCACGCTGCAGAAATCTATGGTTTTTCTCTCGTTATTGTGGTTGTTTACTAAAAAACCTAAAATATTTGAATTATTGTATCTCAAAAACATATACATTTAGATTGCAGGTTATTGTTTACGTAATTCGATACACAAAAATGATCACTTCTTAACAAACTTGCAAGTTTGATAAATAGATCATTACTTACTCGTTGAACAGCCTGGTCCTGAGAATCCAAGTGGACAATTGCATTGATACGTGCTCCCGACGACGGCGCATGAACCGGCTCCACAGAGATCAGATCCTTTAGAGAGTGAAAAGCGCAACCAATTTCACAGCGATCAGTTTATGTAAGCGTTCTAGTGAACGAATGCACGTATTGGTTCTGTAATTAAAATTTCGCTTTGTTGCACTTTAAAGAAGGCTGCAAAACTGACCTTGAAAGCTTAACAAGGAATGCATCATGATGAAAATAGAATTTTAATTGAACTACTTTACAATAATTATTCAAAGAAATTCCGATCATAGAAATAATATTGATAACAACATTAAATTTGTATAGCGCCCATGGAGAACCTAATCTTCATCTGGACACTAAAATATTCTTCAACGGATGCATGACCAAACGGTTAGTGCTAACATACAAAATCTCACAGCAAAACATGGTTCGGGCGACATGCAAATTATCAACATGTGAATGTGGTTAGATGCAGCAGGCATAGTGTTAACACACGTAAGCACACACAGGAAAAATCACAAGGCCTCACCAAATGCTATTAAAAAGATGTTTTTAGCTTTTTAAATACTCAGTGTGTATTGGTCAAAAGTTTTTTTATTGTATCAAAGCCCTATTGCACTTCTCGATATATTTTATGCACAGGTTCTTCCAACTGAATCTGCCATGTTCACTAACCAAGTGCTTATGCGTGCTGACACTATGCATGCTGCCACTAACCACGTTTGCATGCTGACCCTGTGCATGTCACCCCTAACCATTTTATTCATGTTTATTTATCAAGCATGATATTACTCACCATTCATTTGCATTTCCCTTTGCTGCAAATTTAAAGCGCCCAGAGAGAGAGAGAGAGTGAGTTCTCTGAGGGCGCTTTATCAAGTGCATTATTATCGTTATTATTATTAAGTGTCAAGCACGTGTGGAGTTTAAGCGCGGCCACCATCACGAAGGCGACAAGCACATACATATCCGTATAGCCTATGGAGAGGGCTTGCATAATCTCAAAGATTTGGAAAAAGCATACAAAAGATCAGGACTGACTGTCCATCGTCAGGCATATGAAGACTACTGTAGGTCGTACCAATCAATCCAAGCAAAGGCCAAGCCTAGCTTCTATAAAAAAAAAACATTGTTTAATCACAGATGCACAATCCAAAAATGCTGATGTTGACGATCAACCATCTCCTCATACGCTCCCAGATTAGCTCCTTACCTAATGATCCTTGTGATGATCTAGCCAATCGCTTCTCAGAATTCTTTGTACAGAAGATAGACAGGATCATGGAGTCCATCCCTGCGATGACAACATCCCCCTACAATGCTAATCCCCGATTCCTGGCTGCACCTCAATGTCTACATTCAAGCAGGTCACTAGTGATTTCGTCCTGATGTTCATAACCCAATCAAAGAAGACAACAAGTCCTTTGGACCCTATTCCCAGTGCCCTGCTCCTACGTTGCATGGATCTGCTGCTGCCATGCATAACTAACATCAGTATTATGTCATTAGCCTCAGGTCATTTTCCAGCACCTTTCAAAAAAGCTGTAGTCAGGCCACTTCTCAAGAAAGAGACACTAGACCAAGAGAACTTGAGCAGCTACCGCCCAGTCTCCCTTATATCTTTCCTATCAAAGACACTGGAACGAGTTGTGGCGGACCAGCTGAACTCATATATTGAAACTTTAAACCTTGCTAGTAAATTCCAGTCTGGCTTTAGAGCTAATCACTCAACTGAATCAGCATTGCTTAGGGTGTGCAACGACCTACTTGGGAATGCAGACATGGGAAGAGTGTCTCTGCTTTTTTTGCTCGATATTTCGGCAGCTTTTGATACCGTCGATCACAAAGTTCTTATAGAGTACCTCTCATCTCGCCTGGGCATCACTAGCACTGCTCTGCAATGATCCAGGTCCTATCTCAGTGGGAGATTCCAGAATAGTGACGTGAATGGACAAAGATCATCCGAGGTACCTCTAAAATATGGGGTACCTCAGGGCTCTGTGCTAAGTTTGGTTTTTTCATGGTTTATACTCTCCCTCTTGCTGATGTGATTGCCAAGCACAATCTAGGCTTTCACTTCTCTGCAGATGACACTCGGTTTTACCTTGGCTTTAATTCCGCCTAGCCTTCGAGCACCTCGAATTCTCTCAACTCACTTTGTACGTGTATTGATGACCTCTGCACATGGATGGTAGCAAATTTTCTACAATTAAACGATGATAAAACTAACCTACTAGTTATGGGCAAACCCAGTGTGATGCAGAAATTGGAAAGGCTTGCGTTCAAAATTGGCTCTGCAAGCATATCTCTTGTTGAATCCGCTCAAAATCTAGGTGTCATGTTCCAAAGTAACCTCTCACTAGACGACCACATCAGCTCCACAGTCACGTCTGCCTACTTTCAGCTACATAACATTGCTAAAATTTGGGCTTTTTTAGATAAGGATAACGCGTCTAAGTTGGTCCATGCATTTGAGACATCCGTCTTGACTTCTGTAACTCACTGCATGCTGGCCTACAGGCATGTGCAATCAGGCGAGTATAGCTGGTGAAAACCTCCGAAGCTAGGCTTTTGTGTCGTGAGCGTCGCAGTTGCCTCATCACACCACTTCTCGCCGACCTGCACTGCCTACCAGTCAAGCAATGGATTGACTTCAAGGTTTCGTCGCTCACTTTTAGGTCACTTCATTCTTTGGCTCCAGCCTATCTCTCAGATCTACCCACCCACCAGGCCAAGCATTGTTCCACTCGCTTTTCGGAATCCAAGAGTATACCAATACCTCGTTCAAACCTCAAATTCTTTGGAGGCCGTGCATTTAGTTCGTATGCTCCCAAAGCCTGGAACTCCCTCCCGACTTCCGTCAGAACATCCCCTGACTTGACCACATTTAAAAAGAGCTTGACTTTAAAAAGAAGAACTTATTTAAGAAGAACGAAAAGAAGAACAAATTTAAAAAGACCTTGACCACATTTAAAAAGAACTTGACCACATTTAAAAAGAATTAAGGGGGCTTTATCAAGTGCGTTATTATTTTATTATTATTATGCAGATTTACCAGAAAGCTGCTCGTTGCACTGGCAGCTCGGCCATGTCCCCTGTTCCTATTTCAAGCTGGGTTTTGCCGCATTACGCCAGTTAGCCCCAGATCAAGTAGAAGCCAGTAAGCTGCTTGACAGCTTTTGCAGTCGGTGCAAATGGCTACTGATTCTGCTGTGACTTGAAAGGCAGATCTGATTCGCGAACTTCAGAGTACAATTTCTTATAGGTCTAGTATCTCTCTTTGAGCTCTCTTACCCCTCAGGCTGCTCAGTAAAATCAGCTCTATAAGCCACGATATAGGCTATGAAACTACACGATTCGTCTGACAACCAATCTTGGTAGCATTGATCGTGGTTACTAGATTGTGTAATCAGCCTCAGTCTGTGGTTGGCCCCATTGTAAGGTGCTCGCCTCCAACAACCAGGGTAGCAGGCTCAAGCCCGACGGCATATGTAAAGCGCCTGGAGACAGATTAAGTTTTCTTATGGTGACATTATATGACTTTTTTGCAGATTTAACAAGATTCATTTCTACAGCAGCAAAAGGGCCTTCACGGCAATCACCGCCGCTTGAAGTAGGCAGAATAGAATCCCCCAGAGGACTGGAACCCACGATCTATCTCGTGAAGAGGGATCACCTTACCTCATGGCAAGATCCACGGGGATAGGATTGATCACTGCAGGACTCGAATTCACGACAGAGTCGTGCGTGAAGAGCGGGTAGGGCTAAGATCCTGGGGCTATGCGTACGGACAGACATTCCCGTATCAACATTCTGACCATCGTTTAAGTTATATTTAAGTTATATTAAGTTATTACTTATGTAATATTCTCTCGTGAATAATCATGGCATATTCTATTACATTAAGTTATTTGCCTTGACAAGTCATAGCATTTCAAAGTTCAATTTAAAATCATTTAGTGCGCGTTGCAGCTACCTATGAAAAGTAGAAAATCACTTTTCCTCTTACTTACACTCATCATAGCTGTACCCTAGTAGCAGCACTATAAACATATCATGAAGATCTCAATGTATACAAGACCCCAATGACTGAGACGCACTTAAGGAGTAACTAACCAACAAACCTAGCCAATTAAATGTATAGATGTTTCCTTTACAACTAAATTAAGATTCTAGACATATTTTTCATTCTTTGGGGCTATACAAATACATTGCTACCATTATCATTAGTAGTAGTAGTAGTAATATTACTTGCTCACAAACTTGTACCTCCTCGCTAATGATGTATTGGTTTCCCTAAAATTCATACGGATAACGTAACACCGCTTGTCAGTAGCAACTAGTTTTTTCTTTAAACCAAAAGCAGCTACATGTTCGCACGTGATTGAGGCATGACAAGGAACACCACCATGCAAGCTGTAAAGCTACTTCTAGACCTGCAACACCTGTAAACGTGCCTCGAGTGTGAATGATGATCGAACAAGTCACTTGGATTCACCCCGAACTGTTGGGTGTCGGACTAACCTCGTTTCCGCGATGTATTGCCTACTTTGCTCTCACTTTGAACACGGAAAGACCTTAGAATACTGCAGTGTGTACCGTTTCTCGAGTAAGCTACCTAAATCAAGGCTCGCAATTAAAGGCTGAGCGAAGAGACAGCTTAGCATGACTGCAGCTCTTAGCTCGCTCACCGCTCGACATCTGAGCAGTCTATCAAGCAGAGCCCAGTTTCGTGAGCCACCGCTGCATAGTCGCATAGTCAGTGGTCGTGCCAAATTCCGAAATTCGTCATTCCTCCGGAGCACTGCACGCGGCCTACTGCACTATCGCATTGATAATCTCAAGAGTTTCAGCTCCTCATGAATGGCTCTATGGTCCAATAGAAGGCAAAGCGAACAAGAATCCACTCCACTGTACCTCTGGAGTTTAGCAATCCGATTAATTAACTAGCAGTTGTTGGAAATGTCGCTGCCATGACTCCATAGGCAGCTTTCTGCAATAAAATCCTATTTTTGTAGTCCGAGCGTCTACAGCCATCTAACGTTGGTTTCCTTACGTAAGGCTTCCATTAAGGCATGACAGATTGATCTCTCTTGTGGTGCTATATATTTGTTTGATAAACCTCATTCCGGAATTTTCCCCACTGATACGTTCAGTAAATGCGGACTTAGTCCGGATACTTTCCATAGAGCCCTGTGAAAATCCATGGGGCTACTACGTAGCTTGAAAATATAGACGAAGGCTAGGCACTGTGAAATTTCAAGCAACGTGAGAACTCGATTCCTTCTGCAGACGTGAGCAACTTATCGGCACCGACGAGTCAAAATGTATTAGCCGCGTGCAATCACGTCCGTTCTTGAAGCCATGACCGGTCTAATTAACTCTGGAGAGATCTCTGCAGTCCACTGCAGTCTCTCAGCTGCTTAACGCTCGCAAACAGTTGCCAATGTACGTTCTTTTCCCGCCCAACAGAGAACGGGCCAGAATCGTAGTCGTCTAATTAATAATAATAGATTGGTATAGTGCCCTCAGAGAACTGGCTGTCTCCCTAGGCACTTTCCAGATGATACGAATAAACCCTTACCAAATGTTTGGTTATTACCTCCACAGGCAGCAGGCATAGTGTATGCCGGTACATGCACGCGAAAGACAAATCACAAAGACCCACCAAATGCTGTAATAGGGTGCGTAACTATTATCATAGATAAGAAAGTAAGCTTGGATGGAGGTTTAAGCCAACAATCATGGTAAACAAACCTTAGGAATAAGCAAAAGAAGCTGAAGTAGCATCTTCTCTTGACAATTTACGACTTAGCATTCAGAAGCATCTGAGGTAAGCTATCTTTGAATGTGAGGCGGAGACTGCTAATTAATTGTCTAGAGATCACCTGAAATTGCGGACAGGTTACCGCCACTGTAGTAGTTCTGCTTAGTATGAAGAAACCAAGTCACCGTGGCAACCTGTAGCTCGAGTGAGAATTTTTCAGATTTCCGCTGATCGATTGAGACACAATGAGGGTCAATATGTAAAGAGGACGCGTTAAATTTCTTGCAACTAAATACTTTTTAAGAGTTCTTGATGCCATTGCATATGATATTTCAGCAGCCCGGTATATTAGACGACAGTTGCAGTAGTACTGCCCTGATAGATACAGCGAGTAAATATCATCTTTAGCACTCGCTATTGCGATCACATATTCTGATCCGTAGAGGGAACAAGTGTAATTAATAGCTTTGACAGCAGCCTACTAAATAGAAGTAACGTTTCTGGCCATATTCTAATAATAATAATAATAATTCACTTGATAAAGCGCCCTCAGAGAACTTAATCTCTCTCTAGGCGCTTTACATTTGCTGCTAAGTTCTAAACGGGCATCAATTCTTTCTCAGTATTTGTTATGTTTGCCTTCAGAGGGCACAAGCGTGCGATTCAGCACGCGTCCTAAGAGGAAACAATACAGAACCCGGCCAGACACATCTGTCTGTATTACTTACTAACCGGTCGGCGAATGGATCATTTCGTGCGCCATTAGCAAAGAGTAAGCAATAGAAAGCGGCATAAAGGCAAGGCACATTCAGTTGGAGAGCGATAGAAAACAACAAACGGAGCAAAAAAGTGAACAGCGTTTATAGTAGCTACAGTAGAAGACGACGCATCCCGCTAGAATGACTGTCCCCTCTCATAAAGCGCAACACCGGCGGAATTTCATTCCAGCTTGTCTGAGGTGAACCTCGTAGTTGCCACGCTACGCCACTTCTTGCCGAAGTGCACTGGCTCCCTGCCCCGTCAGGCAGCGTGTTGCCTTTCATGTTCAGTCGCTTTGCAATGCTCTTGCCTAGCTGTTTTCAAACTGCTTCCCAATGAAGCATCGTGCACCCACTCTTCTGACTCAGTTCGCTTAGCTATTTATTTATATATGTGCCCGCTTTTCTTCGATGCTACTTGTGCTTACATGAAATAAGCAAAACACTTCAAAATTGGTGAAGACGTCGAGCTTGTAGCCGCTAAATTTCTCGTGTAAAAATCAAAGTATAAACCAGTCTCCGTGGTTGCTGACCTTCCTCCAGCGTATACGGCGTAATTACAAAATTAAAAAATATGATTCATTTGCATAGCACTCCGACAAAATTTTGATTTCACTTCATCCACTTTACATATGTTGCAGAGCTCCGGCCGATGACCTTGATCGCTAGAGGCGAGCACCTAAGCCACGGTCCAGCTGGCTCCGGCACCATAGCAAGAACCAAAGTAGAATATAGCCTTTTTTCGACACGGACGCTTAGACCATAGCTATCCAACATGGGAAGTGGATAGCTTAGTCGCGAGCCCCTTCAGACAGTTGAGGGTGATAGACAAATACCCGTATAAAAGGCATCCGGTCAAGGGAGCACCCAAAAGACAAACGTTCTCTGACAGGTCAAGTTCGCGGCTTAAAGTGGTGCGTGCAAATGCCTGGCTTGGAAGTCCCGGTCTCTTTTTAAGGTGGGCGGGCTATGACCTATTGCATAACTCGCCTGCTAGATGTCGGAGTCGGCCTATAAGAATGACTGGAGTGGGTACGGAGACAGCTCACCCGGTGTGCGGGCCGACGCGTCAGGGATTCTGTGGCCAGCGGAGCTGCGGCGGCGCACCGTCGAAGCATCGGGGCAATGCATCTTTGTCTGAGCAAAATACCGCTGTTTTCGTCAGCATTGTCAGTCTCACTTCAAAGTGGAACTAGCATCCTAGCCAATCTTCACGCAAGCGACCGCAAGCTGCCCCTTGGCGTCGCCGTCCGACGCATGCGGGAGGATGCAGAAGCAGCTCGTGCACCGGAGCCATCTTCCCGGAAGCGTGGCCTACACCCATAATTGCTCAAGAGCTCCGCGGGTGCGCCGGGTAGCTGTTAGCAGTGCATCGTATTTACTGCGCCACGATGTTATTCGCACAGTCTTCCCTCGCTTGCTCGCTTGCTCGCTTGCTCGCTTGCTCGCTTGCTCGCTTGCTCGCTTGCTCGCTTGCTCGCTTGCTCGCTTGCTCGCTTGCTCGCTTGCTCGCTTGCTCGCTTGCTCGCTTGCTCGCTTGCTCGCTTGCTCGCTTGCTCGCTTGCTCGCTTGCTCGCTTGCTCGCTTGCTCGCTTGCTCGCTTGCTCTCTTGCTCGCTTGCTCTCTTGCTCTCTTTTCGCTACAGACGCCGAGAAATGGTCAAAATGTGCTGGAACGCTCAAGCCATCGCGCGCCCCTCCCCCGATTGATTACTCGACAGAAGCGACAATTTTCGAGTTATTTCGCCAGCTCGCTAGCTGCCGACCGCACTCGCGAGCGGCGGAAGCCGTCGCTTGCAGAAGCTCGGCTAGCAGTCGGCATCAAGCGTTTTCTAAATTAAACCAATACAAGAGGTCTTCTACTTACATCTCATGCTATTGCAGCTTTATAATTTGCACTCGGTCCGATGACGACCTAATGAGCAAGTAAATCGACATGTCGCGAGCTCCACATCGGCGCCTGCCTAATCTTGCCCCTGCCTCGCAGCGGAAGCCGTCACTCTCGCAAACAAGAACAGCTCGCTCTGCACTCAGCCCACTCCATCGTGCGGTCGGTGGCGCCGAGTCGGTGATGCTGCCGTGTGCCTAAATCTATACTGTGAGCGTCACTGGCTGCCTCGGCGCATACTCACGGGCAACAGCAATATATGTAAGCCAAAAAGACGTCAAAAATCGTCTGGGTGGTCTGGTGAGTCGCAAATTAAAAGTAGAACCTCTCGAAGTGGCGGCTGAATTAGGGCCGATGGCGAGTGGTCCCTGATCTGCAAATGCGGAGGCGCGCGCGTTCCGTGCTCTCGCGACGGGAGCGTTGCGCTCGGCCGCCGCGCGGCTCTCTCAGCGTCCAATCCACGGCTGAAACTATCGCGACTGCAGCAATACTCATCAGATGCCATACCGTCCGACGCCGAAAGCGTGTCGCCAGAAACTGTGGCGCCCGTCGATATTCGCACCAACTGGCAAGGAGACGACCTGATTTGCCATTGGCAAAGAGTAGCCCGCAAAACAGCGGCGGCTTGCCGATTCGTCAAGTCGGCTGTCAGGGTACCTCCACAGCTTCCTACAGAGGTGACGTCACGAAGCTGCTACGTTGGTGTGATGCGGGAACGTGGTGTCGTTCTTCGAAAGCGTTCAAGTTTCCTCAACAATGCGTAAGGCGATCTATTACCCCATCACTAGTTACAAAAGAAACTGTCGCGGTATGTTGATTAAAACACCGTTGTGGAACCAGAGATTATTTGCTAAAAAATTACTCATAAACGGAATTTTTATTTTTCTCGGGCTCTCCAAAGGGCAAGCGTGATTAAAATGCAATCTGGTTGTTTTAATTTTTTGACATAAGACCCAAACGACGTTTACAGAATAAATTTGAAAGACATTCTCTGCCGGAAGTAGTTCTTCAACCTCGCTAACATGGGCTTCGACTAAAAAAGGGCCTACATGGGGCGTCTCTCCGGCGGTGAGCTTCTTAGTTAGCCACTATGAGGTCATAAACCTGCACCGAGTCACTGTACTCGAAACCGTGGCAACAGAGCAGAATGCATGAAATAATGACACACTTGGGTGCAAGGTGCTCGCTCTTCATGGCCAAGGTTGTGGGCTCGTGTCCTATACTGGGCGATCCTTCGGTGCCTACTGCAAGTGTAGGCGATAGCCGTTAAGGCTCATATGCAGTTTTTTAAATGAAGCTGCTGAATCAGCTGGCCTTTTTTATGTCGCGTTCCGTGCAGTCACCTTCCAGTCTGATAGGAACAGCATGGTGCACATACGCGAACCATGGCCTCCGCCAAACACCATGGAGGCTCAGCTTGGGCGACTGCCTCCTATCCCAGGCTAGTCTTGCTGTATTTACATGCCATACTCAGCAATACAAACGTTTTGGCCTACCACCGTCTGTTATAATCCAACCGGAAGTTCTGAACGTCTTTCTTAAGCTATTTTATGTAGGTTTAAAGCGCAGGGATGACTATAAAAGCCATAGCCGTTGGAAGGACCGAATTGTTTGCAGCTCATTGGCGCGACCTCCAATAACTCATAATTTATACAGGCAAATGTTGGACATAATTTATACAGTTAGAGCTTGCCTAGATTATGAAACGAGAGCCAAGCTGTTCTGAGCGCTCGTAACATCCCTACCAGATATGTTTGGCTCGTTACTCGTGGGGTCATCCTGTGTGTGCAATAAGACGCCTAAAGTTTCTAAAAAGAACTCGGCAGCTAGGCTTTCCTCCCCTTGCCTCCCCATTATTCTGACTATGGTCGATTACGTGTGCCCCTAAATAACTTAAAATTGCTTGAGACTGGGCCTTAAGTTACTATGCTTCCAAACCTTAGAGCGCACTGCCAACTGACTTCACATCATTTTCCGACTGATAGCACCTAACGAGGTTTGAAACCTACTTCTTTTATTTACCCTTTTCTCTGCTCAAGCTCAGTGTCTTTCTATGCGGTTGCATACGAAACTGCTCACTTAAAACCAGTAATAATAATAACACACTTGAGAAAGCGCCCTAAAAGAACCTAATCTCCTTCTAAGCGCTTACATTAGAAAGGAAACGCGAATGAATGGTTACAGGTACCATGCTCAATAAACAACAAGAATAGCATGGCTAGTGGCAGCATCCACAGTGACTAAAGTATGCGTAAGCACAGCACATAAGGACGAATTACAGGGACCCACTAAATACTGTGATAAATAGATGCGCATAGCAGAGTCAGGGGTCGTGAAGCAAGTCGGGAGTGAGTTCCAGGCTTTGGGAGCATACGAACTAAAGGCACGGTCTCCAAAGGATTTGAGGTCTGTAAGAGGTATTGGTAGACTGTTGGATTCCGAAAAGCGAATGGTACGATGCTTGGCCTGATGGGGGAGTATATCTGAGAGATAGGCTGGAGCCATAGAATGAAGGGACCTAAAAGGGAGCGACAAAACCTTGAAGTCAATTCGTTGCTTGACTGGTAGCCAGTGCAGGTCGGCGAGAAGTGGAGTAATGTGGCAACTGCGACGCTCACGACAGACAAGCCTAGCTGCGGAGTTTTGCACCAGCTGCAATCGCTTGATCGCACATGCTGGTAGGCCAGTGAGCAGTGAGTTGCAGAAGTCGAGACGAGATGTCACGAATGCATGGACCAACTTAGACGTGGTATCCTTATCTAAACAAGCCCAAATTTTAGAAATATTATGAAGCTGAAAATAGGCAGAATTGACTGTGGAGCTGATATGGTCGTCTAACGAGAGGTCGCTTTGGAATATGACACCTAAATTTTGAGCTGATTAAACAGGAGATATGCTGGCAGAGCCTATTTTGAGCGTCAGCCTTTCCAATTTCGGAACCACACTGGGTTTTCCCATAAATATTAAGTTAGTTTTATCATCGTTTAGGTTTATAAAATTTGCTGCCATCCATCTGCGGATATCATGTATACATGCAGCAAGTGAGCTGAGAGAATTCGAGGTGCTCGAAGCCTGGGAGGGATCAAAGCAAAGGTACAACTGAGTTTCATCTGCATTGAAGTGAAAGCCTAGATTGTACTTGGCAATCACATCAGCAATAGGGAGAGTATAAACCATGAAAAGAGCTGTACCAATCACGGAGAGCTAAGGTACCCCATATTTCAGAGGTTCCTCGTATGATCTTTGTGCGTTCACATCAATACAATGGAGTCTCCCACTGAGATATGTCCTGAATCATTGCAGTGCAGTGCCAGTAATGCTCAGGCAAGATGAGGGGCGCTCAAGAAGGATTTAGTGACCGATATATGATATATGATCGATCGCGGTGATCGATATATCAAAAGCTACCGAAAGATCAAGCAGAGATACTCTAACCATGTCTTCATTCCTTTGTAGGTTAGGTCATTGTACAACCCAGGCAATGTTGACTCTGTGGAGTGGTAAGCTCAAAAGCCAGAATGGAACTTACTAGCAAGGTTTTAAGTATCAATATATGAGTTCAGCTAGTCTGCCACGACTTATTCCAGTGTCTTTGATAAGAATAGTAGAAGAAAGATGGGGCGGTAGTTGCTTAATTTCTCTTGGTCTAGTGTCGCTTTCTTGAGAAGTGGCCTGACTACAGCTTCTTTTATAAGTGCTGGGACACGACCTGAGGCTAATGACATATTACTGATGTTAGCTAAGTATTGCAGCAGCAGATCAATGCAACGTGGGAGCAGCACAGTGGGAATAGGGTCCAAAGAACTAGTTGTCTTCTTTGATTGGGATATGAAGTTTAGGACTAGCTCACTAGTGACCTGCTTGAATGTAGACATTCAGGTGCTGCAAGGACTTGTGGGACAACATTCCAAAGGGGGTGTTGCTGTCGCAGGGATGGACTCCCTGATCTTGTCTATCGTCTGAACAAAGACGCTAGAGATGCGATCGGCTAGATAATCGCAGGGATCATTAGGTATGGAGCTAACCCGGGAGCGGTTGAGAAGACGGTTGATGGTCAACATCAGTATCGTTAGATTGTGCTTCTGTTATTTAATAGAGCTTTTACAGAAGCTGGAGTTGGCTTTTGCTAGGATCGATTGGCACGACCTACAGTAGTCCTGGTATGCCTGTCGACGGGCGGTCAGTCCTGATCTTTTGTATGCTTTTTCAAGCTTCACTTAGTAGACCTAGCTAGTTTAATGTCTGTAGTAAACCATAGGCCGTATCGGTGAGGGCACGTAGTACGCCTAGTCAGAGGTGCAAACTCGTCGAGCATTTCAGCTAGTGTCGTGTTAATGCAATCTATCAATGATGACAGGTCGCAAGGGGGACTGAGCAGCAGAGGCGAAGCAGATATTCTCTCGCGGAGAGCATCGATGTCACAGGTCTTGAGGGTTTGCGATTCACGGGCGATTTTAGAGGAGGTGGAGGAGGGCACGCATTGTACACTTAAAAAGATCTGCATGTTGTCAGATAAGCAGGAATTGGGAATAATTGGAGATGACAAAGTGCAGTTGTATGAGAAAATTTGGTTGAGTGTGTGACACTTGATGTGAGTAGGGCCATAGACATGAGCCACAAGAGACAGTGAGTCAGTCAATGCGCAAATGTAGGGCTGAATGCTTCAGAAAAGTTATAAAAGTGAATTTTGAAATCACCCAAAAAGAGGAAGGACTTATTTCTTGCATACAGAATCAAAATGAAATCGGAGAAATCTGAGATAAATGAGGACTTGGTATGTTTGGAGATACACTTCGTGACTAAACGCTCTAGAATTCGAAACTTCTTGCATTTCAGAGCTTTGAGTTGGTTGATCCGCAAGATTGACATGTGTTCTAAATTAAATTGCAAATCCTAACCCTAATCATGCTAAACTTCAGAAGTTCAAAATATCTGCCGTTATTACATTAGCAAATAGTTTAGGTTGCTTAATTTGTCCATACCAAATGTCGAAGGCGATGGCTCCGTCGGTTCTCGTCGTGTGAATGATTACGTAGTCTGCTTGCTGAGATTAACTTTCATATTCCTGGAGATATGAACCCTCACTCTAAACATTTGCCCTGGAAATATGGAACGCTTCTGGATTATGTCACTGCCTGCCATGACTTTGCATAAATTAGGTCTTTGCTAAAACTTATTTTTACTGTTATGCTTTACTCTTAACTCGATCTAACATATCTATTTTGTTCCTTTGAACTTTCTTCTGCTTACTTGTGCATGATATGATTCAGTGCATACTATTAACCAAAGTCCTCTAGGCCCCCCACGGCAGTTTCCTTCTTGTGAACTTTTACTTGCAGGTATTAACAAAGTACGTGCTGGATTTTGCATGTTTGTCATAGCATGAGACAGTCAATTTCATTAATTCTTGGTTTCTTATTCAGTTACAGACATTTTTTCAACCGCCTAGATAGAGATTTAGCTGGGTTAAGGTTCTCAGCAAATGACCTGTTGTTATTAATATTATTATTACTAGCTTATTCCCTTTGAAAATAACGGAAATTTTTAGCATTGGTTGTTATGCTGGCCTTTTACTTACGTTTCCGATGACCTAGTATTAAGCCCAACCCAACCGGTGAGCCCGAACTACTGCCGGGCAAGGACCTGGGTCGTGAATTGCTCGAATCTTACCTGCAGTCTCTTTTTTTTTACCGTGTAAGACTTTCAGTAAGCTGTGACAACACGAAACTCATGGACTTCTTCTGTTGCCTCTTCCTGTTCAACAGCTAGCTGTCTGTGACATTTCTCTTGAGTTCCTCTGGTGCGGTACTGATTGGCTTTATCTTTTGCTAGTTATTCTCATTATTTTTGCGATAGGTACGCTTATATTTTGTTAATTTTTCTCTTTTTTTATTACAAGTAAATTGCCACAAAAACTTGCTGGTTCACAATTTTGGGGGTGAGACCATTGGTTGCATGAGACAATTAACCTGCAGCCGTGAAAAATTATTTAAACTCCAATCTCGTTTTAAAAAGCGGGTCTGAGTGTCTGCTGATTTAAGCTGTGATCCAACCCTACTGGCTGTCGTGCTTTGAGTTCTTTATAAGTAGAGCGCAATCCGTATAAAAAGAAAATGAAAACGACTTACAATATAAAATTTGGTAATTCTCTAGGTAAGGTGCTGACTTGGGTAAATTGTGCACGTAATCCGTATACGTTTTCTAATTGGAAATGTTTCTCTCATTTTGACTCGACACTGATCATAGATGTACCATCTTAGTAATACTTTAAAAATCACTCAGGCAATTACGTATGCGTAACTTGGGTGTACGTGGAAGACTCACTGACTGGCTAAGTAACTAAGAACATAATTTATTATAGGAGTTAGTTAAAAGTACGTGTCAAGCAGCCCAGCCTGCTGGCGGAGACTGTTGGCTAAGGTAAAGGACAACCCCGTCAAAAAAAACTAAGAACGGAGAACATCAAGTGGTGTGGCAGCGTCAATAATTTTGAAGAGCCGAGAGCCAGTAAGCTTTTTCATTTAAGCCTTAAGCTATTGGGTTGGAGTGAGTAACATTGTGTTAAGCAGCGAAAGATCATCAAGTCCGCATGAACGGTAGGATCTTTATGGGTTTTATATAACAAAACCATCGGCTCTCCCGCTCCCAGGGACGCTTGCCCATCGCTCTTCTTGCAGCCATCGAGCGGCAGCACTCTCTGAAGACTCGCACAGACTCAAAATCAGTGCTTGGTAAAGTCGCATTGTTTCCGCGCCTTTGTCTACTCGTCACGAACGAAATATTGAAAAACTTGTATGTCATCTGTCGTATTTTGACAGGCTTGAGATTGGTGGAGGTGTCGGAAATTAAATATCTCGGAATCGTAAATGACATTTCTTAAGGTATATAAAGTATGGATGGCCATTTACAGAAATATTTCAGTGGAACTCAAAGCGAGATTCGTGCTATGGTGAGTGCTGTGCACACATGACCTATTGTGGTTCAAATATAGATAGGATATGGACGTTTTCTTAAAATATTTGAGCTATGGATTGTTTTCGTGTTGTATTTTAACGTCGCCATGCCTGCATGTATCGGTGCTGCAATTTAGCCGAGCTACAGCTAGCTGAGCTCGAGCTAGTGAACCTCTAATTCCACAAGTATTTGTGGTGCACGTGCTAGAACTAGCTCCGTTCCTTTCGGTGCGTTTGGCCACAAAGAACTTTATTTCCGGGGTCGCTATACTGCATTCGTAAAATTTGGAGGGAGAGTTCCAAATTATTCGGGACCCTTAAAAGTCAATTTTTACTAGTCTTTTTTTTTTTTACTCTATTCGTAAACGTCCTACCTGAAGCGCGCCTGTCAATGTTAATGAGTATAAAGCATGCAATTTCCGTGAAATTGGGTGTCAAAAGTATGAGCTGCACGCTTCCTCTGCAAAAAATTTAGGATTCATAAAACCCCTCGCTGAACTCTGATGAATACAAGTTTTTCTCACTGAGATTTGGTTATTTTGAATGAGAAACTATT
The DNA here is from genome assembly GCA_009760855.2 of Cristatella mucedo. NCBI lineage: Eukaryota > Metazoa > Bryozoa > Phylactolaemata > Cristatellidae > Cristatella > Cristatella mucedo. Next base: position 2,301,873 of record WPIO01000025.1, read on the forward strand.
TCGATGTCTGGATTATAATTCATTATTATCTAGATGAAATGCAAAGGCTAGGTATCAGCTGCTGGGAGAAGAGCTGAAACTCAATACAACGAAGCAAGAACTCACGAGTGCGAGTCTGCTGTCTGTGTTGCACAATTAGTGGTGCTGCAATTGAAAACACCGGTTTCCTACCAAATGAGGAACCATGTTTTAACAATGTAAAAGCAGTGACAGTGCTGGATTTCATATCTTTTTGCACCATGAGGATGCAGGAGACTCTTTTTCTACCTCATGATTTGTGTATTTCGGTAGCTTATTCTCGCGTTTATATTGCCTAGAAAGAACCCCTTCTCCTGTTTCACATTTATGTCTTAATTATTTCGTTTGCAATCTCACCAATAGATTTTAACTTGATTAATTCAATTTATTGGTCGCCCTGCCCCTAAATGTCAACATACTTCTTCAGATTACGACCTTGCTACCGTTGCTAAATCAAATAGTCACAAAAGCGTAGATTTGACATCCTGCTCTGAATATTCGAAAGTCTGCAAGTGGCTTTTGCTTGGCCAAGAGATATGCTGAGTGTTGCCCGGAATATTCCATAGATTTTTTAACTGAATTTAAGGCAGACATGACCAGATTGACGAGACCACATCACGGATAGTTGCAATCGGAGTACCTCGTGAAATTATGCATGGAAGTTTGTTTCCCCTTGTGTAGTTCACACGAATCATGTTCTAACTGCCGGCTAAGTAAAGCGTTGGCGACATGAACGTAAGGAAAACCAGCGATTCAAGAGACGCATCGAAGCCCTGCTCTATGCTGTCAGGTGTGGGCGATGAATGCAGTGATTTAGTGATGCGAGAACGAAGAGGGAGGAAACAAGTCACAGGATTTAAACATTCTGCTGCTCACGCTTCCCTCGCTCCGACTTATCAATTAACCATACTTCAAATACTCAAGATTCTCATCATTGCCCTGGCTCTAGTTAGACTCAGCTGTGCCTCTAACCCAGAGGTCGGCAAACTTTTCCGACTATTAGGCCATTTCAGGAGGTCACGAAGGCACACTAGGCCAGAAGAAACCACACCCACTCCGCTTGGCCGGGAGTGAGCGTAGCGGCTACGGCCACTTTATACTGCGAAACGCTCGACGAAAAATCAAGCACAATAACGGGTAGCTCTCAACTCAAAGCAAAAAGTGGCCGAGAGACGGCTCGTGCCTCTAAAACTCGTTATTTGGGATACTTGTAAGTCAAAGTACCGCTACATAGTGAAGGGGAAGAAAACCGTGACAACTCAAATTGGCGGATCTATCAACAAGTAGCTAGGGGGCCGCTAGGCCGGCCTGGAGTATTAGCTAGGTCAAATCTGGTATAAAAGCCGGCGTTTGCCGACCTCTGCTCTAACCAATGTCAAATCTTTTGGAGACGATGCCTTCAATGCATAAACTCTCAAAGCGCGAAATTCACTATCGACTGACGTCACAACAACCCTCGACTCGAAGACATTTGAAAAGAGCCTAAAATCTAATGCAATACTCTCACCGTTTACTGCGTCCTTGCAAATTCGAGCTAATTTTGTTGGCCCGGGTCGTTCGAGGCAGAATATGGAAGGTAAGAAGTTCGAATCCCGTTAAGTCAGCGCTTGGGGGACGGATGTGCGGTGGCGTTTATTACTAGTGTCAATCGGTTGGTGGCGCTGGAGGGAGCGGTCCGCAGCACCCACTTACGCGTCGGCCGGACCAGGACCACCAGCAGGGCTAATGCTGTTAAAAGCTGGCGCATTCTTTGGTGTACGATCTGTCGCTGCGTCCCTTGGCTCGATTCACGTCGCCGCGTTCTTAGCGTCGTCGAGGCTCGCCCTTCGCAGTCGCCGAGCGTAGTACACTGGCGGCGTCTGCTAGCCCGTTTCGTCGCTCGCGTCGTTCGCTGAGATTCTGCGGGAAAAAAGAAAGACGGCTCGAGCGACTCGAAGCGAGTCGCTGGAAGCGCTGCCTCTGGCGCGCGCCCACCGGTGACCACCAGGGTGTCGAGCACCAGGGTGTCGAGCGCCGAACTCTGATGACACGAGCAACTCGCAGGCAGGTCGTGTCGCCAAGGCGGCAGCAGAAACAGAGTGAGAACTTTCGGAAAACCCGTATAACGCCGTTTGTGGCGTACAACTGCAGCGAGATATGGCATAGAGCGGCGGCAATCGCGGTTCGAGCCCTATGTAGCTTAGGAAGCCAAATCAAGCCTGCTTATTGAAATTGGCTGAGGCTTGCCTAGCGGCAATATTTTCTTAAAAAGGGTCGCTGCGACACTGCTGCTACACTGCTGACGAGTCGACGAATTCTAATTGTGCGGCGGCGTCTCTATCTAGGCCACGCCGCTACCGTCTATGCGTAGTCTCTACGAGGCGATAGTCTAAGAAAAGCGCTAGAATCCGTCGAGGAAAGTAGCGCATGCCTCTCGAAAAGTGGAGCCATCCACGAAGAGATGGCACATCTTCCACGACGACGCGTCAGACAAGTTGCCCTAGCTCGAGTCTAGCCCGTTCATTCTCAAGCCGAGTCTCTGGTCGAGAGTCTAGTCTGCTGGAGTCTAGTCTGTAGCTCGAAGCTAGGCCATCCGCGAGCGACCCATAGATCGTTTCTCGCGAATATTGCGTCGGTAGCAGTTAGTGGTGCATATTTTCAAGGACACCATAGTCGGGCAGCGAAGCGTAAGACGGAGCGTAGCAACACATAATACTCGACGGAGAGTGACGCGGTGCGGCTGTAACTCGAGCCGCTGCGTGTCTACCCAATTGCGTCTCAGGCTAGGACCGTCCGCTTGCAGCGAACGCTGAATAAATTAACTCTACATTAACTTTGTACGGCGACTGAGTGGCGAGCGAATAACACGGAGCCTAGCTTTAGCCGCTGCTTCCGGGGCCGTCCTCGAATGCCGCTTCGAGAGATTTTCAGGGCAGTGTTGGGCGCACCACCTGATCGAGATCGGAATGCCGGCGGGCTAATTTGAAATAGGCGTGCCTCGTTTGCGCGCATGAGCCGCAGGTCGGGAGGCCGGAATGTCATTGCCTGGGCTAAACCGTGACCTTGATTGAGCGCTTGCATAAGTAGCTGAAAGAGCCACCCTGCTGCCAATTCTCGGCGGTCTCCAAAAACGATTTACTCGGTATAACTCGGGAGTTCGCGGTCTAAAGAACGCGGCTGCCCCATTCGAGCTATGCTGCGAAATACCGACTCGCTGCGCTCAAGCATTCGAGTAAAATTTCACAAAATCCCCAATAGTCATTCAAAAGCAATCTCATCTTTGCGATCGCTTGATGATGGCAGCGACGGTACTGCTGTCCTCATTTGGCCCTATGGGTTAAGTTCTCGCCTCAGATGACCGAGGACATGGGTCTGTGCCCTGCAGCATATGTGAAGCACCTGGATAGAGAATAAGTTCTCTTAGAACGTTATACAAATTAGTTGTACTTAATAGTGCTAGCGTGCATACGTTTGCTTCATGTGGCAGCAGAAACCACTGGCTAGTGCATCCAGGAGTCAGGACATGGCTATATGATAATAATAAAATGAAAATATAGAAATTTCTTTTAGCACCCGAAGAGAAACTCAATCTCTATCCAGGTACTTTACATTTAAGTATAAATAAAATTCATTTATATAGCGCCCCAAGAGAACTTAATCTCTATTCAGGCGCTTCACGTATGCCTCGGGGCTCGAGCCCACGACCTCAGTCAGACCTCGGTCCGGGCGAGCACCTTAACCACTAGACCAAACCAGCTCGGCATTCCAAGTACCCAATCGAACCCAGCCGTCGCGTCTTATTAGCCTCTCCCCGTCGACTCGCTGACAGCGCTCGCCCCATGCACGCAGGAACTCACGCTCCGCGGCTCTGGCAGGAAGCCTGACGCGAAGGGGGCGGCGCGTCCCCCCCCCCCCAGGCAGAGAGAGTCAGCTGCCATAAAGGCGCGCCGCGACCTCCGAGGCCAATTGACGCCGCGGGAGTGCCGCGCTGCCTAATAATTGCCTACGGAAATAGACAGCTCGGCGGTGGCACCAAATATAACACTCCGTGACCTTAGCTGCTGTACAAGCGAGACCTGGTCGCAAGCTAGCTTGCCGCAACATCTGCTGGGCTTCCGGCGCACGTCAGCGATGAGCAGCCAACTCGAGACGAACTCTACTGTACAGGACTCGTCGCGTAACGGGGCAGGCGAACGCAGTTACGTAGCCTTCGAGCGCTCATCGCCATGCCCAGCTAGTTTGTGCGGAACTCGATAGCTTCCTCCGACGTCGCCACCGCAACGGAAGTTCATGCGCGAGCTTAATTGCCATCGATGGGCGGAGCGGAGATTGCCGTCGCGAACGCTCCAGCGCTCGACTTGACGTGCAATTTTGGGTGACGCCCCTGGCGAAAACTTGAGTTCACGCTCCGTTCGTACGACGTGAGCGAAGCAGGAGCGCTCCAGGGACCGGTGCCGAGCCGTCGTCGCTGCCATGCCGTGTACCCTCGACAGCCTCTATCAGTGCTCATCATTCTCAGTAAATTGTTACGAAAACAATTTGTGAATTAACAAAAAGCCACGGCTGTGCGCATTTTACGCAGGACTTCGGTAGCCTAACTGAACGACCGTACGCTCGTTTCGGCCAACCGTCGACTCCCGGCAAGAGCGAAAAAGTACGACATGGCTGAACTTTCATATCCTTGGGCACCTTACTACGGTTAGAACGCATCGGTCTCGACTGGGTTTAAGATATTTTTAGTGCAGCAATTTGTTTGAGTCCTTAGGCATGAGACTCTAAAAAGCAGCTTTAGCCCTCTCTCGATGAACTTAACCTGGAGCAGAAGCGTAAGCGCGGAGGCCGCGTTCCAGATTGCCTCTTTCACTTCTCTGTGTGCTTGGAAGCTTCCTCTGGAAACGCACGTGTGCGGGAGAGAGCCGAAGGTTTCTGGAAGTAAATACGGGTTCTTTCCCGGCTTAACTTGCCTGCGATATGCAATACAGTACAGAACTGCCTTTCCTAATAAAAAACGGCAGTTCAAAGGCGCAAGGATGTGCGCACAAAATTATCGTAGATAAATGCTTTGCTAGGCTAAAGGCAGTCTGTAGTATTCCTTCTCGGCCATTGAATTCCTGGTGGAGCAGAATAGTATACCTTATGGTCTTCCCTAGTGTCTAGCGACTTTTGGTTAAGTAAACATGTTTGTGATCTATGAACGAAAGGTGCAACGAGATGGAAGCGTCGGGGCGTCGAGGAAGTTACCGGCCACTTTTTCCTCGATAAAATAAATCCTCAACGTAGCTACAGAAGAGACGGAGAGAGAGACAGAGAGGAGGGTAGCGAGGGATAGGGGTAAGAAAAAAGGAATGAAGGGGAAGGGAAAAAGAGAAAAAGAGAAAGAAAGAGAGATACATTAAAAGAGAAAAAAAGGGTGAGTAAAAGAGAAAGTAAAAGAAAGAATGAAAGTGAGAGTAGGAGAGAGAGAGAGAGAGAGAGAGAGAGAACAACGAGGCACCCGGTAAGGTGAGCTCTTGTTTCCCGATAGGAAAACGGTAGCCTCTCTACAAAACATAGCAGCTGCCTCGCTTTGACGTAAACTCGGATGACATGCATGCTCGAGGTGCGGTCTTCGAAAGAGCTCTTAATACGCTAGAAGAAAAATAAGTAGAATCCCGCATCTGGAGATTCGGAAGTCGCGCGCCGAAATAGCGTCGGCAGGCCGTTATTAAAACTGTCTAATTGGCGCCGCATCTCCATTTTTAGAGCAAAAGCTACTTGCCGAATGCGCGCCGCCGGATAGGCTTCTCTGTAGCTGTCTTATAATATTTTCCCCTCATCTCGTAGATACAATTGCGCGGTAGTATTTGTAGATCCATGAAAGAGAACGAGTTTCCAACCCCATATTCTTGATGCGTCACGCGTGCAGGTGCGCCACGCTCGGCTAGCCACCGGAGCCGCTCATCGGAGCAGCCTGACAGGCCTCACCGAAAGCCCAGCACCCACCACGCCAGGAGCAGCAGGCTTTCCGCGTTTACTAAAGGGACTCCATACCGGAAGCATGTCGCCTCCGGTTCTATTTCCGGGAGGCGACAGTTTTCCGTTTGCCGACGGTTTGCGGCGTACGTGCACGTCCTTAAGCATAAGAGTTCGTAAAGCAAAATAACTATGTGGCTATCACTCCGGAAAGTTCTTAACTGCGTGAACTCAAAGCATCTGCTGCTCTCTGCCGTAACCTGCAGCCAAAATACACCCTTCAGCCAACAAAGCTCAAGCCGGGGCGTTGCTGAGTCGGGAGGCGCGCGGACGAAGCCCGCAGCTGGCCACTAGCTACGGCGGACGATTGGAAATCTGGTAGCAAAAGCGGAAGCAGGAGCCGAGAATTCGTGGCTTGCACCTTTAAAAGTTAGCGGAATGCGTTCAAAAGCTCAAGAAACGCCGAGCGACAGCATTTACTGCCACAAGCCTTTGTGGGGAAAAAGTATTGGGGGGGACAGCTTATTACGGCGCTGCAGTCCAGCGAAAGAGCAAAGTACGTGTAAGTAAATGGCGTAGCAAGTAGCTAGTGTCCCCGTATGCTTTCTGTTTCTAAATTAGGTAAACCTGTGTGATGCACTGCAAGCGAACTGGGATGATCGGCCATGATGATTTGCCGAGGAAGGGGACTTGCGTTGCGTAATTGCCTTAGCTCCCCAACTCAATTTTGGTGGAAATAATCTGGCGATTCGGCAGCAGCAATGTGGTGTAATTCCTTTGAGAGCGCTCAGGCATAAGATTTAGTTCAGCTCTAGCACTTCCTGGTAATAATAACAATAATAATAATGTACTTGATAAAGCGCCCACAGAGAACTTAATCTCTTTCTAGGCGCTTTACATTTGATGCAACGGGAAATGCCATTAAATGGTAAGTAAAATCATGCTTGAAAAACAAACAAAATTAATAACATGGTTAGGGGTGACATGCACAGGGTCAGCATGCAAATGTGGTTAGTGGCAGCATGCACAGTGTCAGCACGCATAAGCACGTGAAGGACGAATCACAGGGACCCACTAAATGCTGTCCTACCTGGTGTGACTGCGTAGTGCGACGATGCAGATCCTTAGTGTGGCGTCTGAACGTTCACTTTCTATTTTCTTAAGTGCTAATTTCCAAGAGTTAGTCAATCAACATAATTTGAAAAGGCGCATATGCACAGTGGTCCTACATGCTGCACATCCTACACATCAGCCCCTTTCCATGAAGACATTTGACCAGTCTTCGTATAACGTGCACTCTCGAAGATGGGTAATTGGGTCCAAACTTGTACGTGGTGAGCTATGGACCAAATACATGATTCGACGGATCTCATGAGTGCTAGTAAGAGAGCGAGAGAGTTTCTCAATTAAAGACATACAAAAAGAAGGTAAACGAAAGAGACGTGAAGAGACAATTTAACAGAGCAATTAAAGAATTACGAGAGAGACACTGTGCATAGTGCGTTTGTGCCGGCTGTCCTATGTGCACCCATGCGCATTCGACGAGTAAAGCGAGAGACAAGAAATGCCTCACCCAAGTCGGTCGCGGGATTTAATGCATCCAACTCTCGTACCTAATGGCAACTGTCGATGAGACTCGTCAGAGTGATTAAATGAAGAAGGCGAGTACACTACTGCTGTTCATGTCATCTGGTAACCTACACGTGTAAAGGTTACATTGAAGCCACGTAGAAGTCGATTGCTATGCAAAGACCTTGCAGAGAAAACCTGCGAAAGTCGTCAGGCGGTTCAGTGCTCGATTTCCCAGGTCGAAGAAGCTGGCTTGGCGTGACGTCCGTGGAAACCCCGAGTTAGTTGCAGAGCTGCATTTCTGTACGGAGTCTCAATTCTCTCGGAAGCCAGATCTGCTGCAGTAAGGCAGCTCGGTGCAGCCATGCTCAGACAGTAGATTTCCAAAGTAGGCGTCTCACGTTCAGCGACCGCTCATTTGAGCCCCCCCCCCACCCCACTCAGGTGACATAGGCCACTAACCGTGGTGTCCAACTTCCGGGACAACATGAAAATCAATCGGCCTGGTCTTGGAAGTCGAGTGCAGTGGACTGCATGAGAACCTGAGTGAAGGTGGAAAGTTTTTCGGGTACACTAAAAAGAGAGTGTGGTATAATATCCAATCTAAGCTGAAACTTCACGCAGCAGATATCCAGTGAATTTGTGAAGCATTTCGTGAATAGGGGTGGACGCGGTAACGGCCCGCGTTTTTGTAGTCTGTTTGCTTGAGATCGAGAGAGCCCAACGGCATTAAATCTGGTGTATTCATTGTATTGACAGTGTACTACAATGTGAATTCAAACTCTACTTTGTGACCCCCCCCCCCGTTTCCCATCGGTTTTCGCTCATTTAGAGGTAATTGTGACGGATCGCAGCGGATCGCCGTAATTCGTAGCACTCGCGCTGGCTGCGAGGCTACTGGGTAGCAATGGGTCAGGTCGCAGCTGCCTCTTCGCCGAGCAAGTCCGGGCTTGAACTCCCACCGATTGCGCCAGCGAGCAGCTTACGCGAGTCATCGGGGAGGCGGCAGGCGGCTGGAATGCCATGTCGGAGCGGCGCTCTTTGAACGACGGCTGGAGAACTCCGTAACAGCAAGCCGTCTCATCGCACAGCAGTGCTCGCCGCCGCCAGTAGAGGGCGGGACTCGCGAAACCGACGATCACAGGGCTTTTGATCGCTAGAGAGTTTTCACCCAGCTCCTGAGCTGAGCGTGGCAAAAAGCCTGTATCTATCCACAAAAAGAAAGCTTGCAAGACCACAGCGTACGACCTTCCCGTCGTGCCCGGCTTCAAGGAACTGAGCGGCTCACATCTGCAAAATCCGCAGGCGACCCGAGGCTTCTGTTTCCTCCGCCCGTCTTCCCTTGTGGCTCTCTTATTGCCTAAGCTCGCGTGCTATCTTCATTTGAGTATAACATTCTTTCGTCAGTGATGGACAAAGGCGCAAGAGTTGCTCCGCCAAGCGATATAGGAGTCGTGCGACAACCAAAGCAGTGCAAAAAACGGCTTTCTGAGGTGCACACAGTCCGCTGGGCGTGCTGCTGAGCGACCGCCCTACAAGGCATAACGAGCCACACTGCAAGAAGAGCAAAGATTTGCAGGGCGTTCTTCATCAGTTGCGGCTTACCATTGATGCTGTTCGTGTTTCCGGTATTCGAGCGATACTCTGCGAGGCAGCAGTGCCATGCGGTCATTCTCGGTAGTCTGAAGCTACTCTAGGAGGCATTGGGAGTGCATGCAAATGTCATGACAAAATGGCTTCAACCAGGAGGAACAAAGACGAAACCATTAGCGACGTGGTATATGCACCGGGTATGCTTACCGCTCTCGCAATACTCTGAAAATTAACCGTACGCTCTAAAAGAAAGTCTCCCGACTGTAATTAAGGCTCTATATTCTGAGTCACAACATCTTTGAAGCAGGCTGCTCGTATTAACTTTTCGTGATTAGAGCGGATTTGCTCAGCTTTCCGTTAAATGTATTAGAAAAGAACGGGAGATCTGCACTAAAATCTCGACATTACATGTCATCTTTAGCGTCAGCATCTGAAAGTTCTCGTCGAGGTCAAGACTGGCTTTAACTCAAAAAAAAACATTTCCCGCCATTGGAATGGCTTATTCCTACCACTAGGCGGGTTTGATACGATTCTTAACCCCCCCCCCCCGGAAAGCATGCGAATGCAGTGTGATGGCCCGATAAGAAGAAAATCGAAACGCTGCTGCCTGGACGGCGGTCGTGGTTGGTTACTCCGCTCGCCAGCATATCCTATAGATAGAGCGTTACGATCGATTTCACGCGCGCCTCGGCGCCCGAAAAGCGCATTGACATTGCTCATCTGTCACGGCCGTGTGCACCTTCGCCGCTCACCTGAGTCAGCGTCCTGAACGCGATGACGAGACGAGAGGCAGCTTTTTATCAGTGACGCAATTATAGCAGCTCATCTTCGCTGCGCGGAGGGCCATTTGCGACGCCACGCATTCGAAGGAAGAGCTCATGCCATGATAGGAAACCATAATATGCAGCCATAGTTCTGTCCGAGGTCGGTGCTGTCTCATTAGTTTCCCGAATTTTGAAAAAGTCGACGCGGCGGGTCATTAGTTATGAATGGTGAGTACTTTTTTTAAAGCACCCTACTGTAATGTAAATCAAATCGAGGTGCTGGTGCGATCGAAATGCGAATAATTAAAATTATTTTATCCTAGGAGCAGCCACTATCTTCGCTCCCGTTTGTAAAGCTCATAACGTTACTCGTGTTTCGCCGCCATTTTGAGAGCCTGGACGTTCGAGCTGTGCACTCCGAGACCGGTAAGCCCCTTTACACCGGCCTAGAAAGAATTGCCTCTGTGGCAACTTCGTGGCTATTAGCGTCTCATTTAACAAATGAGAGCTCTCTCTCTCTCTCTCTCTCTCTCTCTCTCTCTCTCTCTCTCTCTCTCTCTCTCTCTCTCTCTCTCTCTCTCTCTCTCTCTGTCTGTCTTTCTCTCTCTCTCTCTCTCTCTCCTCTCTCCTCTCTCCTCTCTTCTCTCTCTCTCTCTCTCTCTCTCTCTCTCTCTCTCTCTCTTTCTCTCTCTCTCTCTCTCCTCCTTCCTCTCCCTCTTTCTCTCTCTCTTTCTCTCTCTCTTTCTCTCCCTCTTTCTCTCTCTCTCTCTTTCTCTCTCTCTCTCTCGCTCGCTCGGTGAGCGGCGCCAGAAGTCTGCGCCGCCGTAAGCTTCGAGCCGATCACCTACCTGTCTCTCTGTCCGCCGCTTCAGCTGACCGAGGCCGGAGTCATTGCCGCCAGCTAGCCCAAAGCGGGCTCTCTTGAGCGACTGTCTGAGCGTGCGCGTCGCAGTAGAAGATTCCTATTTCATCACCAGCGGTGCAGCTCTTGAACTCGGGCGCGAACCGGATTCGCCGCCCGTATAGTATTACGCTCCAGGGATTGGCCGAAATTACGAGACGCCCTGCTGTAGCCATGTGACTGGTACACGTATCTTCTCGGTGGCTGTCCTGCTGTGGGCTTTTATTATCGGGCCGTAACGCCACGCTTGCTCGCTTCAGCTCGTAAAATAGATCTGCTTCTGCGGGAGTCGAGAGGGGCAGTAATGACAAGTTTCGCTGGACAGCTGAGCCTGGAAAGCCGCGCGCAATTAGGATGCGAGTGAATGTCAGCCTGCCGTATGAGCTAACCTAGTCCGCATGCAATTGGGATGAGTCACGAGTACCGAGGTCGCCATGATTGCGTGATGATTGCTAAATTCCTCACTGTAGGGGGTAAGCAGAGCAAAAGCCATGTGTCACTCCCTTTAGCTTTCAAGTGAAAAGAGGTACTTAAACATTTGATCAAGCAATTTTTGGAGGTCCTAAAGAGAAGGGCCATGCGCTCAACAACACTGCATAGATGAGTAGGCAAGCGATGTATGCGACGGCCTTCAAATGGACATGTATGTGCGTAGGCTATTAAACCACGGGGACGACCAGCGCTACTCGATCAGGAGCACACGACTGACTTAGGAGCACTACTTGAGATTCATTCACACTCTCATCTGCTACCAACTTTAAAACACTCGTACGTCTTAGGCTGCTAGCTCCATGCAAATCACTTCTTTGACTGCCCTCCCGATCCATATATGCTTCTCACTTTCTCTCTGTAGCTTGAAATGGGGTTTATTGGTTACCATATTCTAAGCAACACCAGCTAAAGCTTTGAGTTTGTTTTTGCTGCTGTGTAGAGTTATTATTAAAGATACTTTTTAGGTGGTCGGATTACATAATCGCCATCTGGAACCCCATTAGATTTCGGCGCGTCAATCATCAAAACTCTCAAATAAGCTCAATTTCCTGACCATTTGCAAATCGTTATCTCTAATGATTCAATAGACCAAGGTTTTCGCATAATCAGGCTCTACGTGTGCATTTCGAGCTACATGGATTACATGTAGGCCAGCAGCTAAGTAGAAATTAGGAGTACCACGAACATTTAAGCTAATTTGCCGCTTGCAAGAGGCATTTTATACCAACAAGAAACTCGTATAGCAACAACTAGTGGGAGACTTTCTTCTAGAAGAATGCGAGCTCAAATAAACGCTCTAAATTTAATAATAATGTACTTGATAAAGCGCCCTCAGAGAACTTTCTAGGGGCTTTACATTTGCTGCAATTTATAACAATAAATATTTGTATAGACGATACAATTCCGAGACAAGCAGCAAGTAGGAGTGCATGTTAGCCCTGAACCTTGAAGCTGCTGTGATCAGTCCTTGGAGTGTCTTATAGGTTGTCTACTGCACCGGTGATGCGTTCAACTACCTGAGCTGCCCCTGCAGCGCAGCTAGTTCCTCGTGCTTATATGCTATCTTCTTAAATCAACTGCTGTCGCTCTTCCAGAACAAGACATGTAGCTTACCTAGTGACAGCTACAGTAATAGCGAGGAAAATATTTCTCTAATTTGCAATGTACTACGCTCATTGATTTGGGCATAATATACTTGCAAGCTTGTAGCAGTACCGATTACAGCTACAATCCTCACCTTACGGTACTGGCTTGGGAAACAGCAATATAAGCAAATCAGCACTAATATTGTTATTATCTTTGCTTTCTAGAACTACGACTAAGTCACTACTTTTATTGACATCCATTAAGAAAGCAAATAGCTGACCATTGACTGGCACCCCAAAAAAATAGCCGCCGATATAAAATATCCCAGGAGAAATAGCTCAATATAATGAAGATCGACAAAATAGTCCAAAAGACGCCCAAAAAATGGTTAAAATATTTATAAGAATCTGTTATATTGCCGTTAACTAACATGGAACCTTTTCCACTACGGTAACGAAAATAAATTTTTGAAATATTTTTTACCGTACAGAATTAAAAATAATTCAAGGTTAGTTTAATAATAATTCAAAACTTTTATACACTCCATATTTTCTCTTATTTACATAGATTTGTGTTTCTCTAGATCACCGGAACCGTAACCTAAAAAAGCGTAAATGCAACAAAAATTAAAATCTCTTATTGCAGGATCAAAAATCGATAGAGCCTCCACGGACTTCATGAGCAAATAAGGAATAAAAGAATAGTGCGATACGAAGGACTAATTAAGATTCTCGGTGAAGTTTGCCGTTACTTGTTAATCCAGTAGGTCTTATTAAAGTGCTTGAGCTCAAGCAATCGAGTTTTACCTCGCTCAGCTGAAATTTTGCTTTAGTACCGAGCATTCGACGTACAATCTAAAAGGACATCATTGGAGCACAGTGTTTCAAATTATTAATATAATAAATTAAATATTTCTCACAGCATGAACACAAAATAGTGGAAGCGCGATTTAGCAGAGCAGCTCTTCCTCGTCAGTTCTTGTATAATTCTTTGAAGTTAGCAAAGATTTGTTGCTTAAATGGCCTCAGTTTATGTAGCTTAATACATGCCTCTGCGGCATTTATCCCGCTTGCAGTAGAATACTATTTATTGCCGCTTCAGAACTTGAACCACCAAAAACCAAAGGCAATAATGTGCTAGGACTTGACCTTATGGCAATCGCCTATAGCGATCTTGGTGCAAGCCTAAACCAGACCTTCAACAATGCAAACGTTTGATCGCTTCTTCTGTGTATATGTATATATATATATGTATATATATATATATATATATATATATATATATATATATATATATATATATATATATATATATATATATATATATATATATATATATATATATATATATATATATATATATATATATATATATATATATATATATATATATATATATATATATATATATATATATATATATATATATATATATATATATATATGTGCTGAACAGACGTGGGAGTACAACCAGAAAATCACTGTAACTTACTTAAGATTGTGTAGCAAGTGTGGAAACCAGTTGTATCGGTCATCAAAAGATGAAATGACATATTTATCGACTACAACCGAGCACCAAGCCATAATTTTCATTACATGAAAGTTACTCATTACCTACTGACCAGAGGGTGATTGCTCCCAATAACTACAGCCGTCCTTCGGTGATCTGCTGAGCTAGGTCATTGAATTCGACACTAGAATGGAAATAAACAATAATTTACCACAAAATTTTTTTTCATAGCACATGCTGCATTATAAACCACTCAACGAGCTGAAACGCTATCGCCCAAACGTATGCAATGAATAGCTGCATGGCGTGTAACACTGAACTCGCAGCGGTACATTTTTCCGACAAGAACCTTAAGAAGGTTCGATGGAACTTTGCACAGAGAAATGCTATGTAATTTCAACTATAGTCAACACTTGATTCACATGAATTCCATGTACTATCAATGACGTGTACAATTTTATAAATGCAAAGACCTTTCAGTAGGAAGTACCAAGTCTCCGCACGTTGGCCACAGCCGCCTCAGCCGCTCCTTCGCAGCAGCCTATCGCTCCAAGGACTCGCTAGCTATCGATAGTTCAGTAAGTCTATCGAGCACGGAACTTTTTACTGCGGCGCCAGTGGCTCGGCCCATTCCCGCCGTACTCATCCGTCCGTTTTCATCGGTCAGGCATCCTCGTCAAGGGCACGGCGTCAACGCCGTAACATATGTATGAGTCAGAGGAAGTCGCTCTTGGTAAATATGAAATCGTTGGAGGTTAGAGCTCAAGCCACCTGCTCTCAGGATAGTATACATCATGTGTACGGGCTTCGCGCTGCCGATGGACGCAACGGTCAGAGCAGCTTGTTGCGTAGAAAGGCGTCGGATAAAGCTTGACTTGAATTTCGTTTAGGCGTTGTAAATAGTTCTCTAATTGTTTTTAAATCGCATCATCATTTTGAAATTTAATTAAGTGAGAAAAAGCTTCGGAGGGTTGCCGTCGTCAGTTAATGTAGCCAGTGACTACAGCCGTTTCTCTTACGTTAGACGGAAGTAGGGGCTACTCCCTAATACAGACTAGGGCCACATAAAACTCGAAAATATTGTGATAAAACCTTTTCATATGTGCCTGAAGAGCGAAATGTGATTTTTTGAAACAGAAACAGATCCATACCAAAACTCGCTGAAATATCATGGTGGTTTTTGTTATTGTGGCTGTGCATCAGCAATAAATGCCCTACTATACCCGGTTTCTCACCAACCTTGAAGTCGGTGGTTAAGCGGGGGTAATATCTGGAGGTTTGTGCCTTTTTGAGCTACTTCTGCTATCTATGAACCACGGGGGTTTTACGTATAATATGTATGTATTATTCAGTTGTATAGGGCCCGAAGAGAACTTAATCTATATTCAGGCGCTTCACATATGCCTCGGAGCTCGAGCCCCAGACCTTAACCAGACCTTGGTCGTAGCGAGCACCTTAGCCGCAGGAACCAAACCAGCTCGAAATGTGATACAATGTGGCACAACCCCAGTTGCACGATTAGTGTCTACTGGGCGGCACGGCATTAATGAACACAGTTAGGGCGGGGCTGTTTTTTTCGTTTGGTGCTCTCATTCACTTTCTTAAGGCGTCAGCACGTCAATCTAAATCTGTATTCTTCCCTAATCCGATAGACGAGAATCACTATTTCCATGAAAACTTCTTCCAGAGTGATCTTTCCGAGATACTGGCTTCAAAAGTTTGCTTCGCACTCCTTGTCATAAGACTGTTGATTAGTTGATGAATCATTCACTTCCAGTGGCTTGCCGATTTCAGAAACAAAGTACGATGGCCGCATTGTTAAATCCCATAGATGCATATACAACCTACGAAACTCTAGAGTGCTATTTCCCAAAGTGCTGAATGTCTATGAAATCAGCTTCAAGATTGTTTTCTCTTTCCACTGAAATACTCGGTGTTTGTTTACCATTATCTAGCCAGCAACGTGCTAGCAAAGCTTATCTTAAGGTGTCTCATATCCCAATTCAAACAGACACTTTCTGCAGCTCCCGAATAAAAACTCCTCCGTACAGCCACGTAACTCTAAATCAACTGCAAAATAGTGGAACAAGAGTCGCCTTAGGAAGTGAATACATACCTCAGACTGAAACAAATGCTTGCTATCGCAAGCAGCTGCAAAGTCACACATGTTAACAAATAGGCATAAGGCTAATGGTCGCACGTGTCATTCGACTGCTTAGAATATGGACACATTGTTGATGTCCTGTTGGAAATGAGGAATTAACTTAAGCTATGAGTGAGCGGCAACCGATTCTGACACTTGGAAAAATCAGATTGGCTCGATGAGCCTGCATCTTTAATTTTTGAAAACACTCAGTCAATGTGATGCTTGAGATCATAATTAGCGCACTCACGGCTTACAAAACTCTCGAGGCGCAAACTTTAGCTTAAAGATAACTTCAAGCAACTAAGAGAATTTCGAAAAGTATAAATTAGAATGAGGCTCCACAGAGAAATTAAGCAAACAACAAGCATTGAAGCCGGAACCCTGCAATTGAGAACAAGAGTAGGCTGCCGGACGAACGGTCTCGCTACATAAAAATTGTTGAAATGAATTCCATAGTTTGAAAGTTGCAGAGAAATAACAATCTCCGAGCGAATAATGGAGCCACTAATCTACCGTCCCGAGAGCCCTCTGGGGTGCGAGGTTGAAACTCCTGTAGGAGTTCAGATAAGAATAAATGACCCAATCCAGGTTGGCCCTGCATGATAAGATACAACTTTGGTTTCTTGCAGTTAAATAACCAGGAACAATCACAGTGCCTTTGGAAAAAATGAGACACGCGACCGACTAAAGTTCTTGAATTTAATAACTAACCTCTTGGCCTTATTCATGCTAGCTAACATTAAAATTACTAACGTCTTTTGTATCGCGTCCTGAGAGAACTTAATCTCTATGCAGATGGCTTGCAACTCCCTGCAAAAGAAGTAGTAACCAATAGTTTGCAGCAAATATAAAGCACCTAGAAAGAGACTGAGTTTTCTGAGTGTGCTTTGTCAAGTGCATTATTATTATTATTATTATTATTATATAGTTAATTAGTAGTAAGCTATTCTCCCCTCAGACAAGCATTTGAAAGAGCACAGTTGTTAAAAAAGAGCTCAATTCCGAGAAGACATGGAAAAGCGCAACAAAGACTCACAGTCGTTGGTTAAAAGTTCCCAGCCTAGTAAAACTCACATAATAGTGCATAGGTCAGTGAAGCACAAAGGAAACAAGGCAAATCCACTGGCGCCAGAGGCGTGTTGCTGCGGCCGTTGCCGTTAACGTGCAATGTTTCATAAGGCATAGCTAAAAAAAAAGGGACATTCGCCCTGGCAGATCAAAGGCTGTAAGGAATAAATATTTTTTTAGCTACTTGCTTAGTTGTGTCAACTCATGAGATGACTTAATACCTGTGGCTTGTGATTTCCAAACTTTGACAGCGTGGTAATTGAAGGCACGGGCTCTGAGAGATTTGAATTTAGTTCGGAACGCAACCAGTCGACCAGAGTTAAAAGTGCGGTTAGCGCAGTGTGAGATCTGAAGTAACACAAAACCAGATAGGTAGGCGCGAGTAAAGAAAAATTGATGGATCTAAAGGCGAGTGACTGCATTGTGAAGTCAATATGCTGCTTGATAGGTCGCTAGTGCAGATTGGTGAGCAGTGATGTAATGTTGCGACGTTTACGGCGGCAGGTATGCCTAGCAGCCTAGTTTTGCACCTAGTGTATTGCACGCACAAATAAACCTACGAGCAGCGAGCTACAGATGTCTAGTCAATAAGCCGCGAATGCATAGAATAACTCACCCGTGTTGTCCTTATCTAAGCAAGACCAATTTTGTGCAACCTTGCTCAGGTAGAAGTAGGCATTCTTGACTATGAGCCTGATATACTAATCTAGTGGCGAAACAAATTCTACCCTCCGTCTCCCAGACTAAAGTAGTTGCATATACCTCCCACTCAATTGGCTGATAAAAAGAAAATAAATTATCAATCTGGACAATAAGGGCCGCCATCGCATGACTCAGCCAAATCCAGCTGTACTGCTGCTGCATATGTTTCATCGTCCTCATGCTCTCAAATCTTCTACGGGCTGTACAGTCACCATTCTATTGCTTTACTTAAAAAATGTTCAATACCCATTATGTTTCCTAGACAGTCATCTAGGCTCAGTTAAATGGTTCACTGTCACTTTATTGCTTGAGCCAGAGTCTGTTGGGTACCCGTACGCTTACTGAAAACTAATTTTTCAATAAGTGAGCAACAGGAAACTCACCAGCCTAGCACCTCCGGACATCAGAACTAAAATATAATGATAGCCTGCAGTCCTGACTAGTAATTATGAGGCTACTAGCAAGCAAATACCTCAGCTTGCTAATGCTGCTAGCAGTAATGAATATACTGCTGTTAATCGTGACGATATAAATAGTGATACGCTGACCGATGTAGCACAAATGCAGGCCACGGCTTCAGCTCCATGTGGAAAATCGGTAAAAGTGACAAATAACTTTGAAAGTCAAAATTTATTATTTTATCTGAAAGCGATGACTGCTTTTGGGTAACCCTCAGGTACAAGGTACTTTAGCGTCGACCGAAGGTGTGAGAAACAAAGTACAGTCACCATTCTATTGGCCATTCGTCATTCAGTGGCCATTCGTCCAGTGTTAACTATATCCATTGTGGAGCTTGCGATTGTTGTAACTTGCTTCAACACTACTACCGTAAAAACTGCTGACTTGATAGACTGCTTTCCCTATGATAGCAATTCATCAGACATAGCCGTATTGAGCTGCCACTTAAAATGACTTATCGGAGAAATTGTTAGCCCATCATTCTTTGCAGGCACAGTATTAATTTATTACTTTAATTTACGTATTTTGGTACAAAATTTATTTCTTGCACAGTTTTCTCTTTCAAAAATTGTGGTGCTAGTAGGTGGACCTCTTAAATCCTGAACGCTCAAGATGTATCCTAAGTAGATATTGTCTTTTGTAAATGTATCCATTCCTTGATAAGTATTTAGTTATAGAATGCACTTGTTGATAAATCCGCTTCCCGCCGAGCTGGTTTGGTCCAGCGGTTAGGGTGCTCGCCCCGACCAAAGTTAGGCTGAGGTCGTGGGCTCAAGCCCCGAGGCATATGTGGAGCGCCTGAATAGAGATTAAGTTCTCTTAGAGCGCTATACAAATTAATTAAACCTCATACCTGACGTTTTGCATCCGAATGTGTCTGCTTGTTCGAATCTTTTTGCAGCGATTAGGTGCTCTCACTTCACTGCCAAAGTCATCGAATCAAGCCCAGCTACTTTTAGTTCTTTATTTTCAGCTGTAAGCACTTTTAAACCCACGAGGCTCTTTCGTTGCTATCAACATTCAAGCAGTGGAATTGACAGCTCTTTTTAGCGTCGTTTTCAAAAGCAGGCCTTAATGAACACAAACCTTCCAGGTGAGCTTTAATGGTAGCCTGATTATGCCATCCATCTACGTACGATCTGCTCGTATTCAGCTGCGTGCAACCGACGCCGAAAGCCAGAAGTGAAAAGCTTGGCTTATCTGGGGAACCGTCTAGAGACTAGGCGGAATGACTAAGGCTACATGAGTCGCAGCGAAACGAGGATGGAAAATAGCCGCAATTATCTGTTGGCTGAATCCGCTTCGGAGCCATGGAGTCGGGCGATTTCACCTTGACCAGCAGACAGCACCGACTGACTCAGGACACCGGCTATTTTCGGAGCTGCAGACCACTGCTGATTGGCTGCACCTAGCCCAATAGATCTCTGTCAAGGCCACACCAGCTATGGATGATGGGGGCTGATTGGAGCGTGATCGTGAAGAAAAGCCAATAGCATTAAGATTAGTATGCACGATGGCTTGCTCAGTCAATAGTGATCATTTAGGACTACTATATATTGAACTCGTTTGTTGCTCAAATGTAAAGCGCCTAGAAAGAGATTAAGTTCTCTGAGGGCGCTTTATCAAGTGCAATATTATTATTATTATTGCTCGTTCTTTGTTCGTATTTGATACGGTCCGCGTTCTGTTTGTCGGCAGCTGTACTAAACTATTGTAATTTTCTCCACCGTTGACTCGTGAATGGCTTCGCGGCAGCAATGCCTCTCACAGCATCCACCGAAGCGTAACACACGGCGTCGGTTCGGGCTCGCCCACCCACACTGCTCGGGACGTCGGCTACATTGCTTGCTGTGGCGCTACTTCAGTAACTGTCAATGTGAAAAAAGGTTTCCGAGGCGAGTAATGATGAGGACAACCGGGCTGTCGCGATCCGGTGGGACGGCTAACCGCTCTGTCAAATCAGCTGCCCACGGCACGATGGCACATCGAGAGATGGGCTCTTTTGAAAGGCTGAGTGACGATTTGGACGAAAATAGTGTCGCCCCCTTACCCAGTGAGACCCTGAGCCAGACACGGCAGCCAGTTCCTTCAACGATATTCAAGCTAATATCTCCTTACAAATTACATTTAGAGATGTCAAATGCAGTGGCTTTCTAAATGCTGCAAGTATGGCGTTCCTAACGACGCTAATCATCTGCGACGCGAATCAAATCACATTTGTGGAGTAGAACTATCTATTCGTCAGCCTCGGAGGGTCACGGGTGTCCAGCACCACCTATAGCACACGAAAGCTCTCGTACGATGCACCGCGCACCGCTTAACTGCCAGGCAAGACCCCTTGAACTCAACCCCAATATATATATATATATATATATATATATATATATATATATATATACATATATATATATATATATATATATATATATATATATAATGTTGCTTTTTTAATTCTATGCCTCCTAACCATAAATACCAGCTTCAGAGTCACTATAATTTAAACACCACGACGGGTAGTAATAACCTGGCTGGCTGATGTAGAACACCAACGTTTCTATCTGAATAAAACTTCGGGCTGTTTTGACGAGTGAGCGCTATGCCCTTACTAGCCATGGATACATCAGAAGCAACGTTCGGTAACTCACACGGGCTGCTCTGCCGACAGGTTAAGAGCTTTCGGGCTATAGCCCTCCTCGGGAAATCCGGGCCGATAGTGAAAAGCCCTTTAGCTCCTCTCAAGAAAACTTATCTGCCTGCTAAGGAAAGGCTATCCGGCTTGCAATACTCCGCACACTCGGTAAGCTATCTGACTGGCTTGTCTCCAAAAAAGGCTACCAAGTTGTTTAGAGGGGCGTTAAAGAAGCGAGTGCCCAACATTCTTACCGAAGGTTAATCCTGTCCATGTGGAGCACCTTTAATTTCATTTTGGACAAGGTAAACAAGCTTCCCGTGGCACGCGAAGCCAGATTTATAAATCCGGACTGCATAAATAATATGAAATGCTAAGCTTAGACAGGGTATTATATATGAAATCATGCCCGTTGACAATTCGCGTGTTACTTTTAACCATATTATGCTTGCTGACATTGTGTACGTTACCGCTAATCATTTGGTCATGCTTCTTTTACAACTTATGTAAAATGCCTCGAAAGAGATTGATTTCTCTGATTGGAAGTGTAATATTCTTATTAATCTTATAATTATAAGTGGCAAGTCACAACAACTACAGCTAAACTCGCAGCGACACTGAAGATTATATTTAAAAGTTTCACCAAAGCAGGCAGTCGATGACCGTGAAAAGGTGGTACATTTTGGTTTACTAAATTATCACCATCTTACCCGCGGCCATTCGAGCCATTGTCGTCTTTCACATCAAAATATGTTAAGCACGATGGCTCAATCGCAAAAAAAAATTAAAAATAAGAGCGAAAGTACGTTCGAATATTCATTGCGTAATCTCATGCACGAAATTATTTGATTCCTTAGGCACGAGACTCTAAAAAGCAGCTTTAGCTCTCTCTCGATGAACTTAACCTGGAGCCGAAGCGTAAGCACGAGGGCCGCGTTCCCGATTGCCTCTTTCACTTCTCTATATGCTTGGCAGCTTCCTCTGGAAACGCACGTGTGCGGGAGAGAGCCGAAGGCTTCTGGAAGTAAATACGAGTTCTTTCCCGGATTAACTTGCCTGTGATATGCAATGCAGTACAGAACTGCCTTGCCTAATGAAAAACAGCATTTCAAAAGTGCAAGGATATCTGCACAAAATTATCACAGACAAATACTTTGCTAAGCTAAAGGGAGTGTTTAGAATTCCTTCTCGGGCCATTAAATCCCTGGTTGAGAAAAAGACTATTCCTCATGGTCTGCTCTGCTGTCTAGAGACTTGTTGGTCAAGTAAAGATTTGTGTGAACTATGAACAAAACGTGCAATGAGATGCAAGGGTCAGGACGTCGAGGAAGTTATCGGCCACTTTTTCCTCGATGACATGAATCCTCAACTTATCTACCGAAGAGAGAGAGAGGCAATGAGGGAGAAAGAGGGAGGTTAGGATGAAGGAAGGGAATGAGGGAGGAAGTGAGGGAGGGAGGAGAAGGGAGGGAGGGAGAGTATAAAAGAGAGAGAAGGAGTAAAAGAGGGAGTAAAAGAGAGTAATCAAAAGAGTACGAGACTAAGAGAAAAATGGAGAGAGAGAAGGGAGAGAGAACGACGGCAAGGTGAGCGCCCATTTCTCGATAGAAAAACAGTAGCCTCTTTATAAAACTATTGGTAGTTTCTGTTTGACGTAAACTCCGATGACATGCCAGCCGGAGGTAAGGCATTCGGGAAATCTCTTAAATCGCTGGAAGAAAAATTGGTAGACCCCCAGGTCTAGAGATCCGGATGTTGGGCGCCGAAACAGGCCGCTATAAAAACTGTCTAAAGAAATAATTGGCTCCGCATCTTCATTTTTTGAGCTAAAGCTGCTTGCGGAATGCGCAACCCCTGATACGCTTTTCTGTGACCGTCTTATAATATTTCCCCTCATGACTGTCTTACAATATTTCCCTTCATCTCGTAGATACGCTGGCGCAGCAGTTTTCGTAGGTCCATGTATATGGGCAAGTTTCCGCTCTCCTCTGCTTGATGCTTCGAACCTGCAGGTCGGCTCGAGGCGTTCGGCTAGCCACCGAAGCCGCTCACTGGAGCAGCCTGGCATACCTCACAGAAAACACAGCACCCACCACGCCAGGAGCAGCAGGCCTTCCGCGTTTACTAAAGGGACTCCATACCGGAAGCACGCCGTCTCAGATTCGATTTCCGCTTCTCTATAAAGTTCCTCGTCTACGGACGTTTTTCGGCATATGTGCCCGCATTAAGCCTGTTATTTCACAAAGCCAAGATAACTTTGCTGGTATCGCTCCGGAAATTTCGAAACAGCTCAATCTCTTAAAATCGGCTGCTCTCGGCCGCAATCTGCAGAAAAAAGACATCCTCCAGCCACCGGGCAGACAACGAATCTCAAGAAGGGGCGTGGCTGAGTTGGGACGCTCCCGGACGGAGACCACAGCAGGGCTCTAGCTGCGGCGGACGACGGGAAAGGTGGCACCTGTGGCGGCAGCAGGAGTAGAGACTGCGTGGCTTGCACCTTTTTGCACCTTTTAAAGTTAGCGGAATGCGTCCAAAAGCTCAAGATACGCCGAGCGACAGCATTTGCTGCCACAAGCCTTTGTGGGGGAAAATTATCGGGGGGGGGGCAGCTTATTAAGGCGCATTATAAAGGCTGCAGTCCAGCGAGGGAGCGAAGTACGTGTAAGTAAATGGCGTAGTAAGTAGCTAGTATCACGTATGCTTTCTGTTTCTAAATTAAGTAATCCTGTGTGATGCACTGCAAGCGAACTGGGATGATGGGCCATGATGTTTCTCCGAGGAAGGGGACTTACGTTGCGTAATTGCCTTAGCTACCTAATTCAATTTTGGTGGAAACAATCTGGCGATATGGCAGCAGCAATGTGGTGTAATTCCTTTGAGAGCGCTCAGGCATAAGATTTAGTTCAGCTCTAGCACTTCCTGGTACCTGGTGTGATTGCGTAGTGCGACGATGCAGATCCTTAGTGTGGCGTCTGAACGTTCACTTTCTATTTTCTTAAGTGCTAATTTCCAAGAGTTAGTCAATCAACATATTATGAAAAGGCGCATATGCACAGTGGTCCTACATGCTGCACATCCTACACATCAGCGCCTTTCCATGAAGACATTTGACCAGTCTTCGTATAACGTGCACTCTGGAAGATGGGCAATTGGGTCTAAACTTGTACGTAGTCAGTCATGGACCAAATACATGATTCGACGGATCTCGTGAGTGCTAGTAGAGAGCGAGAGAGTTTCTCAATTAAAGACATACAAAGACAAGGCCAACGAAAGAGACATGAATAGACAATTTAACAGAGCAATTAAAGAATTAAGAGAGAGAGAGAGAGAGACTGTGCATAGTGCGTTTGTGCCGTCTGTTCTATGTGCACCCATGCGCATTCGACGAGTAAAGCGAGAGACAAGAAATGCCTCACCCAAGTCGGTCGCGGGATTTAATGCATCCAACTCTCGTACCTAATGGCAGCTGTCGACGAGACTCGTCAGAGTGCTTAAATGAAGAAGGCGAGTACACTACTGCTGTTCATGTCATCTGGTAACCTACACGTGTAAAGGTTACATTGAAGCCACGTAGAAGTCGATTGCTATGCAAAGACCTTGCAGAGAAAACCTGCGAAAGTCGTCAGGCGGTTCAGTGCTCGATTGCCCAGATCGAAGAAGCTGGCTTGGCGTGACGTCCGTGGAAACCCCGAGTTAGTTGCAGAGCTGCATTTCTGAACGGAGTCTCAATTCTCTCGGAAGCCAGATCTGCTGCAGCAAGGCAGCTCGGTGCAGCCATGCTCAGACAGTAGATTTCCAAAGTAGGCGTCTCACGTTCAGCGACCGCTCATTTGAGCCCCCCCCCCCCCACCCCACTCAGGTGACATAGGCCACTAACCGTGGTGTCCAACTTCCGGGACAACATGAAAATCCATCAGCCTGGTCTTGAAAGTCGAGTGCAGTGGACTGCATGAGAACCCGAGCGAAGGTGGAAATTTTTTCAGGTTTACTAAAAAGAGAGCTTGGTATAATATCCAATCTAAGTTGAAGCTTCACGCAGCAGATATCCGGTGAATTTGTGAAGCATTTCGTGAATAGGGATGGATGCGGTAACGGCCTGTGTTTTGAAGTCCGTTTGCATGAGAACGAGAGAGCCCAACGGCATTAAATCTGGTGTATTCGTTGTATTGACAGTGTACTACAATGTGAATTCAAACTCGACTTCGTGCCCCCAGTTTCCCGTCGGTTTTCGCTCATATAGAGGTAATTGTGACGGATTGCAGGGGATCGCCGTAATTCGTAGCACTGGCTCTGGCTTCGAGGCCACTGGGTACCAATGGGTCAGGTCTTAGTGGCCTCTTCGCCGAGCATGTCCGGGCTTGAACTCCCACCGATTGCGCCAGCGAGCAGCTTACGAGAGTCAGTGGGGAGGCGGCAGGCGGCTGGAATGCCATGTCGGAGCGGCGTTCTTTGAACGACGGCGGGATAAATCCTTAACCGCGAGTTGGCTCGTCGCACCGCAATGCTCGCAGCCGCCAGTAGTGGGCCGGACTTGTGAAACCGACGATCCCAGGGCTTTTAATCGCTATAGAGTTTCACCCAGCTCCTGAGCTGAGCGTGGCAAAGAGCCCGGATCAATCCACAAAAATAAAGCTAGTAAGACTACAGCTTTCGACCTTCCCGTCGTGCCCGGCTTCAAGGAACTGAGTGGCTCACATCTGCAAAATCCGCACACCACGCGTGGCTTCTGTTTCCTCCGCCCGTCTTCCCTTGTGGCTCTCTTATTGCCTGTACTCTCGCGCTGTCTTCTTTAGAGTATTATATTCTTTCGTCAGTGATGGACAAAGACTCAAGAGTTGCTCCGCCGTACGACATACGAGTCGTGGGACACTCAAAGCTGTGCAAAAAACGGCTGTCCGAGGTACACACAGTTCGCTGGGCGTGCTGCTGACCGACCGCCCTACAAGGCTTAACGAGCCCAAATGCAAGAAGAACGAAGCTTTGCAGGACGTTCTTCATTTGTTGCGGCTTACCGTTGATGCTATCAGAGTTTCCGGTATTTTAGCTAGGCAGCAGTGCCATGCGGTCATTCTCGGTAGTCTGAAGCTACTGTAGGAGGCATTGGTAGTGCATGTAAATGTCATTGACGGCTCCAACCAGCAGGAACGAAGACGACACCGTTTGCTAGTGGTATATGCACTTGGTATGCTTACTGCTCTAGCATACTCTGAAAATTAAGCACGTGCTCTATAAGAGTCTCCCGACTGTAATTAAGGCTCTATATTCCGAGTCTTTGAAGCAGGCTGCTCAGATTAACTTTTCGTGATTAGAGCGGATTGGCTCAGCTTTCCGTTAAATGTATTAGAAAAGAACGGAAGACGTACACGAAAATCTCGACATTACACTTAATCTTTAGCGTCAGTGTCTGCAAGTTCTCGTCGAGGTCCCGACTGGCTTAAACTCGAAAAACATTTCCCGCCATCGGAATGGCGTATTCCTACCACTAGGTGGGTTTGATACGATTCTAACCACCCGGAAAGCATGGGCATGCAGTGTGGTGGCCCGAGAAGAAGAAAATCGAAACGCTGCTGCCTGGATGACGGTCGTGGTTGGTAGCTCCACTCTCAAGCATATCCTGTAGATAGATTTCACGAGCTTCGGTGCCCGAAAAGGATATAGACAGGGCTCATCTATCACTGCAGTGTGCACCTTCGCCGCTCGCATGAGTCCTAAGCAATGACGAGACGAAATGCAGCTTTTTATCGGCGACGCAATTATAGCAGCTCGTCTTCGCTGAGGAAAGGGCCATTTGCGATGCTATGCATCCAAGTAAAGCGCTTATGCCATAATTGGCAGCCATAATATGCAGCCACAGGTCTGTCCAATGTCGTAGCTGCCGTAACAGTTTTCCCGAATGCCATTCGGAAAATATCGATGGGGCGGGTCGCAAGCTATGAATAGTGAATACTGTTTTTTAAAGCAACCTAACGTAATGTAAATCAAGTTGACATGCACTCTTATTTTGAGAGCCTGGATGTGGGCCCTGAAGATGCCCCGACCGGCAACCTCCTTTACACCAGCGTGGTAAGAATTGCTTTCGTGGCAACTCCATGACTATTAGTGATCATTTAGCGAATTCGAGCTCTCTCTGAAAACCGATTCAGCTTCGACGGCGAGCGACGCACATGCAACGAGAGCACAACAACTCGGTGCCCTTTTGTGACGCCAGGAGCTTAAAACCTCTGATGAACTCATGTGCACCGACCTTTCGACTTGCTGGTCTCGCGCTCTCTTTCTTGCCCCCTTTCTCTTTCTCTCGCTAGGCGAGCGGCTCGTGAAGTCTGGCCTCGAGCCGATCCTGTCTCTGTCCGTCGCTTCAGCTGGCCGAGGCCGAAGTCACTGCCGTCAGCTTGCTCGAAGCGGGCTCTCTTGAGCGACTGTCTGAGCGTTCGCGTCGCAGTAGAAGATTCTTATTTCGTCACCAGTGGTGAAGCTCTTGAACTCGGGCGAGAATTGGATTCGCCGCCCGGATTGTATTACGCTCCAGGGATTGGCCGACGTTACGAGACGCCCTGCTGTAGCCGTGTGACTGGTACACATATTTTCTCGGTGGCTGTCCTGCTGTGGGCTTTTATTATCGGGCCGTAACGCCACGCTTGCTCGCTTCAGCTCGTAAAATAGATCTGCTTCTGCGGGAGTCGAGAGGGGCAGTAATGACAAGTTTCGCTTGGCAACTGAACCAGAAAAGCCACGCACAATCCAAGACGAGAGTGAATGTCAGCCAGCCGGATGAGTTAACCTAGTTCGCCTGCAGCTGGAACGCGTCACGAGTAGAGGTCACCGTTAATTGCGAAATTCCTCGCTGTAGGGGGTAAGCCAAGCAAAGGCCACGTAATCATCAGCTTTAAAGTGAAAAGCACTTAAAAATTTGATTCGGCAACTACCTGATGTCACAAAGAGAATGGTAGCGTGTGCATCAACAGTGTAACGATGAGGACGAAAGCGAGGTATATGGCTGCATTCAATAGGATAATTATACGTGCAATCTAGTAAACCATTCGGACGACCAACGCTCCTTTATCAAGGAACGCTGGATTGAATTTAGGAGTACCACTTGATTCAATTAAACACAATTGCTGCCAACTTTACAACATCCTTTCCAAGCGTCTTA
The DNA here is from genome assembly GCA_009760855.2 of Cristatella mucedo. Lineage (NCBI taxonomy): Eukaryota > Metazoa > Bryozoa > Phylactolaemata > Cristatellidae > Cristatella > Cristatella mucedo. Next base: position 2,329,890 of record WPIO01000025.1, read on the forward strand.
GGCTGCTACTTCCATGCTAGTCACTTCCGTGACTGCCCTCACGACCTAGATAAGCTCCTCACTTTCTGATTCGACGAATTAATTCTGTATGTCCACGATTACAGAACATAAAGCTCCAGAACGTTTGATGACGTATACAGCCAAATTTATCCAACCGAAATAAAAAAAATATTGCAGACTAGGGTCAAACAAGCAGAGCTGAACTGCACTTCAAATTTCATTTCGGTTCGCGATGTATTAGCCGAGTTATGGAATGTACAAGGCACCAACTGACCCTGGAAATGAAGCTGTATAAAAGTCACAAGAATGCACCTTAACAAGCTTCAAGCATCTATAGCGATCTACCAAGGTTTGACAAGTTGGGATACAAGTCGCATGTGATGCAGAGATCGGTACATCTTTATTTGTTGATTTGCTTCTTCTGGTTTAGGCATGGTTTGCATAACAAATTTTTTTCTTACATGAGGAAGTCATCAGAATTTCCGATCCCAGTTCTAACATAGTTATCTTTCGAAAGGTACCATAAGCACATATTCAATTGTCGGACAAGTTTTATATGTATTTTCTTGACTTTCGCTGTTAATTTTAGCCCCTGCACTATTTTGCTCCTGCTTATCTGTATTTGAACACCCACCCTCAACCTTTTCTCACACAATCCACTCTGACTTGACTATTAAAAGTTTGTAGGACATACTAGAAAGTAGTATTATGACAGTCCCTTACAAGCGAGACAAATCATTATTCTATAAGTGTAAATAGGTTTACTTGCTAAGAGTCTCGGTGAGTACATGCTCCATTCTACATAAAATACATGCTAACACGCTGACGATGGTATGATTGTTCGTGAGTAAACGAACGCCAGCAGCTAAGTAAAAAAAAAAAGAGAAAAAGAAGAGCACTGCGAACATTTAATCTAATTTGCAGAAAGCGAACTTACAAATAGCATTATATGCCAACAAGAAACCCGTACAGCCACAACTAGACGGAGGCACTTTCTCCCACAAGAATCCAAGCTAAAATAAAAGCATTAAATTTATAACAATAAATACTTGTCCTTGGAGTGCCTTATAGGTAGTCTACTGCACTGATGATGCATCCAACTGCCTGAGCTGCTCCTGCAGCACAGCTAGTTCCTCGTGCTTAGATGCAATCTTCTTAATCAACTGCTGTCGCTCTTCCAGAATGTTCTTACCAAGACTTGGAGCATTCCTAATGACAGCTACAGTGACAGCAAGAAAAAAGCTCTCCAAATTGCCATGTACTGCGGTCACTTAGTTAGACACCACACTTGCAAGCTTGCAGCAGAAAAAAGTAAAGCGACAATCCTCACCTTGAGGCACTGGCTTAGGAGACAGCAACGATAACAGAGCAGCACTAATACTGCCACCATCTTTGCTTACTAGAGCTACGACTAGGTCACCACTTTTGTTGATTTCCACTAAGGAAGCACTCATCAGCTGACCATTGACTAGCGGCTCAAAGTGTTTTTTCAGCAACTCCAGCTCACCGGATCCGTAACCTAGAACAAAAGTAAGTGCAACAAAAATTTCGAATTCCCATTACAGGACCAGAAATTAATAGAACTTTGACACACGTCATACACAAATAGACACTGAAAGACAAGTCCAGCTTCTAACCATTAACCTGGTCTATTAGCCTTAAGAGACAGAGGATTGATGGAGATGATTTGCTAAGCAAGTCCGGCATTCAGCAGGCGCCACAAAGGAGTAGAAGCAACCGTCTTCGTCATACAGAGAGACAATAATCGACTCCTGAAAGATTGTAGGCTCAATAAAGTTCTCCAATGCACTGCGTACAACGTTCTTAGAAGCAGGCGATGAGAGCACATGACGTTCGATCTTAACAGGTAGGTTTAGGCACAGCAAAAAGCATAAGCCGCTTTCTCAATTAACGATAGAGAATTATGCGAGCCTTGCTGCTACCACAGTGGGATATCGCATATAAAATCCAAAGTAACAAGATAGCTAAATGCTTGCACCTTGCTTAGCGCAATTCTTTTCATTTGGCTCTTTGGTGACAAGAGAAACCTCACTAGCAGTGTCTGTACTTTAGCCATCCATGCTGAAACACGTTGCAGCAACCTAGATGGCTTATCACAAACTGCTCACAAGGCAACCAATGAACTATGCTTACAGCAGCCGCATTAAAAAAAATCTGTCTGACGCCCGACAGCACTTATGCATTCCATCGCAATAGTAAAAGGTTGTGCGCAAGATAAATTTCTTTAATTCAAACAAGTAATATTTTAACATGCATACCGTGGCATGTGATGAACAAGCTGTCAGCCCACTCTTGTTCTGAAGTACCAAACGCACTCAAGAGTGGCACGGCCACCGAACACCTGCCAAACAAAGGGTGAAGGAGGCTTTTCCAATGCATTGTCGGGGGGGGGGGAGGGGCAAAATACACTATACTGCTCTCAGCTTGCTGACCTCTTTCTGCTTAATAAGATGTGTCTTTTTTAATGCTTATAAAATGGCAAGCTAATCGCACTTCGACCTCCAACAATAATAATAATAATGATGAGATATTTGTACAGTAGCTTTTTAATGACTCACAAGATTGGTTCATTGACATCAACACTCTTATCCAGATAGGACCTAAGACTGCAATGGAGTGCCAGCACTGCCGAGGAAGTGTAATAACATTAATAATGCAGTCTTTTTAAAAGCACGCAAAAGAATCAAATCTCCAAGCAATTTTCGGCTACTGCAAGTGAAGCAATATCCAAGAGCAAATGAGAAGTAGTGAATCGTGCTTTGACAAAGCATGCAAAAGCACACGTGTACGCCAAGGTAAGCATGCAGAACTACACATGCATATAAAGATACTCAGGGCTACTGGCTATAATAAAGACACGGTTAGTAGCACGCACAAAAATGTCAGGGCAAGAGCACAAAGCACACAAGAAAAAAGACAGGCTCACTGGAGCACGTTTAGCTGTGAAAAAAGCTAAGGTAAGCCAATGCCGGTGGTGATAGAAGCCAGAAGCAAGTTTCAGGATTTCTGTGCATACAAACTGAAGTCCCATTTATCAAACCATTTCAATTTAGATCAAACAAAACAGAACTGAAAGCCGGTGGAAAGAGAGTGGTGGGACAGCACACAACGGATGTGCAAGGCGGTCGGATAGGCAAGTTGGTGCAAGCAAATGAAGCGATCAATCGGCTGGAACGAGTATCTCAAGGTCAATTCCATGTTGATAAAGAGCCAGTAAAGCCTAGATAAAAATTTTGAGTGTGATACAGCAGCTACGCATTTGCTGGCAGTTCAGACCATATAGCAATGCATACCACTTGGCAAAAAACAAAGACCTGATGCTGATTAATGCAATAAAATAAACGCTCTTATTGTAAATACATTAGTGTCTTGGCGTCGTGACTGCTGGGTGCTATACAAATGTATTATTATTATGAAGCTATACACAGACTTTTGTTATTCACATTTGCATAGAAGTTACACTGATAGGACAACTATTACCAATTAAGACTAGTCTTAAGTTATTTGAAATATAAAGTCAGGCCAACTTGTGATTGTTAAGCCCTCACTCAGGGACAAGATGGATGCACCAAATGCTGTTACCAAGCCAGAAATCGCCTCACTTCTTCAATAACAAGAACATCAACCTAATGCTGCTGCGATTGAGCCTTTACGCGAACTTCACGTCCTAGACAAAACCCGCCATTGTGAGTGAGCCTTTCTGAAGAAAATCTTGCATGCACGACTATACGTCAAAGATCGTAAACAAGCACAAGCGATAGGTGCAGCAATGCTAGTAAATGCAAAGCCAACTTAGTTCCTGGTGCAATAAGTCTTTCTAATGAAGGAAGATGCAGCAAAAAGGATATGTTAGACGCATGATTTAACAGCATAAACCGGCACATACCTGAGTCAAACTTGTGCAAACACATGCGTAATGCCTGGATTGGTATACTCAAGAGAGTGGGAGACGGTACACGCAAGTCACTGTATTCGACAATGGCCTCGTTGCCAAAATCCACGAAGCGGATATTGGCAGATGAAAATTCCAAAGACGTGACCACTCCTCGGTACCAGCAGTTGTCCTCTAAAGCAACGAAGTGAACGTACAGCAAGTATGGCTGTTGCGAGCTCACAAAACTACAAGCAGAAAAACGCTCACCTTTCCATTTGGCGACGACCAATTCGCCCACCATCCAGTCATCGATGATGGAAGCAGTGCTTTTGCTGGACGTGACTTCGGCAGTGAAAGCAGCCATTGCTACGTCCAGGTTCTTTGCATCTAGGAAATGGAAGTAGCAAACGCATACCCCGACTGCCCAACTCCCAACTAGTGCAATAGTTATGCCAGGGAAAATAATTTAAAGGTATCATAAACGATAAAATTGCAACACATAATAAAATAATAAAGTTGGATGAAACTGGGGAAAGGGATCTTCACGAGAACTGTAGTAGTCTGGGGCAAAGAAAGTACACTGTAATCGGTCACGACTAATTGCACGTGCAAAACAATCGTAGAACATCAAAACTGCCATAAGGCAAGGACATACAAACAACGGGTTAGGGCCAGTGCCAGTTCACCAATACACGCTTACATTTATAGTTGAAATTCGATGACACTTCAGCCACTTGGCACTAATATATAGCTCTAAGATCAATTACATCGTTTACGGGCTCACCTCATCTCTTGAACTTGATCGAGTCTATACATAGCTCTGAATACATTAACAAATATGGGCCACTGTCACTGCCGGAAGACAACAACGTGAACAGAAAGTTGGGTACGGAATTCCACTATAAAAAAGGTTTGTCTTGCTTACATACTGTGGCAACATTAATCTAAGGACGGATGGCACTAAACCACTGCAATAGCGTTAGCTAGCTTCAAACAAATATAAGGCACAAAATTAATATGGTCGTGGAAGTTTAATTGGCAAAATACGACCAACCACGAATGGCACATTAATGATTCTAAAGTAGATAAGCAGAAAATATTCAGCTATGCGTCAACGGCTGCTGACTGACATGCCTCTTACCTGCAATGCTGCAGCTCAGTCGGTGGGGGCTGGTAAATCAATCAATATTGCCCTACCTGACATTGGTGCATGCTGGCCAGGGTACTGACTAATTTTACAAACAGATTTTCATTTCTCATTCTGTGCTTCTGACAAGGATCTAGCCCCAATTGAGTCATGAAAAATAGCGAAAACCAATTATGGTAAGGTGCAGCTGATCACGTATCTCACCTCACTCTTTCTTACCTTACCCATCCATGCCAAACATTAATGCATTGCTGAGTCTGGGAAGAATGTGCTTAAAGCCAAGCTGATGTCTACTACGAAAGTATTTCTGCATAAAGAGCAATTATGCGTACAGATTATATGCTTACTGTATCTAGTAGCCACAGTACAGTACTAGATGTTAATGAATCGGTCAGCAATTTTCTCGGAAGCTGCTATACATAATGTTACATAAAAATACATGATAAGTTTAACTAAAATACGCAGCCTGCAGCATCTTAACTCTAGTATCTTGTTGTTCTAAGAATGTTAAGAACAGTCAATAGAATTAGCTTCGTCAGCCAAAAAGCATAATTCAATGCTACCAGTCCAAATCAACAGAGAGAGAGGGATATATATCATAACCAAAGATTATGTTTGACCCTGGTGCTTAACAACTACCAAGTTCAAAAAGAAGCCGAGGCCGACTCACTTACTCAGACCACAAAGAATGCCACTACTATCGTTTAAGGAAATGTATTGTTATGCACAGTGCCATTAGACTCGGGTCAAATTCAACTCTTTAAGCCTGAGGAGTCACAAATAAATTCTATTGCTGTAAGTTGCTGGTTCTTGACATGAATCAGCCATAAAGAAACGTTATGCAGTCACTTCTGCTGCAAACGTCTTACAGGGCTCTTCACAACCAACAGCATTAGCATAATAATAACAATAATAATAATGCACTTGATAAAGCTCCTCAGAGAACTAATCTCTTCCTAGGCACTTTACATTTGTGGAAAGCATAGTACATTCTCTGCACGCAACCATTAAACTACTCTTTAGCCACATGACATTACTTCTCGTCATTCTGCACTGGGTCCTAAGCATGCAGCTTATCGTTACTAATGGCCATACTAATTGCTGAAAAACCAAATCCAAAATGTAACAGTATAAGTCGGTTGATTCAAAAGACTCATTTTATAGGTCATCACCGACTTGCATTGGCCAATCTTGCTCACTGAAGGACTGAGAGCGACGACCCAGATCGCGAAGTCTATGTACCATACACCTGGACCACTCATGACATAGGTCAACAAGAAGCCAGCTCTTTACTCTATCGATCACAACTCTTCTAACCCTCAAAATTGCTAATTGCATAATTTTCTTTTCTTCGAGTGTAAATTTTGCATTGGGATCATGTCTTGCTAAATTGCATTCCAAGCTCTTGTAAACAGCCTGGGCATGGCCTAGAGTGTAGAGTAGGCCCTCTTATGCACTCTTATGTGCTTAACACAGTTTATACTTTCCCTCTAGAAGAGGTGATTGTCATGCACAATCAAGGCTTTCACTTCTATGCAGATGACACTCAGTTGTACCCCAGCTTTGATCTCTCCCGGCCCTCCATCATTTCTATGCAGATGACACTCAGTTGCACTTTACTTTGATCCCTCCATCACGTTTAATTCACTCAACTTCCTTGCTGCATGTATCGATGACAGCCCCACATGGATGGCATCATACTTTCTTTAATTGAATGATGATAAAACCAACTTACTAGTTATGGGCAAACCAAGTCTGATTAAGAAATTGAAAAGGTAAACGCTCAAAATCTGCTCTGCCAGCATATCTCCTGTTGAACCTGCACGAAATTTGGGTGTGATGTTCCAAAGTGACCTTTCATTAGACGACCACACCGTTCCACAGTAAAGTTTGCCTCTTTTAGTTACATAACAATGCTAAAACTCGGGCTTGTTTAGACAGGGATACCACATCTAAATTGATGCCTGCATTTGTGACTTACCGTCTTGATTACTGTAACTCACTGATTCTGGTCTACCGAACTGTGCAACCACAAATTTACAGCTGGTAAAAAACTCTGCAGCTAGGGCTGTCTGTCATGAACATTGCAGTTGCCACATCACACCACGTCTTTCTGACCTACCATGGCTCTCAGTCAAGCAACGCATCGACTTTAAGGTTTTGTAACTCACTTTTTTAAGTCCCGTCATTCTTTGGCTCCAGCCTACATATTAGATCTACTCCACCACTAGGCTAAGCATCATACCACCTGCTTTTCGGAATCTAATCGCTTACCTATACCTCGCACAAGCCTTAAATCCTTTGGTTGGAGACCACGCCTTTAGTTGATATGCTCCCAAAGCCTGAAATTCACCCTGACTTGCATCACAACATCCCCTGACAACATTTAAAAAGAAACTAAAATGCATCTATTTATCACATCATTTAGTGACTCCGTGTGATTCGTCCTTTATGTGCTCATGCGAGCTGACACTGTGAATGCTGACACTGTGAATGCTGCCACTAACCATACTTAAATGGTGAGTCAGTGAATTTCACCCCTAACCATTGTATTCGTGTTGTTTACTGAGCATGCTACCACCAACCATTTAAACGTGCTTCCTTTGCAGCAAATGTAAAGTACCTAGAAAGAGATAGAGTTCTCTGAGGGCACTATATCAAATGCATTTTTATTATAATCATTATTCGTTTGACAATTTTGCAATGGGAAGCACAAAATCTCAATTCTGATGTTATTGACAAGTACAGCCGATTGCATGTTAAGACCCAGCCGATCAACAATATCATGGACGTGTCTTAAAACTGAATGCCTAGGTTCTGAAACGAATCGATTTCTGGTAACTGATGTAAGAGAACACAAGCAAAGGCATTAAGAAAAATTGTTGTCATCTATCAAGTATTAATTAAGTATGTTTCAAAAGCTGCCTAAGCTTTGTGCTATAGGAAACCCTCAATTGTAATGCTCACTTAGTTCTCATGGCAACATACAATTATAAAAAGATACTACGGGAAAATCCATTTCTGGGAATTTTAAAAATCCAAGGACAGTGCCACCAAAAGATAAGAATTTTATGATGAATTCCCACGATATGAACGATATGAAAAACATACTCTATATGAGGCTTCTCAATTAGTCGTCACATTTCTAAAACTCGATGGCCTCTAGAAATGTGCATAGACAAAATCAAATGGTTCAAAGCCTGATCTTGAGGTGAAGTACCCAGGACAGCAGTTATGCTGTTTCAAAAAAAGCACACAGCACATCGAGATTACCGTACCATTTTCTTGATAGTAATACAAAGTACATCTGAAAATGGCAACTATGTCAGAATCCGAAAGTTGCTTCAGAAGCAACCATTTTATGTACACTTTGCATTTTCCATATCAGGTAACCAACCAAAACAACCCCCAAGCGCCATGAGTGACTCGATTTTGTCAACAGACTAAAACTATGTCTAACTTATATCCAAGTACACTCAAACCCAGATGTCTCATACCTTAAAAATCCCAAGGTTTCGACAAAACTACCGAGACCCATTTTTCGAGACGGATTACTTCGGCATTTCCACTAGTTCTTATTTATACGTATAAATTGTATTCCCACACAAAAATTTACTGCAAAATCTGAAACATTTACTGAGATTGCCCAAAACCGAACGAACAGGTGCATTCGGCAAGCTTTTTCTTTTATTCAGTAAGCAAACTTGCAGGAAGCAAACAGTACTTCCAACTACTATTTCGTATAGATCCTTGTTTCAGGTAACATATTTCGGCCTTGGTGTCATAAACTTCAGCAATGCTTTTGAGATTTCTTAATGATTCCTTGGACGTGAGTTTTCAGGCCAGTACTGCTGCTGACAAAATACCGATAAAAGTACATGAAGAAAATATGACGTACCTGCACTTAGGATTTGACCATAGAAGAGCTTTGGACTAATTATATATGTTATCATCAGAGGGAAATCGTCCTTTTTTGGATGAACAATAGCCAAACTCTCTGCCAATATGTGGCGCCGCATAGGTGGTGGCTGTTTCTGCAACAAACTGTTCGGAAAGCCAGTGGGTGAAAGAATGCTTGCTGTGCCTCCACTGGGATGGGTGATGTGTGCGCGGTTATCAATCCTCAGTTGCTTATTCAAGTGCAGGCCACTTTGATCGTAAACGTCCACAATTCGCACTTCTTTGTCAACAGCATCAATATGTACAACCTGAAACGTTTGACAATCCAATCGTGTTTTAAGTCTCAGAAAACAAATGCTGCACGTACGCGAGACAGTAGCAGTGAGGGCAATTTGCACAAAAAAAACTAATATTAGGGGGTTTCATAAAGTAACACTACAACTAAGCTACTGGCTAATATAACAGCTTCTTTTGCATAGCGACGGAAGAGCATTATGACCACTGCTTGCAGCAGCAATAAAGGATCGCCCACCTCCAGATTCCAACCACAACCTAGGGACCATGGTTGTGAAAAGCAACCGCCTTACCTAGTGTGCCATCACGGCTCACCAGCATACAAAATAGAGGTATGGAACATATTTCACCTTCAAGTCAAACAGCAATAGCAAACACGAGACGTCCCCTTAAATACTAGAGAGCTTTAGTCCAAACATTTAATGCAGTTAATGAAGATCAGAGAATGGTGTCACGTATTATTTACCAGCTGATAACATGGCCCAGCCGGGTTATGCATTTGAAATCGTCTGCCAACAAGCCTACCTTGCATGTCACATATGAAAGTGCAAATGCAAACCTTTTGCATCCATGTCATCAAACAAACGACGATAAATTCTTGTATGTAGGGTTATATTGGCACAATAACACAATCGTGACATTTGTATAGCACCCTCATACAACTAAATACCCCACTAGGCACTTGATATAGGCCGGAAAAGGAAAGTCATCATTGTCGCTGTAACCATTGACGGTGTGGTCGAGCTATTGATGGTGTGGTCGAGCTATTAGCTATGCTATGGAGTCACCCATCCTCCCGTGCAATACACCCACACGGATCCTTTCCAGAGCAAATGAGTGCAGTAGTCCATGCACGGACATAATTAGTAATGGTAGTGGTGGCAGTAGCAGTACTAAAGCTGTCAGCAAGATTTATCTAACCCTGACTCGAAAGAGAAGTCGTACCCCCTGTTAGCCTCATAGCTGGCCACACATTTATTAGGAAGCAGACATAAAAAAGGTCCAGCAACTGCTTAGTCCACCACTACGTCCTTGGAACTGAACTCTCGATAAGTGATAATGACTTGAATCTCACAGCTTACTCTCAAGGCAAATCAACCATGGGAAGACAGAAGAAAAACATGCATGTTCTAGTGCAAGCGATCCCAGGGTTCAACAAGACACGAAATAACGAGTAGTTGGGGAATACAGATGTTCCAAGAGAGCTGCTGAGAGAATTGAAGACAGTATCACAACAATTGATAAGGTTGGGAGACTGATAGGTTACTGGTCGTCTCTAAGTTACAATGCACCAAGGAGCAGCAAACCAATAGTTCTGCAAGCAGCCTTTAACTCACCGAGACATAAATCCTTTTCATCTCGTATGCTTTTAGTTGATTGAAGACGACCCGCTGATTTAGACTCTCCGTGCCATTCAAACGGCACGGCGTGGCCTGAGCAGGTAGTGACAAAAACTGCTCAGGCAGCGGCCTCAGCAAGCTGAGAGGTAAAACCTCCTCATTTCCAAAATCAACGTAGTAAACACGTACTTCTCCCTTGGACTGGTAAACCTCCAGCACACGACATCTGCACCACATCGGGTCTAGAGTATAAAAACCAATTAACACCTCTCCAACTTCCACGCTGACAATGCTGGGGGGCTGCAGTCCGTACTCAGGGAGTGCCTGGGTCATCTCGTAGAATGCCGGGCACTCGTGCGTGTTGGCCTGCACATAGAAAAGCCCAGCGGACGTTGGGCTAACGTACGACACCATGGCCATTACTTTTCCGCTTTTTAGCCCAAACGTTGAACTGCTGAGCACGGCCTTGGGAAAACTGCTGGTGTTCTGTGCTCTGACTTTAAAAGTGATAGGGTCGGCGACAGAGTGGCAAGCAAGTTGTACACTGTCGGTAATTGGCTGCGATGGTGTTTGGGTTACTCTCGGACCACTGTCGACGGCCACGAGCTTTGCTACAGGTGACGGTTGACGGGTTGCCAACACAGCAGTGGCCGAGGCATCAACCACAGCAGATAGCTTCGGGATGCTGAGAATCAATCGGTTGGTGACGTTATCTCGTGCTTTCACGTATCCGTCAAAAGCAAGCATGCCCGAAACGGCGGTGACCATCGCTTTGATGCACTCATTCGGCCACTGCCCACGCTGACGGGCCTTTGGAGTAGTCTCACACGCCAGCTCGCATGCACAAGACATGCACGGAACATCGGCAAAAGCAGAGGCCAGTGGACAGACGTCGGACGTCGACTGCATCTCAGTATTGCCATAGTCAACATACACAAGTTCAAGCTTGTCCGTTGCTTCCAAAACCTTCTGCACACGTGCCCGATACCAAGAGCCGGCAAATCGAGCTTGCACGAAGTCTCCCACGTGATATCTACGAAATGCAAGAGTGGACAGCTACACACTAGCCTGTGGGCAGCAACTGAAAACCGAGGAGGCAGCTAGAACACTTACTGATATGCCGGATGGTCAGGCTGCTGATGTGAAGCCTGACCAAGTGCAGCCGACATCGTCTGCCAAGCCCTCACGATAGAAGAGTGGCGAGTGGATATGACCTGGGCACTGAATTCGTCTGGCGACACGATGCTCTCCAGCGTGATGCAGATTTTCACCTGCTCGCCAACATCGAGTTCCTCGTGCAGACTCTTTTTTACAATGCATCTACTCCAGAGGAAATTTGTTTAGGTATAAACAGACCGGCTCGTGTATGTGCTTGCTGCATACGCACCATCACACACAGACACATACAAACATTAATAGACACATATTCAAGCACACAATTGCAAAGCAAGAGCAGCATGATGCAAAACATTTGCCTTGTTTTAGTTTACCTCTCGGGTGCAAGAGAACCAGCCAACCCGGCCCTCTGCAGACACGCACCGACCTCCATGCCTGAAATGACCAGGCAAGCCTAGTCACATGCCTCCACGATGCAGGTAAGGAGATGGCTGGTGACAATATCACATTCAGAAAGGTTTCATAGAATAATAGGCTTACCAGGAGTAGTATAAAGCTTAACTTGAGCAGGATTGCCACCAGAGGCTTTTGCCACACACAGAACATCAACCGGTTGGAACAGCATTAGGCCAGCATCACTGCATATTTTCAAAACTGAAGGCGGACAAACGCCAGTGACAATGGGGTTAATATCAGCCAGAGCACACGGGATGGCCTGCAATCAGAAACAAGAACAGCATGAGGCCAGCTGCACTGAACACATTATGAGAATGAGGTGCAGCAACTGTAGAAACAACAAGACACTCATCCTTGGATTATGCTGAGATAGCACAAGCTGAGCAAAGAGGAACAAGAACGAATGTATTATAAATCATAGAGCAAGTGCGTGAAAACAAAGTGAAGACATACCTGCTGTGGCAAGTCTGCAAAGGATGTGTCAATGGGACGAATATTATTGAAGCTTAGAGTCTCTTCGTTTCCGTAGTCAATGAAAAGACCGGTGGCTACTGCATCGACATGCTTGATGGCAACACGATACCAGTTGTTGTCAGTAGTGTACTTAGCAAAACAAAGCTCCCCAGGTATAGGTCTGTATTCCTTTTGTAATTCGACCGTGTCACGTAACATCTGCAGTAGAAACAAAGACAACCGTTGCCGGCAGACAAATGTAACTATTACTATCAAACAACAGCAAGCATGCTTGTCTTGCAGCAAAAAAAGATAATGTACTTTCCAGGATTGACTGATCAAACCGGTACGTACAAAAGCATCTAGCTGTACATTTGCCACACATGAAAACAAAAAAGGAACACTATTTGACTGGGCAGAATAGCAGAAAAACACTATATGTAGCATTATTACAGATAAACTACTTTACTGCGCAGACTGGGGACTACGACAAAGCATACTTTAGAGAAGCAATGGCTATCTTTAGTTTCGTTGGGATGAGCAGCACAATGCTGGCCCCTAACGGATGCACAAAAGAACAGCAGTACTTCGGTGACAATCCGGCGAATAAATCGGTGCTATGAAGCCAGAGAGTATAAGGTGGAACACAATTATCGCTAGAAGGACTTGGATAAGGATCCACGTGAGGACTGGTAGCTTACACGATACAATATCTCGATAGCATACCTATAGCAGAGAAATTCACACTTTATCACAGCCTGCTTGTTGGTCTTCATACATCCTGCCAAGCCAGGAGTCACGATTAGGTGCAGCTAACAGCAGGTCATGTCATCATTCAAGAATAACTATTTTGTGACACGAGCAACTTACATGCTGCCGCGGCAGATTAAAAAAGTTCATCATGAGTTCTTCTCTTCTTTTCTACACTACAGAACTTATTATACGATGTCATATGCCCAGTGGTGGTAATAATTATAATAACTGTATTAATAGGCTGTTTGTTCAAGGAAAATTGTTTTTGCGAGTTTAGCTCTGCTGTTTTTAGATTTCTAGAACAATTTCACGTGTGCTACTAATATTGCTGGGACACGGCAATCGTCTACAACTAAATGGTTTGCTCAACCTCAATGTTTTCAACCAAAAGCGTGTTCAACCACTTTCCCGAAAGCAGAGATAAAACGATTTAGAAACTTAAAAAATCCTTCTTACAAGATCTTTGAGAAATTATTTAACAAGAAAACATGTTAACACATTCAACATATTAAATCGAATTCAACTAGAACACATTTAGATCGTGTTTACCCTTTTTTTAGCACAAGATTGATACTTTTCCCATGTAGCACCCTGATTAGATTATTAGCTGGTTTTTAGGGAACACTTGGTTCACGGAATTGTCCTATCCACGACATCATTTTATCTTTTTCATACAACTGTGTGAAAGGTTTCTCGATTTGTTAGTTACAGTATTATAAACATGGCTTTTTTATAATATTGGTATAATAATATAAAACCAAATGTCTGCATAACGAGAATTAAAATTTTCCTATAGTACAAATGAATATGTTCACACCCCGCAAGCAGTCAATGAGTCTGACCATACCTGATTGAGACGCTGTTCGAATTCCCCTCGCTTCTGCTTCAACGAGCCATCCTCATCTGATAGTTGAATCCAAAATGAAGATGGACTGGTAAAGTGACATAACTCAGCCTGCAATAGTTATCATATGTTTATTGATCAACCTTACGCTGACACTAAATTCTCCCATCTCTGCAGTAACAATCATCTTCTAGGTAAGCAAAGGCATACTTTATGCTTCTGGCCAGTGTCCAATCGGCTTGCAGGAACCCAGTCTGCCATATACCGTTTGGTAGACTCGGGAAGAATCGGCATGCCATTCTCATCCAGGTCGATGGATGCCAACAAGCCCAGTCGTTGGTCAGAAACGCAAATTTCAAAATTCGATGTAAACTCGTTTTCTCCTAATCTTCAAGAGACAACCAAAAAAGTGTAGACGATCGACTATTACAATGCAAGCAGCACAGTTTCAACACACAAGTAACCAAAAATGCAAATGACCCTAGTCTCAGCACTGTGCAGCTTCGGCTCAGTTGATATTTCTGCAAATGTTACAGTGCTGCTCAATGTTCAAACAGAAGTTTCGACACGTGGGAGGAATGGAGTAATGACAATCAACTTGCACGATCAATGCACGATACGATCACAGCAACTCTGCCAAGTTGGGAAGTGCCGTACCGCGGCACTAGTAGCTGAAAGAGTTAAAAATTTGAGTCCTAGGTGTGCTTTCCACCGATGGTCATCCCCTGATAATCGCGTTTCAAAGCTAGCAGTAGCTAAGCGAAAATATCCCAACGAGCACTTTTTCGATGAGATCGAGCAACAGCTACGGCAACTGGCCGCCTATATCAAATCTGCTGTTGCCCTTTATGAACAACTGCAAGAAGCTTGGGGTTGCATAACGGCTGAGGTTTGTTACTGGTCTTTGCAAATACGTCATATTTAGGTTATTATATTAAGCACGAGGTGGAATAACTTAGAAAACATGTTGCTATTTCTAATGAGAACCAGTGTTTACGATGACAGCAACTTTCGATATTTCTTCAAAATGCAGGCAAGTTGGCAGCCATCACGGTGGCTGCCCTAGCCGCCGAAATACTTTTGCGCTTGGGTGTATATCGTCTTTCGTCGAGACGAGATGTCAGGAATGCATGGATCAACTTGGACGTGGTATCCTTATCTAAACAAGCCCAAATTTTAGCAATGCTATGAAGCTGAAAATAGGCGGATTTGACTGTGGAGCTGATATGGTCGTCTAACGATAGGTCGCTTTGGAATATGACCCCTAGATTTCGAGCTGATTCAACAGGAGATATGCTGGCAGAGCCGATTTTGAGCGTCAGCCTTTCCAATCTCCGAATCACACTGGGTTTGCCCATAACTAGTAAGTTAGTTTTATCATTAATACATATACCATACGTGATTTTCGGGGCTAGGATAAGGCCAAGATAAACCATGGCAATGATTTCATTTTTGATTGAACTAGCACATTTAATACATAAGCAGCCTATCACGCAAAGAATGACACAATTATACATCTGATTGTACAGTGCAGGTGCCATCCTACAAAACATAACTTACACTTTATGGCAGATAGCTTTGTGTTTTGGCCAGTCTTCCTGCTGGCAAGCCTTCGAGCAATATGGTTGCTTACATTTACCACACCTCAAACTTCCTAAAAAGAAAGAAATCTATTGACTATATCGAACGGTTACAAATGGGATGAGCGCTTGGCATTCATTATCTCATAGAGGCAGAGAGGCAATCACAATAAAACAAGTTCTTCTCGTAGAGGCAGAGCAGCAATCACGGGTGACATCTGTCGAATGTAAAGGCCAAGACTTTTGAAAAATGGCAATTCCCTAGTGCTCCATATTATACTTGCAGATGTTTTTTTTTTAGGGTAAACACTCGTCAATAACATGGCCTCAAAACCATAGGACGAATTGCATTATTAAAACTACATCAATATCAAAAGTTAACTTTTAAAAGTCAAAACTTCATTTAGTTGCTACTGCAAAAAGTATAGTGAGGCCAAGGGCAACTTGCCATAGGACTCGGGATGCAATTTTCTTTGATAATGAACTATTCTGCGACCTCTTGTTTCCCGATAGTGGTGAAACTTATTTCTAGATTCTTACGAAGAAATGGCACATAACCAATTATTCACGTCAGTCATTTGTCAAGACCGAATACAAAAACATCACTAGCACACAAACAATATCAAACCTTGTATTACCTATTCTGGAGCACACTGTGCAGAGGTTTCCCGGTGGAAGCACACCTACAAAAGGTAGAAACAGACAACACAGGCAGTCAGCTGTTACATGTGACATAACACTTAGGAGTTTAAAAAAATTGCCAATTAAGTTTATTGGTCCACTTTAAGTATCACTGCAGGTAGGAAAACAAAGATAGAACAAAAATTGCAGCTTAGAACAAAGCACGACGTGAATATATAAAGGAGCCAACAAGCCAAGAATTGTACTTGAGAGAAAAACATTGATGGTTGACTGGTACAACCAACACCAACAGTGAATGCATAAAAGCATCTATTTTATGTAGATCTAACACAGTGGTAAGCATATAAAAGATATATGTTACAGGGTCGGCTGTGTTCTGATTGCATGGAAGCAAAGTAGCTTATGATTTAGGACCAACACTTTTAGCTCACGTTGTCACGGGCAACAAAAAGAAAATAAGGTCTAATAGATATAATGGTTTCATTAGACAATCTAAACAAATCTATTGCCATGCTAGCAGGCATGGTTACTACTAAACTAGACACAGCATCAGCAGGGATTTTTTAATTATCAGGTCATTATTTAATTAATCGAATTGATTCATTATTTGTCAGAGGGGACCAAAAAGATCCAGATTTGAGGCAAGAACTTTATTTATAATAATGACTGATTCCTAATCTATTAGTAAATGCAGTCGAGTTTCTTATTTCCAACCCAGGTTATCAATATCTTCACCAGAAAATGACCAATTCATGACTTTGCATTCAAAAGATAAATAGCTTTTACAACCTGGACAGTTGCTGAAGGATAGCCTTGGCCACAGTGTGTAAGTCTATCTCTTAAGTGAGGCCAAAGTAAAATGCACGCTTGTTTAGAAAAAGACGACAGCACAGCCAAGCAGGTCCATGCATCTGTGACATTCGGTCCAGCCTTGTGTTATTCACTACTTGCAGATCTTCCTGCCGTGCAATCACATGATTACGGGTACACCAGCACTAAGGCACGTCAATAAGGAATGCTGAAACTGCCATGTTACACCACTGCTTGCATCAACCTCCATTAGCTCTCCATCAGTATGTCGACTTCGAAGTCTTGCCTCTCATTTTTAAGCCCCTTCCTTCTTGTAAATTGGCATACATACCTTAAATACTTACTCATCACGATTTAAATCATTGCACACCTAGTTTGACATTCAGTTTAGAAGTAGCTCTAACCAATCACAAATCATTTACAGGCCGCACTTTTACTTAATATGCTTCAAGAGCCAAGAAATTATAACCGACTGACTTCAGGATATCAACTGACTTGACTGTCACAGGGAAGCTACATACTGTGGTCGTTACATCGCCATCACGTTGTTCTGCCCCAGCCGATGCTCTGCCCGATGAGCATGCTACACACCAGCACGTGAATATCCTTGCCTCTATCCTTGATCGAAGATTTTTCCAAATGATGGAAGAGGGCTAGCACAATAAGCGCTCAAGCAACACACACATTGGCAGGCACTAGCTACAGCGACAAATAGGCAAGTCGGTAGACTATTTATACATCCGACTTTATGCATCTCTTGGCTCTGATTGATTCGGCATTGCTTCGTAAACTCCCGATGTGTGGCAGGTGATCTTAAAATGCATTTACATTCGAGCTTGCATCTACCAGCATTCCCAAATACCGATAGGCATCTATGGAGCAAACTGTTACCCAGATGGCCTACCGTCCAGCTTGCTGGATGAAGGGGAGAGAGGCCAAGTATCAGGAGCAGCTAGCAACCTAGGAATGCCGAGCTTGCAACATAGCACCACCGAGCACGGTCTGACTGGACAATGCCAAAACGAGATAGAAATCAAACTTCTGCTCGAGCGGTTTCAACAAATGAGCGGTGTACTTGTTTTCCAGCAATCTTTTGCATATCGAGGACACTAGCACCAGGGAGGAATGTGCAAAATTGCCCCCACGACAATTTTGCTCGCACACACGTAGGCAAACACACAGGTCCCAATCACAAATGGGCTAGGCAGGGCATTTTGCCAAGACACTCGTAAGTTCTTCGAAGGATCACATGACCACATGGGAGGGGGAGAGACGATCCTCTGCCTGTTAGCTAATCACTCTGTCTGACAGCCTAAGTTCAGCCTTGAGCATAGCATGACGGCAGTCTAAGGGCTCTGCGCGTGTGTGATTGTGTCACACTGTCTAGCGATTGTTTGGTGACCTCTTCCTTTCACAGCAATGCAACTATAATTCTGCTTTTGGCACTTCTTGCTTGTGCATCGGCCTGTACGCACACTATCCCCCCCTCTCTCTCTCTCTCTCTCTCTCTCTCTCTCTCTCTCTCTCTCTCTCTCTCTCTCTCTCTCTCTCTCTCTCTCTCTCTTCTGAAGCAGTATAACCTATGGCTACGACCACCAGTATGTATGCTCGCTCGTGTTTCACCTGTATACAAATACAATCATCGTCACACACACAACACGTTGGGGGCTTCGACATTCGTAATTCTTATCGTCAGGCCCCCCATGTGAGAGCCCCTACAATACTACCTGCTCTTCACAGTATTTGCTATGTCAGAGTAGGTTGTCCTTAAAGTACCTGTAGGTGCTGAAAAGATGTTTGATATCACTAATCAGTTGGCATGCTTATTTCCCACTTTTCTAGCATATGTATACTTTCTAAAGGGAATTCATATTCTCGTAGTGCTGCACACTTTTGAAATTACTATTATAGTTTATCAGTTGCTTTCAGAATATTCGAAAAAGAGCAAAAAATCACCCATGACATTTATACTGTTCTTCCAATCTTACTTTTCAAGACAAATTATGCCAGTCCTACCTACACTTAACATGAAAATTGCTATGGCTTCACGTCATAGTCTCGAGTTAAGTGTTTTTCAAGTTAGATTGTAAATATGTACTAAGACATAGTGAATACGATGCACTAAAACGCATAGGTGCATGCACACACACACACACACACACACACACACACACACACACACACACACACACACACACACACACACACACACACACACACACACACACACACACACACACACACACACACACACACACACACACACACACACACACACATATACGTGCATATCTTTACTAGTATGCTTGAATGCAAAGGCACATACTTGACATAAATGAAGATGCAGCACCATTCAGAAGTAACAGAAGCTAAGACAAACGTTAAAAAGCTGCTGACCAGAAGTACCACTGCCTTGCTGCTCCGCAGCAGTCACAGGAGTCGAGGCAACCTTGCCATTAGCAACTGTGGCGACTTTCGGTGGAGGTGTGTTGTTTGGAACAGGGCTGCATATAGATACAGCTCTGATCCCCGACAACCCGGGAACTGCCTGCGCCACACTTAGCCCAGGAGTGGCCGCAGATAGTGGCACCGGGTAGCTGCATGGGCCCGTGGTCTTGCTGCTTGTAGCTGAATCAATGACTGAATGCATTCCAAACTTTGTTGCTCCATTGGAAGAAGCATTCATGACAGCCTGAAGCAATGAACCACAAGGTTTATATGAGGCTAACTTGAAATGCCAAAGCCTAGAATGGGTTACTTTCTATGCATTAGTGTTTTACCTACCTTAAGCCTAGGAATGCCTCTGCCGACAGCTGAGCGACCTATAAAATAAGATCAAACTTACGAAAAAGGGTAAGCTGCCTATCACACGCACTATGGTATTGCTAGAACTCACGTAAAAAACACAATTGCAAAACAACAGCAGTGGAACTACTAATCAGCCGTAAATCCTACTAACACAGCAAATAATGTCATTCCAATGACATTATTCAAAAGGAGCACTGCTATCGAATATAAATTGACACACATGAAGAGAACCATGAGACCCAAAGGACAACAGCAACTATCATTGGGGCTAGGGCCACAAAAAATTATATACATATAACTCTTATTGTCGACAGCACACGAAATATTATTTTGCGTAGCACAACTAGCAACAAGACAGTCCATTGGTCCAATATTACATAGAGCAGGTGGAAAAAGGTCTTACAGCAATTCCTATAAGGAAGCTATTTTTCTTGCCGTTTTAGACCCTAAGGAATTGCTGTTCCGGAGGGTTTGAATTGAATCACAAGCAATCGTCTTCTTTAAGTTGTGGTGGCAGGCGTTGTCACTTTCAAAAGTTCTTCGGCCAGGGCAATGTTGCTAGGACCTTACATTTATGCAAATCTACAGCTTGCACTTGAGTGCTAAATGTCCAAAAGCATCTATTTCGCAGAATTTTTTTAATTGTTCCCACTAATATCCTTCTGCCTAGCAAAACATACAAGGCCAGATCCGTTTACTATAAACACCATCTATTAAGAGTATATAACTGGGTAACAGCTAGACTTCTAAATAATACGAGTGAGCCTGTTGACTTGCTTTACTGAGTCATGGTAGAAATACAATACTGAATAAGAATTAACATTTCTATTACCTCTTGGTACACTATGTTTTTGTCGTAGAGTGAGCCTCTGTACTTGCTCAGGTGTAAATCTTGCATATAGTAAATCTTTAAATCTCTTGTAAATCTTAAAGCTTACACCAAGTCAGATGTTAACTCGAACAGGAACTTCTGTGGGTCTGCGACTCAGAAATGATGTGCACCGATTGGCTAGTGTCATGTCTCGTACACAGCAGCAGGAACGCTACGATTTGCTAGCTAAGGTCAGGGGGGGCCATCTTGCCGAGTGATTCTCACTTTAACTAATAAGGATGAAGAATGACATATTTTCTCAACGGCTCTGCCATTTCTAAGAGATCTTTAGCTATGCCATAAGTGCATGCAAACTCATTGATAAAAATATTACGGATCCCTAAGAAAAAATGATTTCCCATTCCGTGGATTGAGGAATCATGTAAGATATTCCAAAAGAGATTGCTTAGATTTAGAAAGGATGGGCATTAATGAGTAAAAGCTGCGAGGCTGGTTCCAATCGAGAAAACCAATGTAATTGAATAATATCCTTTAACTTAAAGACATTCTTCTGCAATTTTTTTAAATCCCGAGGCTCTTTCTGCAATAACGTTCATATTAACATAAGCACATTATTTTCCTGCACATATGTAAGTGTGATGCTCACGACTTCTTCTCTTTTTGGGCATTAGCACAAGGGCTTCGATCTGTGCAAAATCACACAGACTAAGCACAGCAAGGTCCCTAAAAGGACTACTATTATTCATACATAGAGCTTTAGTAATACGAACATTTAAATATTGGATATGAGCAAAGCTTTGTCAGGTGAACCTGACAAAGCTTTGCCCCAAAGTAGTTTCATAGCAACTGCTTATCAAGTTTCCCACGGATTACAAACAATGAGGACGGCTTCTGAACAGGCTACACTATGACATTAAAAGGCAGCCTTAAAATTGCAAGCATAGTCACAGAAAATACTCTAGGTACCAAAAATAGCAGGCACACGGCGCATTGCTGACTTGCAAATGAGATTATCTTTCTTCAAGTGGCTAAGAAACTCTCGAGTTGAGCCATTTGCATGAAGCCGTAAGGCTCAAGTGGTCCACGAGCCGGGCCAATTGACTCCTTAAGACCAGCACTCAAATTACATGACCGATCAGAGTGAACTCCAACATTTAAAACTAACACCACTGGCTCGTATGTAAGCTAACAGTAAGGTTATATGTGTACTACAAGTATTGCCTGCAGCATATAGTGAGCGATGACCGCTAATTAGGACATGATCACCCGGAAACTTATATAGCAACACAACAGGTGACCAAAAATATGTGTCAAAACAAGACTGCAGAATATGCAGAGGAAGGAATAGATTGACCAGTCAGCCGCAGGGCTTAAATTCCATAATAATAATAATAATAACAGTATGTCTCTATAGCATCCTCAGAGAACTGAACTTCTTTCTAGGCACTTTCGAGGCACTACATGATTTGTGGTAGGATGACCAAATGATTTGTGGCAACATTCGCAATGTCATCAAGCATAGCATTGTTAGATGTGACATGAATAGGGACAACATGTAGAAATGGTTAGTAGCACCAGGCAGTGTCAACACGGATAAGCACACACAAAGGACGAATCACAAGGACCCACTAAATGCTGTCACAACCAGGTGTTTTATAAGCTTATTTTTAAATTTCCTGTAAGGGGATGTCGTAACATCAGTCAGTGAGTTCTGCACACAAGCATTTGATGCCAGATTTGAGTCCCACACAACATCTATGGACTTCTTCTAAAGATCTTGTTCACCTATGCGAGTTGTGTATGGTTACAACCTTGGAAGATCATGAAAAGGCTAGGGGCTTTGATGCGCAGCCAAGTGCAGGCCATCCTCAAATCGAGGAGGAATCATATTCTACCAGGGATGCAGTACAGTATAGTACACCGTTATTATTTAAATAAATGCTTTCGAACACACTGATCTCAGTGTTCTAAGTGTAAGAAATTTTCAAACAGCCCTCGACTGGCTACCTATACCCACACCTATACCATGGGTACTGGATGGGCATGTCTGGCATCTGCGATCATATGGGTACCCAGTTAAGGGCTCCAATTTAAAAAAAACCGACGACTGGTTATCTTACGACATACGGCTAATTCACGATGGCCGCATTGGCAGCTTGTGTAAACATCCAAAGCCATGAGAGTAGATGCACTTATCAATGGTCCTTATATGGCTAAGCATAATGCAAATGCAATCTGCTGAATTCATTGACAGGCTAGCACCAGATTCAAGACCATATTGCAAGCCACACAGCAGCGATTTACAATCAAGGAAATCTGCCCCAATCCCATAATGACTTGAGCTCGACAAGTAAAAGAAGTCAAATCATACCAGAAATCCACAATGTAAAGTGCCTAGAAAGGAGTTTAGTTCTAATTAAATGTTTTAAAATTGTAGTATTTTTTAAATCCCCATTATCATCATTAAATGAAACATAAGCACACATAGTTTTCTCCATGACACCTTCGGTTAACGACTGTTACATAATCAGTGTTTGTTCACCTATACATTATTACTTATTCAATTTGCACCTACAACAAATCACACAGTTGACAGCAATTAGCTCACTGGAGTACAGCTATCCATGACCACAAATAGTATGCACTTGAGCTATCAAACAATCTTCAGGTGCATGCGTAAGTAAGGCAAGGTAGAAACTCAAACAAAATTAAATGCACGATAAAAAGCAAGTTCCTTGTACCTAAGAAATCACCACCAGCACCAGGAAGAGAATCCTCCACGATGTTGACCAGACCTCGGCCGCCTCCTTTCACATGGCTGTACAGAAGAGTCATGTAGATTTAAATGACACTCAAAAACAAGGTAGGTCAAAAGATAGTATTAACTGATAATAGCAAAACATACAATAGACAATAGAGCAATAGTAAAACGAGGCTGAATATAAATCCACTAGTGAATATAGAGAGAAACGAACATTTGATAGACGGACACATGACCAGTGCTATCAAGAAAACCACTGCGGTAGTAAAAGACATGTGCATATAACAATGCAAGCATTCTTAGAGCAATAATCAAGGAAAGATCTCTTAGTCTCCTAAGCAAACACGCTCAAACGTGACCAAGCAATTTAAGGCAACGATTGCAAGTATTAGATGCAGTATGAGAGACAGTAAGATTTTTGAGATTGTATGTCCAAGACTAGATGTGCTCAAGTTGCTGAAAAAAACGTCACAACCACACTTACCGTTGAGCAACTACGGAAGGAACATCAACAGCCGATGACCACTGTGATCCATTTATTTTCTCTTTAATCATGTTGTTTCGTGATTGGGCACTAGTCTACAGAAAATAAGAGAAAGAAAACAAGAATGATGGCAAAGCAGGTCCCCAATCTATAAAAACAACGACGAGAAAAATATCCATAGCCTTTATAGTGACAGTGAAAACCAGAAAATGGGTATGCTTGTGCAATTCAAGATGATCTGATCGAGAAGACTATGTATTCAGTGGTAGTCAAGTAAAATAAAAAATTACTAAACTGAGAAATATGTTGACTAATTGCACACGTTTTCTTGCTGCTACTTGAACTGAATAGTAGAAAAATTAACCCTGCCTTAATGCCGTGAGTTTATACTATAAAAACTGTATCCACTCCGTGAGTGCTACGAACCGGAAGAAACCGTTTTTAAAGAACATCAGCTATACTTAAAGATCAATTGGGGCACTGTTGTTCCACGGTGGTAAAGAGAGCAAAAAGCATGGATCCACTAAAAATTGTAATGAAAATCGACAGCCTTAACGAGAGGATAAATGCCATAAGCATGTTTAGACTTGGTAGACTTGCTAAAAAGCTATTGGCAAGCGTTTTTTGGCAATCATATACAAATATACATATCATAAGCAAGTCGCTTAGCATCGCTTAGCAAGTTATCCCTGCCACTGCAAAAACTGGTAATCTTTAATAAAGGAAAACTGACACCACTACCACAACTTAGCTACCCAATAGCATATCCAATACCCAAAGGTATACCCCATACCCAAAGGTACAGCGGTTTGGACAATTGTGTCA
The DNA here is from genome assembly GCA_009760855.2 of Cristatella mucedo. NCBI lineage: Eukaryota > Metazoa > Bryozoa > Phylactolaemata > Cristatellidae > Cristatella > Cristatella mucedo. Next base: position 2,354,830 of record WPIO01000025.1, read on the forward strand.
TGAAGCCTAACAGCAGCTGTTCAACATGCAATGCTGCTTTCACAGTTCAATGAGCAAGGAGTATCACAGTTCAATGAGCAAGGAGTACCATTAAAGCCCCCAAAAAACCACCATCAACAAGTAAAAACTACAGAACTACAAAACAGCAATTAATATCGGAAGGCCATACAACCTGTGCCGACAGGCATTATCATAAAAGACGACATTAAGCTAGTCTAGGATATTCTGTCAGGCATAACAACTCGTCAACTTCAGTGTTTATGCAATCTAGTTGCTAGGTAGTTATCCATGTCAAAACATGATTGCTTGCACGTGAGTGGCCAATAGTTTGGGAAAAGTAGGTTGTTAGAATCCCCAGGATACAAATAAAATTGTCGTAGATGCTCATACTGAATATTTGTGCCTAGTGTATTCCATGAAAAAGATAAAGAGTCTAGTTAAGAACAGATGAACACAAAGATCCTAAAACACATGAAATAAATACTAACACCCAGTCAAAAGGAAAATAGACTAACTGCAATTAAAGAGGGAAAGATATGACTAAATGCAATACAAGCAGGAATTTGTCAATCACGTGCGCGTGCACACACAAAGCGCGCGCGCACACACACACACACACACACACACACACACACACACACACACACACACACAGCACACACTAACGCTTTGTCACCGTAAACAAGTTAGTGACCACTGGGCCGATCACACGGTTGAAAACACCATCGACAAATGCCATACAACTAAGGATTTCTCGAAATCGAAACCTGTGATGCATAAACTCACGCCTGCCACAACCGCCAACTACAAACATTTTAAGGTACATAACTATCACAGATTTTGGAAGCACTTCATAATAAACAGAAAGAAACAACTTCAACAATTTTACCTCACTAGGTGTTGCTAAACCACCTTCGTATCTCGACTTCTGTTCTTGTGGCCGAGCCAAGCTAACTCTCAGAGTATGCTTACCAATTTTGTGACCGTTTAATTGACGAATAGCAGCTTCACAATCGTTGACTGTTGCATAGGTCACAAATCTATTGAGACAAGTAATACAATTTTAGCGCATACATGTAACAACAATAGCTAAAACTCACCAATTACAATGAAACATCATCGACAATCAAACCATAATAAATATGCATCAATGCCACAGCATAAATGTAGTATTGACAGATATTTGGCAAATGCCACGTATTCTGCATTAAAGAAGGATTTGCTTTATATTAGATTTGGTAATTACAAAGGTAAAGACCACTATCTATGCAAGGGCAACGTGGCAATCACACAGTTGACTGCAATAGTGGTAGTTGCTTGGTCACGGGCAAGAAAAGGGGAAAGACTGTACTTCATTCACGTATACATAACTCGCAGCAGACATCCCCACTCAACAAGTGCGACCAGTTTTTCTGCACAGGACTTGCAAACACTTCCTATAGGCAATGTAAGCACAAACGTGCACCATACACTAAGGGGAACTTACTCAGGTGTTGTGGAGAGCGGACTCATACATGCAAGTGCAGGCAGTGGTAACACAAATCAGCACATATACAGAAGCAGGTTACCCAAAAGTCGCTTCGGCTCCAGGCTGTTTGGAACGGCACTTCTTCACTGCCAGGGGGTTCATGCCACCCATACGGAAGTAGTGGCTTAAGCCCTCCTGCAACAATAGATGATTATACCTAAATTGATGTCAAATCATAAGGCTAACTTACAACCGAAAGACAGAATATCGCAGTGCAATGTTGCAATACGGTGGTGCATCCAAGTGACTCACTTCTGTCAGCTCTGAAGGAATGTTGTTTACAAAGACCTGTAGACCATTAGTTGACCTCTCCCTGAAAGCACAAAATGAATCTAAAATTACATGAACATACTACAACTACACGAAAAAAATTACAATAAGCCTCAATATTGTTTTAAAACATTTAAATCAAACTTCTCCTAATCTTACCTAGTAATTTATATTTAGAGTACATAATGATGTTGGTTTCAGTGTTTAGAAATGCAAAAATTGTTCTCTACTGAACCAAATAGCTTCCTGGGCGATGGCCTAGCAAGGCATTACTATAGTAATCTTCACGTATTAGCATGCCTGACAAAGTCCCACGTGAACAATAGGCATATTTTGGTGCAAAACAACCTTTGTTCGATGAAAACACTTTGTTTGCCTTGCCTATGGCATATAGAGTATGCTGCTCTGGGATCACACTCGGATACAGCCAGGCTTCATACAGACCATGTATGCAAGGCTAAAAAGCCTGTTTTTAAACACACTCGAATCTGAAAATGAACACAAACCTACCAATGGATCGGCCTATCTCAGGAGCCTAGCAAACACACCTTGGTCGTTTGCCAGGAATGTGCAATGATTTTCCTTAGTCGATACAAAGCCATAACGTATATGAGGATATGATTAATAAGTTAGGCTGCTGTAAACTAGAAATTAAGCCATTACTCCTGCACCACTCAACAATTGAGATCCTCAGTTTTGAATGGTGCCAACGTAGCCTAAAGACTAAGTAAGACCTCAGATAACCTATAAAAACACCAATACATCTAATAAGATAAGTGAACGAAGCGATAATATTCTGTAGTTTTGAGGCAGTCAGTTAATTTAGCAAAAACCGTACAATGAACATGATTCAGTATCATAAATACTATATTAGCAATTAGAAAAAACATACTGTGGTTTTTGTATGTCTTGCCCCAATCCTCGATTATAGGAGTTGAATGAAGCATCCTTAAAATCTTCATCCATTGGATTCCATTGGCTCAGCATTTCGTCAACAGATGCCATCCTGAGTGTAAAAATAAAAAAGGTTAATATTACTAGCATTAATCCATTTGCATATTATCTTAAAATAACTAAATTTATATCTAGGTATTTAATATAATTAAAAGAAACTATGGCAACTGGTTAGTGAAGCATGAAACACCTGGCAGGAAAGAAGCTTTGTACAAGCAGAGAAAATTTGATGCCATATTTTGCTACTTTCAAGCCAAAAATAACCCTAATCGCTATTAATCAGGCAACTTGCTATCAGGCTGAATTGCCAACACTGTAAACAACAGTAAGCAAGAAAGAACACAAGTAAAGCAACCATCTGCCAAAAGCGTAATGCTACTGCTGGTCTAAGAGTAATCAGCTACATACTAGAAACTAGAAACCGACTTTTGGCTCATTAACATCTAGGCACGACTCATAAATACATATAAAACATAGCGTGCAGGTAAGCAAAATCAACACACCCTGGGAATCAACATCATGTCCACACCTTAGTCACTACTAGCAAAGCAATGCTTTACATGACAGCTTGTAATCAAACTAAGCATTGCATCTGCCACAGTGCTTATCTCTTCTTTCTTTTAACTACAGTACTCAACCCGGAGACCAATAACCCCAAACAAAGCGAGTGACCTAACACAAAACCTTGATAGGGAAGGTAAAAAAAAAAATATATTGACCGACCATTAAATATTTGTTTAGGGTATTTTTCATAAGACAACTATATTAGAATTGGGATAGGTAGTTCTGACGACTTCTGCATAAAAGAAAATGATTATGCCAACCATGTTTAACCCGAATGCAACATATATACAAAAATGACAAATTTACCGATCTCTGCATCATATGTAACTTGTATCCCAACTACTGCATCCAACCCATTGAATCTTGGTAGATGGAAGTACATGCTTGAAGCTTGTTGACTTGAATTTTAGTGACTTATATACAGCTTCATTATAAGTGCAGCTTGATGCCTTGTCAATTCCATGATTCGGCTGATAACTTTGTATCAGAGTGAAATTTAAAATGCTGGTCAGCTCTGCTTGTTTTACAGTAGTCTATAGAAAAATTCAAATTCAGTTGGATACACTTGGATACAATATATAATAAATGAAACCGATTAATAACAAATAAAGCTAAAGTCGGTGGTTTCCACTTTTAACTAATATAAAGTATACAGCACTAAATTTGGCCAAATGACTTTTCAGAGTGATTCAAAAGCAATGGCCATTCGATAGTGGGAAGAACTCAGTTAGTTTCACAAGCTAAGCATGAAGCTGTACAAAACCTTGTACTGGGCTATACCAATCAATATCTCGTGTGCTGGTTCAAAGAGGGTTCTGAAAACACTGTTGCAGTGGTTAGTGCTACCTAGTTTGCCGATTTCTTAGCAAGATATGAAGAGGCAGTCTTGTGGCCAACGTAGACTGTCGTGTGGCCCGGGCTGATGGCTGCAGTTCAGTCGATACTGTACAGTATAAGAGCAATTGCGAAAAAGCTGCTGTCCTAACGGAAGGCAGCCGAAGGGGCTCCACAGGCCACCTTACAAGATGCTGAATCATGTCAAAATGGCTATAGCAATTAGTTCAAAGTAAAAATGTCTCAATACGACTCAACGTTTTGAAAAATGTCCATGTAAGTTTGCGTGTCTGCAAAACTAACTAGTAAAAGCCAAGCCTGCAAGGTGTGACATAACCCCTGCTCCATTTCTATCTGCCGACAGACAAGAAACTTGACTTTCACACCTCCGAGTTCTCTCTTGCTGCCAAGTTATAGAGCAAATGTGCCAGCTACAGACCACCAGTGAGGCTAGTCTTGACTACGAAGTGTACCAAGGGTAGACATGGCTGGTTCGACACTAGTTCGCACCCATGACAAGTTCTCGGGTGTCACTAGTCAAAACGTTTCCCAGTGTATAAGTGGATTTAAGCATAAGGAGAAGAAGGCAGCTAGTTTCGGGATCATTTCGGCAACATGATGAACAGCTGGAAGCCTAGGGGACGAGCATCAGCTGCCTGAATCAGTCGGACATGAAAAGCTGCCCACTTTGGCACGACCTTTGTCCTGTGGTAGAGTGGCACAGCAGCTGCCGTTTGAGGACAGCAGGTGTCTAAACGGCCAAACAAACATCCTGTACTAGCAGGCCCAAGTCAAACTAGGATTTGAAACAAAGACTATCACCTGTGTATTGCATATATATATATATATATATATATATATATATATATATATATATATATATATATATATATATATATATATATATATATATATATATATATATTGCGTTTCCTGTAAAAAAAAATCGCCTGAAAATTGCATTCCAAAGCCTCTTCACTCAATGAGAAGATGTTTGCTAATGCTACAGCACCAGTGTCCGACAAAAACGGCAATATGCTGCCTGAAAGGCTGGTGGCAGGCATAGGTAGTGTGGGTGCTTTACGAGTATCGAATGGAAACTGCTGCAGCTAAGATCTGTTTAAGGCACATGTTCAATGTTTACATAAGTACATAAGAAATATGTGAGTACAGCTGCTCTGCTCCGAGACTGCCTTGGTAGCTTCGACAGGTGCCCTCTGATTTGCAGGCCCGGGGCTCAAGTCGGTCTTACATGGTCGCAAGTCAGATCTGCAAGACAAGAGTCCAGCAACGTCGGTGGGGGGGGAGAGAGGGCAGCCAGAGGTCTCTGTTTGAATGATGCAGACTGCATGTTGACGAGGGCATCGATCGCCACTGCATTGAAACGCTCGACCAACTCAGTCAGAGGCGAGCCCGGCTTCAGGCAAGTGAGCCCGTGGCTCGAGACGCCGGAATTTCTCACGAGTTGCCTCCATTTCTCTTAAGTCGCATTATCAATCGTCAAATCACTCGGCACATAGACCCATTCATGTTCTCAGTAATGAGTGGCTTCAGCTATCTGTTTAAAGCACGTATTTTTTCCTAAGTACATTAGAAAGTACGTGCTTATGACATCTATATACTTGCTGCTAGTGCCTTCGCTATACGGTAAGCTCGTGTATGTCTGCCACCATGTAATATGCCCACAAAGAGATTTAGTTCTCGGACGGTGCTATACAAATGAGTTATTATTACGTTGGCCTGCACTTCTGCAACAAACCCGGCTGTCACAATGGCTTTGTCTTCCATCGTTTTGCTACTGTAGCACAAATGAATTATTGGATGCTGCCAGGGTTCAAGAATTGGGAATCCCTGTAGGAAGCTCAGACACAGTAAAAGATGAGAGGGGGTCAGGGGCTCATGTCCAGTACTATACCAGCATTGTCTCCACGCATACACACAAAGACGTGTGCACGCACACATGCTCTCTCTCTCTTCTCAAGCACTGCTGCGAATCACTTTACAACAGAATTCTTCAGTCGATCCATAACACCAACACCATTTGAAAAGTGAAGTCCCAGGACTACGTATTCAATGCACAAGAAAGTCCATAATATTAAGTGACATGATTCTTGACAATGTGCTTGACCAGTTTGCTGACAAAAGACCTGACTAAAGCCAACAAACTGCTCTACTATAACCGATGCCATCCTTACAGGCTTCTTTTATCTTTCAGACCCAATACGAATAAAATACTGAAGATGGCATAGCAATTGTCATCTCTTGTTCATTCCTCAATTAGTTACGTTAGAAGCATTTCACCAGTAATTATCACCTCTCCGAGCATCACTGAGCACACCCAAATGCCCCAGACGAGTGGGGTCAGGCAGGTTGCAGCACTTTCGCCTCAAGCCGAGCAGGCTTGGCCAGACACCACCAAATACAGGGGGGGGGGGCATCATGCACAATCGAGCTGCACCATCGGAAGTCGGATGCACGGAAAGGGGGTTCGGCAGTGGCCTGACAGTAAGCGCCATGTTGCTATGGCCCCAAGTCACTCAATGGCTCAGCAATGGTTTGGTAAGTAGTGCAATCTTACCATTAGTAGAACGCCACATACGCTGCAATTAGCTATTGTCACATCCCAAAAATCGCCTGACGGCCCAAACACAGACGGACGGAGGCTGACAGCTGGTTGCGGCAATTATTTAGCTGAGTTCACGCCCTGCATTATGGAGTACTTATTCATCATGTATTCACAATCGGAGATTCGCACTAACACTACTATTTTATCTTCGATAAGGAAGCATTGAAGTGCACTGCATAGAAAACATCCGACCGAAAATGATATCGAGGAACAGCTTCAGTACCTGTGATAAAGGTGAGAAAAAGCTTTTTAAAAACTCGAGCTGGCATAGCATACTCCACTACTTAATCTATGAAGAGCCAGTCAGCTATATAGCACGTTTTCTGTTGTCCTAGCTAAAACCCTTGACAGAGGCCGCAAAGTAACGCAATTAGCACAATGAGTTTTACGGAACTAGTTAGGCCCACTGCGAATAGGCGACCAACTCCAAAACCATACACGCAAGCCGGCATTCAAGATTACATACAGCCTGCCAACTAAAGAAGCTGTCGAGAGTCAATTATTGTCGCGCGAGAAATTTGCCTCATAAGAGACCGGCCAGAGATGGGAGCAAAATCTAGACCAGCCGGCACTGTCGTTAATGAGGCTTTTCACATTACGGCGAGGCTCGAGGCAGCAGCATTTAACACCGGTGAGGAGGTTAAACACCAATACAAAATAAAAAATGATAAAGCGAATCGCCTTTTCTAAAAATACTCTACGCGGCAATGCTGTAAAGTCACGGCGTCAAAGCGCGTAGGGCGTCCGCACGACACCTGCATGCCTAACCTGGAGCGATCCGCAGTTCTGAGCGCAGCCGAATCGCACGCGGCAGGAGTCGACTCACGACACCGGATGCAAAACATACGACGAATGGCGGGCACTTCCCATCCTTACCACAGCACTCAAAACAAAGATTGAATTTAGCATATATATATAGCATAAATTATATTAAATATATCTGAAAATTTATATTTAAAGATGTTTGGATAAAATAGAGGTCACACAGGTCAAACGGAAAAGGAAGAGCGACCTCTTAATGGCAGCTTGAGTTGGCATAGTTGGCAACTCGTTTGAGTATGTTATGCCGATCAACCGGTTCTCAGCCATCCCGCACTCATATTAGGTCTCATTACTTCGCGACGACGCGCTCTACATTCGGACTTCTGAGCAGAAAATCTTATCACAGCACTCTCTTACTCTTATGATAGACGCCGTTTGCCGTCGTTAACCGCTGAGGCAGCTGTGGGTGTGGACGACCGGTATGTCTTCCAGTTCATAGTGCAGTACCTGGTCCAGCGTTCGGCACGCATAGTTATTTACGATCCCTTTCGGGAAAATCACCTGCCTGTTGCGTATCTTTCTAAAAGGCACGTCGAATTTCGCCAGATGCCTGCAGCATTAACCGCTGTATAGTTACTGTTTATCGATGCAGTTTACGTTCGTATCACGACTTTTCCATGAGACTGAATTTTTTTGAGGAACCCTCGCAATTGAATCATCATTGACCGCTTAAAAGTGCCTCGTCGTAGAGTGCGGTGACAACGTAGCAGTTCACCACCGTTTGGTAATAGTTTTCATGCTTAACCAGTCATAGAAGAACAAGTGGAAGGAATCTTGGATTAATTTGAATTCTTATGTGCCGTAACTGAGAGTATTCTTAGGAACTGCCTGCGTAGAAGTATCAAACGGGGCTACGTCCAAGCGTTTAGGGCTCAGTAAATCTCTGTCACCACATACTGAGCCCGTGCTGTTGGCCTGCAAATGACGGCCGTAGGGCACGAAGCAGCCATAACCTTCTGTGGCAAGATTTAGCTCGTGCGGCAATAAACGCCGTAAGGCATCTGATAACCAGTGGTGCTGTTTTACCACTGCACCTTCTTTTGCTTATTTGTCTATGTTGTCACTGTCAAGTTATGCGATTTTTCCAGGCTGCATAGTATGTAAATAGCCACCAGCTACTAGTATTGCCTATTGCCTCATAACAGTAATAGTGGTTATTCTGTCTTGTGAGCCATCGGCCACTAATTAAGAGAACTGGTGGCAGGATTGCTGGAGGCTGTCTATTAAGGTTGAGATTTCTATGCCCCAAATAACATGTCTGGTGGTATATACATCATGCATTAATCTCAATGAGTGCTGGTGCTCACCTGTTTGCCTCTTTCCGCTGTGTTATTATGTAAAGATTACATCCTTACTTGACGTTTGTGGGACCTGAGTCTGACGTGCCCTCTCTTCTACTTGCTGCCGTGATGAACCAAAACTTGTGCTTGGAGCTATTTGGACAACCTGTGTGATTTGGGTGTATATTGAGCGGGTGTAGACCGATTTTTTGCTGGTTATTGATGGATTTCTGATAGTTGGATTGCCACAGACTGTGTGACATTTGATGAATCCACCTGGTTTGATTAACTTAACCTCTAGGGAAGTTGTTACTGATAGGGTCCTACCATAGCCTCCGGTGATCTGGGGTATATTCGTATATTGGCAATTTAGAAGGTAATGACTAAGAAGAAAATATCTTTTATCAATGATAGGGTCTCCAGAGGTCAAGCTTCAGGCAGGTGTCTTGTGCTGCTGATGCTACTACCTTTTGCGTAGATGCTTGGTCTCTTACTTGTAAAGGACTTCTAACTATTACCTTGAAACCTTATTTTCTGTTGCTTTTTAGATTATCAATCTTAGATGAGCAAGCTGTTGCAGTGGTGTTGCTCCGCTTTTTAGCTTTGATCCTTAGTCCATGCCTTTTTGTGCTTATGTACACGTTCATGCATGCACACATACGCACGCACATACTTGTCTCTCTCTCCCTCTCTCTCTCTCTCTCTCTCTCTCTCTCTCTCTCTCTCTGCGTCTCTTCTCAGTAGCCCTAGTTGTGATGCCAATGATAAGCAAACTTATTTGATCGGAACTTATATAACTGCCTTCGTAAGAGTTGTCATGGTTCAATGATTATCTTTAGATATTGCCTTGTCATCCATGATTTTCATGCTTATGAACTTGTCTACCTATGTAGAGTGGCAAAATTCATGGTAATTTAGGCTAGTTTCTCGTGGCTTTCAAGTAACATATCCTGGTATACTATCTGCCTATTAGTCTGTAATTGCTATCAACAACACACTTGTCCCTACATTCGACTCTGACCTGTGTCTTCTGGGACGAAATATTACAGATGAGAGCATGCGGCAGAATGGTGTCTATATTGTCCAGGGTGAGCTCACGCAGCTCATCACAGCGATGCGGAGATCTGCACGATGGACTAGTAGCTCGAATCTGGTAAGTCACGTGGGTTTTTCGCATCCTTGCTGGTCCACCTACCTGATAAGTTGATGGGCTTGTGGACATGCCACACTGGAAGTCAGTGCTGCTGTGCCCTGCCACACATGTAGGTGGCCATCACCATTCAGGTGCTTAGTTTACCTCATCTTTTATGGCGAAGGTTACCCTTCTTGTTCAAGCCTCACTTGGTTATGACCATCCTAGTTTGGAGGCTAAGCTGGTCCAAGTGTTACATCTCTTACTTCAGTGCCATTTTTCAGGCTTTGCTACTTCAGACGGCATTTTGTCAATTAAGGGCAGCCGTAGTCATTTGTTGCAGTACTGTGGCCTGAAGGGCTTCTGTATTACGTGTATGTACCCATAGGTTAACAGCATATTCAACCCTTCTCAAAATTCTTGTTGCACCGCTACCGATGAACGAATTATTCAAGCAGCTACCAGCTCCAGTAAACCATGATAACCAAAATGGAACTGATTTAGCTTTAAGTTAGTCCATTGTGCATTTTAAAACTGCAAAAAGCCATGCGGTTGTTATGGAGCTCGCTATCTAAACATGGCATATTTAGGAACTAACAAGTTTGCAATTTCTTATAACTTTTTCCCCCATAAGAACTCATTTATGTCTTTGCAATCACTGTGGGCATGAAGGGTGGGTTTTTCCTTCCCATCGGCAGAGGGCTGGCTTCTTCCGGCTCATTTTGTCACATGTTCAACACACCTAGGACCTTGCTGCTCGACAGCACTGCGAATTTGTACGAAATGGGCCCAAGCAACCTAGATGTGGCACCGACTCTTGAATTAATCCATAGAGCCGTGAGCTACAATCTTACAAGTCAAAATCGCCTGGAAGAATGGCTGGTAGTAGCCGAATGGCTTTCACCTGAATGAGCTTGCTCTTCATCGACGGAAGACATCACAGCAGAAACTGTCTTAGTTGCTGGCAGCCACTGTCGATATAGTCATAAGCATCAGGACAAATGGCACACTAGGTAAGGCAGTTGATTATCACGACCGAGGTCATAAATTCGAATTCTACATTGGGCGATCCTTTATTGTTGCTTCAAGCAGTGGTCATAGCCTTAAAGGTTCTTCTGTTGCTATACAAAAGAGGCTGTTAAATTAGTTCGTATTTTTTATTATTTTGAGTAGGGTTGCCATGCCATTTGCTTACTGAGTGACACAGACCAGATCGTCTCAGATGCCCCCCAACCTGCCCTCTAACCGGCTTGCTAAGGACTAAAGTTTCATAAACCAGTGAGACCAAATTCCATACTTTTCCCCCTCAGCAAATTAACAAAATTAAGAAGTTGGAAAAAAGATTGGATGTACACCATAGCTACCTCCAGTAGACAGTGGGATTTGGTGGCATTAGCAGCATAGTTTAGGGTTGCTTCTGCTCCTGTGTCAAAGTACTGACTGCATTGTATTAGCATACTTATGGTCCAGTATGTGTACATCTTCTGTTTCAAAATGCTTGGATTCCGAGTGCCACTGCTCTTCTTGGGTGCGATTGCAGTCAGCATTAGGATAATGAACCAAAGCATACAGCAAAAGCTTCCGAAAGCTTAATTTTTCTGAAGTAGCTGTGCCAGACTTAAGCTGGGCAAGTCAAGTACCCGACCTTAATCCCATAGAGAATCTCTGGGATGGGTAAGAGTGCTGGATGGGGTCCAATTCTGTCGGTGCTATAAATTCAATTAAGTTTTTTGCCGGCTGCCGTTCTACTGTGATATGAAGTATCATGTCAGAGGCTTGCAAGAGGTTGGCAGACACAATGCAGTAGGGTATAGGAGAGGTAATTGAAAACCGCAAAGGCCCGACTGCCTATTAGATTATTCACCTTGTAAATAAAATGGTCATCAATGTAAGACATCAAGTATGTATTTAGTATATGGTGATAAGAAATTGTTATTATATTTTGCTGTGTGCCAAGTCGAAGCTGTCTGCCGGCTTCTGGTGGACTTCATCAAACCGGGTGGAACAACACTGTTGCTAACAAGTTAACATGTATCTGTATGCGTAGCAGGCTCAAGATTTACCTCTGCTATTGCCATCGATATGAGCAGTGGTGATTGTGCTGCATAGACATGCCTGTACTGCTATGTCAAGCTGCCGCTATTGCTTTGTCCAGCCCATGCTCATCATGCTTCTTTTCTGAGTAATGGGCCAGTCCCACATTTGGAGCATTATAGCAGCTGCCAGTTAATAAACCAGCCAGCAGCAGTTCCTGGTGCTGAAATAGGTTTTGGCGAATCAGCTTACTAAATGCTTGTAGACAATGATCCTGCTATGGGTGCAATCACTGGCTCCATACTCAGTGGAGCCTTCAATGCAAAACTATTGCTTGCTCTTATGATATTGCTGCATCGTTTGGCATGTGACATGAAGCCAAAGTAGAGATTCTCTCAACATAAGCTGTATGCTGTGCCCATGTTACTGCAGAGCAGCTATGGTGCATATATAAATGTAATGTATCGCCATCTGTAACTCCACAAAATCATAAAGACTATGTGGGTGTTACGCAGCAGAGTTTTGTTTAGCGCACTCACAGCCTAAGTGGCTTTCGGTACACATTCGGTAGCCAACAGACTTGCATTTAGTATCTGATCAGCATTGTATTCACTTGTCATTCTGTTATCTTTTTTAAGGACGAGCTTTATGGTCCAATGATTCAAAATCTTATATATCTAAAGGACGTTTTGAGTGGCATATCTGGTAAGATCATGTAGCTGGTGTTACTCGATAATGTTGTCTCGGTCAGAAGCCTATTTCTTGCATGTTCATACCATCGACTGTAATTAATAAATTGTTGTTCTTTTAGATTTAACGAACATTGAACCAAATGTGTACCTCAGCCCCTTCCTTGAAGTTATTCGGTCAGACGATACTACTGGACCAATAACTGGTTTGGCTTTGACCTCTGTTAGCAAATTTATAACGTATGGCCTTTTTGGTAAGCACTTCCTCGAAGGTGAGCTGTATCTGTTCATCATGGTTACATGTTGGAGGAATTTGCTGTTACTGCGGTTCTACTGACTTAAGTAATCTGCTTGATTTTTGTACGGTACTTCAGTTTCTGTTTCGGCTTGTTGCAGATCTCCAGTCACCGTCATGCACGCAGGCAGTTGAGAATATTGCTGACTCGGTTACACATGCCCGATTTGTCGGTACTGACCCAAGCTCAGACGAAGTTGTTCTTATGAAAATTCTATATGTAAGGGTGCTGTCCAAGTGGCTGCATTTTAGAAGAGTAGTCTCATTGCCTTCTTATGACGATGGCCAAGCAAAAGTTACAACAGCTGCTGTTAGTCGGTGCTGCATTATCATGCATATTGCCTATTGTAAAGGTACAAGCACGGTATGATATCGCCATCTGAGCTCTTTCCAAGAGACTATGCAAGTGTTTGTATGTGACAGCATTTTTTCTAGCCTACACGGTATTGGGACCATTAAAACAAAATGCATAGTGGTTGAGTTATGTGCTGTGTGTGCTAACCCTGCCAACAAAAGCCAGTCGGTTTTTTCAGTTTTCCCATATGATCGTTCGAAGTGGCACCAATCATTAGCAGCAGCTAACACAACCAAGGCATGTCACTGATAATAATGCATGACGGTAATCGAGTGTATGAGAGAAAATGAGGGATACGAACACCGAGTAAGTGGGCATGCCCATGCTAGTTTTCCCCTACCATCCATGTTGCTCTTCTCTTCTGCATTATCGGCCATGGCTTGCCTGGCCGTATAAAGCATGCACAGGTTTCTAGTATGGCATGCAATCTAGCCTCCTGCTGCTTTAGCTGCCACCAGCTCGTGCAAATAAGACAAAGGCAAAAAAATCTGGAGAGTGCTTGCTACTGGTCTTGTCGAGAGGTATTCACAAACGACTAGTTAAGTGAAGTCTTATGTCAAGCTATAGTGACCATCCGTGCTATGGACTGTCTACCTGTCATAAAAGAAGCCATGTTCGACAGCTGCCAATGGGCTGGAACTGCAGTGCATTTCAGCTCCGAATGACAACACCTATTGGGGCCTCTGTTATCTCCCTCCCTCCCTCTCTTTCTCTCTGTATATATATATATATATATATATATATATATATATATATATATATATGATATATGTCGTGTAACGTTATTCATAAACATCCTGGTAATAGCAAGCAAAAGCAATCACATCCAATGTGAAGTTTTCAGTGACTAAGGGCAGGAAATCCATTTGTAACATTAAGTCAAGCCCAAACCTGGATGTCGATACCAATAATAATATTTAAAAAAGTCTTTTATAAGTTGCCCTAAGAGAATTTGATTATTATTCAGGGAATTTGCAACTAACTGCAAGACTGCTATAACCAATGGTAAACCAAGGTAACAGTATAAAATAAATAACCAAGGTAATTACAACCAAGGTATCCTTCTTAGGCAGAGATGCAAAAATATCCCAGTACCGTGTTTAGACAAGCATACAAAAGCATAAAAGATGCACACAATCATGCACAGGTAAAGAAAGCTCAAAGGTAAAAGGAGCATTCTCCTAAGGTGCTGTACAAAAGCATGTCACTATTGCTCTTAGTAAAGACATGCACAGCTTTTTATTGCACACAACCACTCAAAAGTACAATTTGCATTTATGTTATAATAAAGACGATCAGGCTAAACGTGGCATTAAGGAACATTGATGGCCTGTCTTTCGTGACGGAAAGGAAGATGAAAGATCTGCCTGCCACGGTCTCAGTTCATTCGTAGCATCACTTTTGATCAGCCGACTGTTCCCTGTACTATATGGATGCGTATACTGTGTCTTCTAACTGCCTGTGCTCTTTGCTTAGGTGCTGAGAACTCTGCTACTTTCCAAAGTGGGAGCTGCGTTGACTAATGAATCGGTTTGTGAAATCATGCAGTCATGCTTCAGGATATGCTTTGAAATGAGGCTCAGTGGTAAGGGTCATGTGTCCATATTTGAATCTTTCCTGGGTGTTTCTGACTGCTGCCAGTTTTTGTGTTTTTACATTATAAATGGCCTTTGGCACCTACTGGACAGAAATGTTTAGCCATGTGTCCTGTGACCTTAGTGCCTACAAAGTGCAGCAGATGCTGTTAATATGTCTCATCTCAAGCTATTCTCAAATATCGTCCAAGTGTGCATGGCACCACCACATGATCGCAGCATGTTAGCATAAGCATGGTCGAGTTATGGTTGAACATTTTGGCCATACACTCGTATTTTTTGTGGTCATTTGCATCGTCAATGAGCCATTAATACCATCCGGTATTTGGCTTCGAAAGGCACATGTATATGGAGAAATGGCTTATCCATTTCCAATCTTTTGTAGCATGCATATTGTGCCATTGGCAGTATTTCTTCTGCCAGTGGATAGAAATCTGGATATGCTTGGGAAAGATTGATGAAGATGTAGTTTGACATTGTTGCAACCCAGTTCATCATAATTCTGGCAAACGTCTTAGCCTTCTAACCACTGTAACTAGGCAAGTGTCAGGCCTTTAGCCTGACAAGGGCTGGCGCGCTGTTGCAAACGAGCATAGCGGCTTCCATGTCCGGCCAGAGCTAGGCTGCCACTGCAGTTATCGTCTCGTAACTAGGTGCTAGCCTCAGCCGATGAGCGACGAATTCTGGCCACGCCTGAACGATGTGTCGCACCTGGTATGTGCAGCACCAATGCATGCGTGTATGCCAACAGTAGCGAAGTACGGCAGCGACGAAGAGCGCCCATGGAGCTTTTAAGCTTTATCTGAGTTTACTCTTTCTCTTGCTGCTGCCTGGACCAAATGCCTACCTTTTGGCCAGCTGCTACCAATGAGGCTACAGCTGCCTACTGGTACATAGCCGGTAGGCAGAAGTGCGAAGTGGGCAGCTGTGACATAGAAGCAATGGTAGCTTGCTGTCCGAGCAAGCCGGACTGAGATTGGCCGGTAACTCCCCTGGCTGGATCTGCCTTTGCTAGTAAAGATTCGTGGTGGCCCACCTCGGTCGGTCACCGGCCGGCAGGTCACAATGTGCACCATTCATTAGGTGCTACCTGCTGTGCCACCGGCAGGTGAAGACGATGCAGTAGCAAGGCTAGCGTATCTAGAACAGCCCAATAGAACTGCATTTCTGTGGTGAAGGGCTAGTGCTGATCTAGATATTGTAGGATCCTGAATTTGCTAATGACTTGCCTGTTGTGTTTTGGGCACATACTCGATCGAATGCTATGCAATTTGGTCCATTGCCAAACGTGGTCTGCTTTTAGTCCAAGTAGATTGGATTGCGATTGCTCGAATGCTGGCTGTGGCATATAAGGCCCGTGTTTTTTATTCAGCAATGTCTTCGAAATGAACTAAATACGCATGTCACACCCTGAGCAGTGCTTTTTCAAAACCGGTTGTTGTCATAACATATGTAGAGCTACTCAGAAAGTCGGCTGATCATACACTTATGGAAATGGTTCAACTATTATTCTCAAGGCTGCCCGAGTTCAAAGAGGATGCAAAGTGGGCAATTGCAATGAAAAAGGTAATTTTGTTGCTTTTACTACTTGTAGCTATTTGTAAACCAACCACAGCGATGGAATGAATGCTTGTTTATTTAGCCAGTGACTGCATATCGTGACTGGTTTGCTCAAAGTTAATGTGCTTATTGCAAATTATCACTACTAAAACGTACCATTACTCCATCCTTTCTTGCATGCAGTAGTAAAACTTGCAGAGCTTAAGTTTTTTGGTTACATTATTGTCTTCTTGTCCACGTTACTAATATTCAGTCATCGAGACTCCTCGGTGCATCTGGTTTCTAATGACTAGAGAGAGACAGAGAGAGACAGAGAGAGAGAGACAGACAGACAGA
Organism: Cristatella mucedo; assembly: GCA_009760855.2. Lineage (NCBI taxonomy): Eukaryota > Metazoa > Bryozoa > Phylactolaemata > Cristatellidae > Cristatella > Cristatella mucedo. The sequence goes on from WPIO01000025.1 coordinate 2,371,704, forward strand.
GAAAGAGAGAGACAGAGGAGACAGAGAAAGAGGGGCCAACCTTTGACCCGGCAGTCAGCAACATCTGTGACTGACCATGGCCGTTCAAGTGTAAGCAGTTTGTACATAATTGTGAATTTTTTTATTGTTTGCTCTAAAGAAACTTTGCAGCACCTGGCTTTTACTGTTATACAGGTCTCGAATAGAGTCTGAATAAATGAAACAAGAATCAAAGCCTGCACATCTGCAGTAGAACTGCTTATTAATTTTTGTCACTAATCGTCAAATCGACACGCTAGAATGAAAGCTGCTAGACCCGTGGGCTGGATGGGGGTGATATACAAAAGTGCATGTCTATATGAGTCATTTTCAATTTAAGGTAGTGGTCATGCTCTTCGGACATGTTGAAATAAATCCGCTTACCCATGCCACCCTAATCATATCTTCTGAGATGCAGCAATTTTTAGTTATTCCACTACTTCTGCTCATCATCTGATCAGTTACAATTTAAAGCTGCGTCTACACTGGCAAACGGTCGGTGTCATGACACCCGATAAATTGTCTCAAGTACGAACTGGGGTCACACCTGCCATTTTGGAGACCGTGCATTTAGCTCGTATGCTCCCACAGCCTGGAACTCCCTCCCGACCTGCATCAGAACATCCCCTGACCTGACCACATTTAAAAGAAACTTAATAACATACCTATTTAGGACAGCATTTAGTGGGTCCTTGTGATTCGTCCTCGATGTGCTTATGCGTGCTGACACTGTTCATGCTGCCACTAACCACATTTGCATGCTGACCCAGTGCATGTAACCCCTAACCATGTTATTCATTTTGTTTGTTTTTCAAGCATGATTTTACTTACTATTCTGTTGCGTATCACTTTTTAGCAAATGTAAAGCGCCTAGAAAGAGATTAAGTTCTCTGAAGGCGCTTTATCAAGTGCAATATTATTATTTTTATTATTATGTCTATAATGGTTACAGTGTGGTATCGAGACTAGCCTCGTTGTCGTGCTGTGACTGGTAAATTAGCTCTCACTTGGCAGCAAGAGAGAACTCCGAAATGTGGAGATTGTAAAGTTTTCTCATTTGGCAGAATATGAAAATTAAGCATCGACTATCTGCTGAGTCGTCGAAAATTTAGCCAAAAACCTTTTGTTGGCAGCTTTCTTTATCGATAAATCTTTTATGCTAAGGTCACACCGACTTGTCTTCCTACGAAACAGTGTTTATGCAGGATGCACCCACGTTTCTTTTTGGATCTGTTTTTAATTGGTCAGCTGCCTTGAGAGTCACTGATCTGCCACCAAGAAGTAGACCACCCAGCTAATTCCTCGAACCCGACCTGCGAGACTTAGATCATTACCGGCAGCCACCTGTCTTGCCCCTTACAAGTAAAGCCAATGACATAGCTTCAAATTCTAGGGTGCCTCGACTCCTAAAGTATGCCAGTGTTAACCCAGCCTTAAGAAATTGATTCTTGTTTAGGTTTGGCAGTTTGCAATATCCATAGCTTGAAATTTATATAATCTGTTTCATTTTTATATCTTTGGTCATGGAGAGGCAGTGAAGGAGCTACGTTGCAACCCTGGGGTGGTTTTACCGGATAAGGTGCTGTGTGTTGTTCATGCACCTGATGTTATTCCATGTTCCACCATGGCTTCTTTTATTGAATGTAGATGAGCCTGAAGGCTCTGTTATGCATTATTCGTGAAAAATGTGACCTGGCTGTTGCAACCCAACCCGAATCTTCAGCAGTGTGAGCAGATGCTTTATTTATTGGCTATCGAAATTATTTCCGTCTTAGACATGAGACTAGATAATTCTGTTATGATATTGAGCTGTTTAAGAATTTTCAAGTAAATTAGGCTGAATCGCATGTGATAGGGCGCATCAGATTACAAACTACTTTCTTATATATGCTTAAATAGCTTTCTTTTCGGCAGTTGAAAATGCGAGCTGGCTGCATAGATCAGCGCTCGAAAAAGAGGCACCATACCACTTCCAAAGTGTCAGCCGATAGTGCTAACCGCATTGTCACACCATCTGGTGCTGTTGCTGCTGCATCCATCATCACAGCCACTTCTGATGATGCTGCCAATTGGCAGCCTGCAACAGCTGAAGTCGATAGCACAGAACATCACCTCCACGCAATAATGGAGGTCGTGGATACTGGTAATATTTCTCATAACTGCGACGAACTGCAGCTGTATGCATCACCGATCGACCGTGAAGTAGCAGCTAACGACGATACTGCCAAAGCAGCGTACCCACGGTGCAGTAGCCCCACGGTGCCTGCCTGTGCATTGGATAGTCCTGCACTAAGCGAGCCGGCTACAGCTGCTTCAAATACGAGTGCTGACGATATTGCCACCAAGAAGTTTCAAGAGGAGAAAGACTTAGCCACTGTGAGTTTCAACGGTACTAACTTACATGTGTGCTACCTTGCTTGCAAGTGATGATGGCATTAATTATCCTCTTTGTCAGTGATCTACCTAGCTGAACTCTTGGTTACTCAGAGGCTAAGGGAAAATGGAATAAGGCTCTATATGAATAAGGTTTATAGCAGGCAAAATAAAGCCGTCAAAGCACACACTGCTCAGTTGGGGTAAACAGTGTGAAACAAGCAACAGTCTTCTGAAGATGAAGTAAAACCGAGCTATGGATGGAAAAGCCTAACTTTCGCAGAGATGGAGGGCTCAACCAGATGCCTTTGCCCATGCCCCTTTCCTCTGAGATATGATTGCATATCGAAGGGTAGTGATAGCCCATGAGGTAAGGTGATTGCTCTCCACGACCTCGGTTGTGGGTTCGAATCTTGAAGTGGGCGATACCTTATTGCCAACTGCAAGTGGTGGTGATAGCCGATGAAGCTTTTCTGTCGTTACACAAGAGGCTCTTAAAATGAGCTAATGTTATTATAACCATGCTAGTGTGTCTGGCCTACTGTCCATCCCAAAGCCGGAGCAGCAGAGCCTTCATGCTGTGGATGGCGTCCTAGTCAATGTGCCCAGACCCCAAGCTTCTTATAGTGATACTCCAAGAAAGCCAACATTGTTGTTGTGCTGCCAACAACCTGAGCCTGCACAGTGGAAGCTTCTTAGCAAGTTTGTACTGGAAACTAACTACTTGTACATTACTTGGATTTTCTGAAAAGCAAAAATTAACGAGCTGGTGAAGAAATAATTGGGTTCAAAGCAACTGCCAGCTGAACAGCCTAGCCTCAGTTATTTTTGCATCAGCCATATCCAGAAATCTTTTTTCTGTAATATGTTACTAGCTGTGCAACTTGATATATTTACAAGTGGCCTGCCACATTGCGAGACATACAACTGTGTCTGCAACAAGATTTATGTGGTATGCAAAGCCAAATTTGCTGTGAGTCAGCGACCTTCAGCTACTTTGTTTTAAAGTTACTGGCTACAGGATTAATTGCCGACCATTTGAAGCTAACCCGTTTCGGTAGAAATGGTTGATCTAGTATGGCTCGAACCTCATCTCTAGTTCGAATTCCTAAGAATGCCATGATATATTCTTTTTCCTGCTTCGATGTCTCTTTGGGGTATTCCACACTTTCTAAATCTGGCAGGGGCTTTAGCTCCATATTTTTCTAGGCCTATAATTGGGTTGTTTTCAGTGCCATTAATAAAGACTGCAACCTGAAGTATGCTCCGAACAAAATTCGTACTGTAGCAGGAATAGCCGATGTTGTTTATGATCTGCTTTCAACTGCTAGTGCTTTCAAGTACTCTTTAAATTGTTGACCGTGCAGTTCTTAGCAAGTTTTGTTTCCTTCACTATCTTAGTACTGTTGACACCCAAAATGAATTCTTGTTGCAGGCTGCAGACGTTTGCATCCGTGAAGCCGAGGACGATGATAGTAGCTCAGTAAGTGGGTCAGCTGGTGATGGGAGAACTTCAGAAACTTCTCCTCTGATGGCATGTTGATGGCTATACGTCATTGCTATACGTTATATACCTCTTTGGTTTGTGCGGTTGGTTTCTCATTTACTTTCTTTCTGGCACGTTTTATTTCCCAACTCCTGTGACTTGGACGCCGTGATGAACTGCATATATCGGTGTGCATGCAAAGCTGTTTATGATCCGATGCGATTGTGTGTGTGCAAATGCAGCCTTAATGCTGAGCATTTGCGACTTTGACTCTCCTGTAGGAGGCATGTCGACAAGTATAAAGAAGTCATTATTGTGTGTTCTAATTGTTTCTTAACTAATTGAGCCCGACTGTGGTAACCCGGGTTCCCGAATTTTTGCAAGTAGAATCGCAATTAATTATTTATTTTGCGTATGGCTGCTCTAAAAAAGTATAGCGTTTCGAAGTCGAAATTGCTGTTGACCTGGATCATCGCCCTGGTCTGGTCAGCTGCTGCACACTTGCGCAATAAAAATCATTGTTTCCGAAATCTCCGTCTTTCTGCTGATGAATAGAACTCGATGAGCCCGACATTTTTTAGCCTATTTGCATATAATTTGGACCAATATTTAGGTAGCTATCGAAATCCACGTGCACCTGGGTTACCATGGTAATCCGGGTTACCGCCATCGGGCTCAATTGTTCCTCTACTGTGCATTCTGATGATGCAGTGTAGGTCACTGCTGTCTGCACATGACCAGTGATGGGTACGAAGCTATGTAAAGAGTAGTTACGGCCTTTGTATCATGCAACTAAGTGAAAGTGCAGTGCAGAGCTGAAACAGAAGAACTTTTCACAGGTAGTTTGAATGCAGCCGGAATGTATGTGGCAGGTCTGATTCAATCAGAGCTTGAAGGTTTGTGTGGTGTTATGTGGCACCGTGATGGCACACTAGGTAAGGCGGTTGCTTTCACGACCTTGGTCCCGATGTCGTAGGTTTGATTCCTGCGCTGGGCGACCCTTTATCGCCACTGCAAGCGGTGGTGATAGCCGTAAAAGCTCTTCTGTTGCTATACAAAAAGAGGCTGTTTAATCAGCTAGGGTTTATTTATTTATTTATCTGAGTTATCTTCCTTGTGCCAATAATTATTGCGTCCAAGCACACCTGATCAGGCCACATATATAGCATCTGTAAAGTACCGAAAAAGAGAGTCAGTTCTCTGAGGGTGCTATAAAAATGTATTAATATTATTGTATTTGAAGTCTGGCTTTGCATGTTGCATAATCTTGTCTTGGTAATGGCCTAGCTGTTATGTTCATTGCTGCTTGTGGTTGCTAATCGATAATCTTCCTTATAGGTGGAGAGTGAAGATGCTGCCAGTGGATTCTCATTCGACGCTTCACAATACAACCAGTTCGTCAATCCGAAGGGTGTTAGATTTGTGCCCACACAGCGGAAAGAAGGTAGCTTGAGTTTGCAGTCTGCGTTTGCTTGTGAACACTGCAGTAGCTGAGATGTTTGTATTTGACATTTTTGCCATTGTTTTACAGGTACTGGCCCACTCTTGCCTTATGGACTGCCCTGCATAAGGGAGCTTTTTCGGTTCCTTATATCAATCATGAATCCACTGGACAAGCATAACACCGACGTCATGCTGCATATGGGTCTCAGTCTTCTCACGGTTGCTTTGGAAACTGCAACAGATGACATTCCTCGCTACTCTTCTCTGCTATCGTTTGCTAAGGATGAGATGTGCCTGCATCTCTATCGCGTGAGTCGGGTGATGGTTGCGGTTTTTCACTGACACGTTCGCACTCTATGCAGTCATCTCAAATACCCGGGTATCCTTGTCACAATTTCTTTCAGCTGTTGAACAGTGAGCGAGTGAGCTTAATTGCATGTGCTCATCGTCTGTGGTTTCTCACCATCGAAGCTATGCGTGGCCATCTAAAGATGCAGATGGAGGTATGAGTGCACAAGTAGCCCAGCCTTTCATTATTTTGGCTGGGAACAGACTTGATCAATGCATTAGCTGAAGCTTATTGAGTTTCTTTAAGGTGTACTTAAACAAACTCATGGAGATAATTTCGTCACCTGAAGGCAGCCGCGTAACACAGGAGCAAAAGGAGATTGCACTGGAAGCAGTTGTTCACTTGTGGAAAATCCCTGGTTTTGTCACAGAACTCTTTCTTAACTACGACTGTGACTTATATGGCACCAGCGTGTTTGAAGACCTGACCAAACTGTTGTCCAAGGTAATCCTAAGTTTATTGTTTGCCTCTTTTAGCGAACAATTTAAACTGGGCTGCTGTAATGACATCGGCACCACTTCGCTCATTATAGAATGCATTTCCTGTGACTGGACTTTTCAATGCTCATTTGCTGGCATTGGATGCACTCTTGGCTGTCGTCGACTCTATCGAGCAGCATTGTCAGTTCCGGATCATGGAATCAGGAGAATCGCTGATGGCTTCTACTCAAAGTAAGTTGATCTTTCTTACGTTTAGGAAAGATGTAAGACTAGCACTATTCTTATGAGGCGGTTAAGGGGAAAGTCAAGAAAATACCTATACAGCCAAATACCCATACAGCCAAATACCTATACAGCCAAATACCTATACAGCCAAATGTATCAAACCAAAATCGAAAATATTAAAAACTGGGATGGAAAAGCAGAGCTGCAATTGCATTTCAAATTTCTTTTCAATACGTGAAATATTAGTTGTTATTTAATTTACAAGGCACCAACCAACCATGCAAATGAAGCTGTATAAAAGTCACAAGTATACACCTCAACAAGCTTTAAGCATTTATAGCGATCTACTAAGGTTCGAAAAGTTGACATACAAGTCGCATAAGATGCAGAGATTGGTGCATTTTGTATTTGAAGATTTGTTGCTTTTGGTTTACATCCGGGTTAGACTTGGTTGGCATAACCGATTTTTCTTTCACGCGGAAGTCGTCAGAACTTCTGATCCCAGTTTTAACATATCTATCTTTCGAAAGGTACCATAAACACATATTTGATTGTCGGACAAATTGTATAGGTATTTTCTTGACATTCCCCCTTAACTAGAGCCTAAGTTAAAGTGAAAGTCGGCTAATTCAATGAGCCTCTTTTGTATGGTAGCAGAAGAACCTTAATTGCTATCGTGCTGCTTGCAGCAAACCGTAAAGGATTTCCTGCTGCAGGACCCGAATCCACGATCTGAGTGATGAAGTGTGAGCAGCTTTCATTGCTCGAAGACCCGGGGACTTGTCGTGCTTTGGATTGAACTGGCTTGTTGGGGAAAAAATAGAACAATAGCCAGTGCAGCATGTGATGCCATGGTTTCAACGAACTCTTAAGCCGAGCTGGTTTGGTCCAGCAGTTAGGGTGCACGCCCCGACCAAGGTCTGGCTGAGGTCGTGGGTGCGAGCCCCAAGGCATATGTGAATAGAGATTAAGCTCTTGGGGCGCTATACAAGTGAAATATATATTTTTGTAAGCATGGCATGAATCTGGGATCTCAGGGAGCAGCTTCTGGAATCACAGAGAGCTGTTCTCTTCCCTTCGACCATCCATCGACCTCGTGCTGCCATTGGCAAGCTGATAGTATCCATACTAAATTTCTCAAAATGTATTGTGAATATTTTTAACTCTGTACCTATATAAAATTATCGCCTAGAAATGGAGCCCCCTGCTCTAAAGGTTTGCACGGCGTGGGTTGCTGGAAGCTACCCCCTCCCTTGGCTTGTAGCAGCCATTCTGGCACCATTCATAGTGCTTATTTAGCTGGGCTTATACTCTTGCATTCGTGAAACTTACGTATACGTATATACCTGCATTTCACTCAAACCCTACAAACATACTGCTTTCCTTTGAAGTATCTTAGTTTTTAAGTATGTTTATGAATATCACTATTTATCTTAGAACAGACAGATCGACTGACTCTTGTCTTTCTTAGAGCTCTACGTGCATATATGAGTTGATCTCACTGCAATGCATGCACTTAGTGCGGGGGTCAGTGCTCGCGCAGATGCATGGGAAAGTGTGCTGTGGTGCCTGCCAGCCCTCCTCCCCGCAGCATGCTTTAACGTGTGAGCGTTCATTTTCCTTGACAAGCGGGCTTAAAAGCCTCTGATCCTGTCAAGTTCTCGATTTCTCGATACCCAGCTTACTACATGGTAGCCCTCACAGAGCCTGGACAGCTAAATTGGAAGAAATGAAATTGTGAAAATGTTGACGTGGCTACAGTGATGCTGTCTAGCATTTATTAATAGTCAAGGCTTCTGCAATTTCGGGATACACCTCATTAAGGAAATCTGACCAGTTCTCATATACATTTTCCTGAAAACCTGATTTTCTATTGCCGGCAGGATAAAGAATTTCTTGGCTGTTCTCTTGGCTTTTGCTTCGTCTACGTTAAAAATAGTCCCTTTTTGCACGGCACAGCGAAGTTCGGCAAAATGCTATTCCTGAAGGAAGAATTTCACAGCGTAGAGATTCTCGGTGATGCTGTGAGCTGAACATGCAAATAATCTTTTCTATGCGAATTTTCCCATGACGAGAACCACTGTTTCTAAAGTTTTCACTAATCTGCACTGGCTATCCCGCAAGCTGACTTCAACATCGACTTCAACAATAATGATAATAAAAATAATAATGCTGATACTGCATGCTATCGCCAACCATATTGACATGCTTCCTTGGCACCATATGTATAGTGCCTAGAAAGAGATTTAGTTCTATGATATTGCTATACAAATCGACCATGATTATTATCATTCAGGCCTGTAGGACTAGAGATGCTAAATTCACGGCCTAATCTGATTTGGACCTTTTGCGACAAGTCCCACCAGCAGATGTTCAGGCTCCTAATTTCCCTACTGAAGGGAATCCTCGCTGGTAACACTGTTACATGTCGCTGGTTTTTGGTCGGTTAGTAGTTGCATTCAAAAGTCCTATTATCTGAAAAGATGTGACTAACTATTCTTATTTGGATTGTGATACTTAGCAATTGTCATCTCCTAGTTTTGGTTATTTCATCCCTGTTCGTGGATCTTTTGCATGCAGGTTTTATAATTACAGCAGAATACTGGGCCACATCTTGCTTTTTGCTCGACGGTTCTTTATGTTTTTTTTTGTTAATTGTATGAAAGAAGTGCCAGCTTGCATTGACCATGTCCTCTAAGCAAGACCTTTGCATTTCGGTTCAGGTTCACGCGACGATCGCAGCGGCACTATAAATGGGGACGCAGTGTCAACCCAGTACCCAGGTATGCCAGTAGTCGAGCATGCCCAGCAGCAGCACCTGGTTGCTATTCGCTTTTATTCATAATAGCATTGCTGCGGTTGGCTGAGCTTGCCTTGGTGACTAACTAATTGTGCTGTACTGTGCCCCGGCAGACTTGCACTTGCACGCGGTGATTATTGGCCTGCATCTGCTCACTTGCCTAGGCACTGACCTGAAGAAGACTTTGGGTGTTCGTGCACCACTGCTGCTGGTACGGCAGAACCGCATGGGTGTTTCCCCGGGAGTGCCCACAGCTGACCGATTGCGAGAAGCTAGGAGCAAGAAGAAGGTTCGTATGGTGCTTGTGGCGTGGCAGAGGCGCTAGCTTGTTTATTTGAGCAGCTGACCTAGGCTCTGTAAATGGGAGACATGGAATGTCCGATGTCTTACATGTAGCTGTTGTGGTAAGCCGTGCATGCACTCGGTGTTTCTGTCTGTTATTGTCGATGGAGCACATAACCTGGTTGTACTGCAGATTCTGTTACTGGCTGTGGAACAGTTCAATACCAAAGCTGCAAAAGGTATATCTTATATGCAAGATAGTGGCCTTCTGACATCGCATCCAGAGGACATTGCTCGGTTTTTGCGTGAAACACCTCGACTAAGTAAGACTCAGATAGGGGAATACATTTCCAATAGGAAAAACAAGGATGTATTTGAATCTTTTGTCACGTAAGTAATATGCAACTTCTTATGTACAGCATGGCCTTTTTGCTTTGCCACTGAATGAGCCATCTTTATTCAATTCTAATAACGTAAAGCACTCGATGTTATAATGTGACATGCTGGTGCTATAGTGGCTCACATTTTGCACACGTAGTGGCCTTTGTGTTTAGATCTGTGACTCATTTGTTGTTATATTTTTTCTTGTCAAGATCTTTTGACTTCTCTGGCAAGAGGCTCGACGAGTCACTGCGAATGTTCTTAGAGGCATTCCGGCTACCAGGCGAGTCGCCAGTCATCGAATACCTAATGGAGCATTTCTCGAAGTACTGGCAAGAAAGCAACAGCAACCCGTTTGTCAATGCAGATGCTGCCTTCACATTGACCTATGCCGTCATCATGTTGAATGTTGATCAACACAATAAGAATGCAAAAAAACAAAACATACCAATGACCGTTGAGGTGCGTATGCTGTGTATACTTCGTGATGGCATCCGTCGGCCATGACTAATCGGTGGATCCGACTGTGGAGTCCTACAGTCTGCTGTTGCCATTGGATTGTCGGCTGCTGGCAGAGTACATTATATTGCACCTGCCATCAACGGAACAGTAACTGTCTAATGTGCTGTGTTGGCTGCCTTTTCACACAGTATAGAAAGCAGTTGAGCAAGCTCAAAGTTAGGGTTGAAAAAAGCTTAACGGTTTTTAATACGAGCAGGCTGACAAGTAAGGAAGTGTGAGGACAAGTAAGGAAGTGTGAGGAGTAAGCAGAGTGCTAGGACCAGCAGTAAATGAAGACTCGGCAAATTCTTCACTAGGCCTGCCTATTTCCCAGCTAAGCAAAGAGGATAATTATTCTTAGGTGAAACAAACCAAAGCAGCAGATTAGAGTTTGGTTAGGATAGACATGGAGCAGAATAGGGTTTGGAAAACCAAGCACATGGCAACTTAAAGGGGCGAATTCAACTGAGTTAATTCATACTCGAGGCTATGTGTCGACCAAATGGCTACATCTGTGAATAGAAGGGAGTGAGTATATCTCACTATGTAACTCTTGCAGCTAGTCGCTTTGGGAAACCGTGCATGCTTCAGGCATTATCTCGAAACTTTTTGTGTCGGTGAGATTTAATTTGGCCATCTCATCGGTAGCAGTTGCCAATAATGGTGAAACTCGGCCAGAGACTTTATGATCCAATCGTGCTGTGCCAAGGTAAGAAACTGGGAAATCGAGCATGTTAAAGTTAAAGTAATCTTGTCGTGACCTATCTTGATCTCGATAGATAAGGGATAAACTGTGTTGCAGTTGCATTCTTATTGGCATACTAATATTCATAAGCACGTCATTGCAGATAGCTTCAGTGTTGACAGCTTAGGTATATCCCTGGAAAAATCTGGTGTAACCAGGGTTGGCTCAGCTTTGTGCTGCCAGCAGTTGACCAGGTCAGCTTGAAAACGAGGATCGCATTTTACTAACAATAAATATGTCTTTATAGTCAGGTCGTTTCCCTGTTACCATTGAGAATAGATGTTGTTTGGCTACTCTTGCAGAAGGCAAAACTAGACCAGAAGAGCTTGAGCAACTTCTGCCTAGTTTCCTTACTGCCATTCCTATCAAAGACTGGACCGTGTTGTGCCAGACCAGCTTAATTGTTTTATTAAAAACCCAGGCCTTGCAAGCAAGTTTTATTCAGGCTTTAGAGCTAATCACTTAATAGGGTCAGCACGGCTGCAAGTGAATAACTGTCTTTTCAAGAATGCAAACTTAGGAAGGGTCTCAGCTTGATAAATCTTTCAGCAGTGTTTGATACTGTTGGTCGCCAAGTCCTTCTTAAGTGTCTGTCAACTTGCCTGGACGTCACGATCACTGTACTACATTAGTTGATGTCCTATCTCAGTGGGAAACTTTAGAGCATTAACAGTAGCCTTGGAGCATTGATGTCAATGGGCAACAGTCCACCCCCACCTGTGTTTGACAAGTGTTTGCTGTCCATGCCATTCTGGAGTGCTATTAGTCATTCAGAATAAGGGTGGGCCGACAGCTTATTTATCACATGCCATATTATGCATTATGAAGTACTACTGTATCGGTTAATTAAAGGAGTTGTCTTGTGCACAAATGTTTACTATTGTCATTTAGTGTGTACTGTACTTAGTGAACTAGAACCGGTTTGGAGCTGTGGAGCTTACCCTTGCCCCAATAAAGACCTCTTGAGTACACCAGCTTATGCAGACTCACTTACAAATGCATGCTCGTAGGTTTGGCAAGAATGTGGTGCAGTGCTTTAACACATTCTTGGTTCATGTAAACACCCACCTATGGCTCATTTCTCTAATCCGTATCGTTTGCATATATTGTTCAATGCTCATGAATGGCTTCCACTAATCATACTTAATATTTTAGGACTTCAAGAGAAACCTGAAGAAATGTAATGGGGGTAGCGACTTTGATGCCGACATGTTGGAGCAAATATACCATGCAATCAGGTACTATAGTCTAGGCACGACTGGTCGGTTTAATGGCCGATATCCTTTGTAGACCTGTCCTAGAGATGGGTCAGGCATGCACTGGCAGAGGTAACAGAGTGCATCCCCTTATTTCCACAGCTTGTAATGACCTTTTTCTTTTTCTGTGGCTGCTTGATGTTCCATCGCTAGCACTGGGCCTAAAGATCCCACACACTCCAAATACTAGCTGATTTAACGGCCTCTTGTATATATCGACAGAAGAGCCTTTACGGCTGTTACCACCTCTTGCAGTGGCAATAAAAAATCGCCCACTGCAGGATTCGAATCCACGGCCTCGGATCCGAGGCCGTGATATGCAACCGCCTACCTATTATACCATCCCGGCTCACCGAAGCTCATTTATCCCGTTATTTTTGCGTCTTTAGTGAAAGTGTGTGAGCTCTGCGTGGTTGTGTGCAGTTGTGAATGCTAATTCAAAGGCTGCCGCTCTTTTGATCTGCTAGATAGTGAAAGCGCATTGATGACGTTTCGCCTTTTAGCTGCCCAGCGATTACTTGCGAATTTGTTGGCTTGTGAAATAGCGTGGTTGTTCCTAATATTTTGATTATTTCCCATGAGTAAGCACCTTGTATCCTTCACATCTTATAGGACTAACGAAATCATTATGCCCGACGAGCAAAGTGGAATAGTAAAAGAGAATTACATGTGGAAGGTAGGTTTCTGCAGCGTGATCAGGGCATGGGCATCACTCTCATTTTGCTCACTATTTAAAACCCTCCTTTTGTATTCAGTGGTCTCCTGGTTTGGTAGTAGCCTGTAACATGCTCTTGGTGGTTGACTTGGTGTGCGTGTGCACGCACATTTGGATCTTGTAATGGCAACTGCTTGCAGGTGATTATGGCAAAATGCTTGGCTGGAGAGGCAAACTTTATCCATGCTGCTACCGGAACCTTCGACAGCGAGCTCTTTGCCCTGGCTTGGGGACCCACTGTTGCAGCCTTGTCGTTTGTTTTCGACAAGAGTGCAGATGTAGAGATTATGCAACGTGCTCTACTCGGTTTTAAGTAAGCCCGTGTTCCTGCACTGACTTTTGCGATGCATACCTGTGTTCTGTAAGTTCTTGCCTAATGACCTGATTGCGAGCTGACTTTAGCTTTGCACGTATTGCAGGAAATGTGCAGTCATAGCTGCCCACTATGCGATGAGTGAGGTATTTGATAATCTGGTCATTTCGTTGTGCAAGTTCACTACATTTCTGAATGTAACTGAGGTAAGAACTTCACCGTGCTTCTGTTGATTTCCTGCATACTTGTATTCGGTGTGTGTACCAGCCCCCCCCCCCCCGTCAATTTTGAACTTAACAACTTAATCCTTTTTTAGTCGGCTGACCGCACAGCAGTCTCATTCGGTAATAATGGGAAAGCCCAGATGGCAGCCAAAGCGGTTTTCTCGCTTGGGCATAACCATGGAGACATTTTGCGTGACGGATGGAAAAACATCCTTGATTGTCTCGTGACCTTGTATAGAGCTCGGCTGCTGCCACAAGTGCTAACTGAGGTTGAGGACTTCCTTAAGCGTGATGGCAAGCTTCGCCTGATACGGGATGACAAAAACGAGAGCGTAGCCACACCAAGGTGGGTACGACTGGCGGTTTTAGCGTCAAAGAATTGGTGCACTGTACTTTGGCCAGGCTCTCTTGCACGGTAGGCTTGACATTGCGATCCCACATCTCCACTGGCTACTAACCTCTGCACTGCTCGTGATTTGCCCTCGTATTATGCCACTTAGTGTGCACGTTCAAACATAGTCATGCAAAAAGGTATATTTGTGAGCGCCGGGTGTTCGGTGTGTAATTTTGTATCTTGTGTCGTATCCTGCAGTGAATCACCTTTCTACCTAGCTGACAGGCAGCTTGAAACTCTATTGAAATTTGTTCCGAATCTAGCACCCCACTGTCATGTTGACTTATCTGTGTCTTGCCTACTTTTGGTTCGTTAGCAATCCTGACTTAGTTCCTGTGCAACGATAAAGCCTTTAGTACAAGCCTCATAAGGGGCGTTTGGTTAACTCCATCCCCCTGTGTGCTTGTAGGTTGCCAAGCAAGGTCAGGCATTTTTCCATGTGCCCCTTTTATCTGACTGAACTTGCTTACATCTGGAACGTGGTAGCAGTATTGTTGCAACTTGTGGGGCACGCATGAATTTGGGGTGCAACTTATGCTTTGCAGAAGCGAGTCTGGAGTCATGAGCTCGCTACTGTCATATTTTGCCTCGTCGTCTGATGGCAGCGGAAGCGGCTCCAGCAGCCTGAGGAGTGGCTCTGGTGCAGCCCTAACTGCAGACGAACAACGAAGTGCAGAGCTTGCACGTTCTTGCATTGATGAGTGTGGCGTGGATACACTCATTGATGACACGAAATTCCTGCGAGCTGAGTCACTACTCGAGTTTATCAAAGCTTTAATAGCAGCTGCACATGTGCCCGGCGGCTATGACGATTTGGCTCCTCCATCACCACTCATTATCATTGGCGATGCTGAAGAAGATTTGGCTGTTTTTAGTCTTGAAGTTCTAGTGCGTGTTGTCCTACAGAATAGGTAAGTTATTTCTGCAAAATTGCTGGCATGGAATTGGTTTTTTTGTTGATGCCCTGTATCAAGGACGTGCTGAAGATCTCTCTGTCACGTCTCGGCCTCAACCTGCTGCTGGACACAAAGCCAGGGTTGTGACCAGGATCCTGAATAGCGAGCGCCTTATGCCTAGGCTAAGACCTAGGAGAGTGGCTGTTAACATGTTTCAAACCAGATCTTTAAGGTTGACGACGATGACAATCTTGTGAACTGCATTGTGCTCCATGACGTAAGCCTTCCAGAAACGCCTCTCCGTGTGCAGGAACTCGGCAAGCAATTTCTATGTTACGTGTGTCGGGAGATGATTGAAGTGGTATGGCAAGATTAGTAACAAGACTTGCTTGACTTGTTACAGCAAACCGTTGCCTTTTTGCAAGTGCTGCTTTTAACTTGAAGAGTTATTACATGCCTTCGTCAGAATGAGTGAGCTCCTCTCCCAAATTGTGCATATGCCAGCCACAGAAAACGGTGCTGTGTGGAACTTGAGAATGGGCATTAACCAACGGCCTACCATGGCAACCTGTCAAGTCAGTGAATTGCCTGTGTAGCAGATCAACCCACCGGAAGCTTTTCCATCTACCTGTATTCGTTGAAGTACTAGATACATTTATTGTAAGAGAAGGCAATTTAATAACCTCATTTATGTAGTAGCAGCTGATAATAAAGAATCGCTTTCAATATGCATGACAATCCTTTATACGAAGAACGGTGCCTTCCACTTGGTTTTGGCTGATGGCTTCCAAGGTAAAATATTCAAAAAAATTGCATATCTAACATCTTGCAAAAAAGTTGTGATATGCAATAAATAGGAGATCTGCCCCTAACGGTTTTTGTTGTGCCATCAATCAGTGCCTTTCTTGAGCATTTTGAGCTTGATGCAAAAGTATGCCTAAAGGAGCTCTGCTTAAGCCTCTGCTTAAACCCACAGCAAGTAGTACACAGATCTGACAGAGTTGGTATGCATCCACACAGAAAAGTAGTATTTTCACATTTCATGCCCACCATGTCTGCCGACCTTACTTGCCCTTGTTTGGACTATTGTTTGCTCTATACTGCTTAAAAATATGTTTGCAACAGTTTTGCTATGTAGAAATGGTTGAAAACTTTCGGCCAGAGCCGTCTTGCCTGACCATTGTGAATTTATGCTCGCTGTCATCCTATCTTGAAGGGATCGTGCTGCCATCGTGTGGAATGTCGTTCGCGATCACTTGTCGATGCTGATCTTACATGCCACGGAGCCAAGCTTCCTAATTGAGCGTGCTGTCACTGGTTTGCTCCGCATTGCCATTCGTTTACTTTGCCGTGAAGAGGTGGCCTCCCAGGTAAAGAAATTTTCGCTCAATGTTGTGTGTTGGTTTGCCTGTGATGCTGAACACCTTTATTTGCTCATGACCTTACGGTTAAATTCGACTGTGTTTGCTGTTTAGATCGTTCCTTCTCTTCGTGTTCTTCTGGCGATGCGGGCTCAGGTGCTTCGGCCTCTGTCAAGACCAATAGTGTTTGGCCTTCACCGGCTGCTTGAGACGAACGCAGCTAACATTCATTCAGCCAATGACTGGCAGGTGTTATTCACACTCCTTAGCGTTGTCGGGGCAGGTGCAAGTCAACCACAGCATGTTGCCGATGACGTATTAGGACAGTCCATTGTTATCAAGGACACGACATCTGAAAGTGGTGAGCTCCGTGACTGCTGTAAAAATCGGCTCTTACTGGCCGCAAAACTGCAACTTGTGTTGTGCTTGACCACAATTGGGGTCCAATGTCAGTACCTGTGCCCAATGTCGGGCGTTTTATGTTGCAACTTTTTTAGCTATGCCATGCCTTTTATGCAATGTTCAACTAGTGGGCCAGCCGTGTTGAGAACGTGCTTTGCTGCCTTCGGTGGCCCATCTTGTGGTATCGACAGGTTTAGAGACGTTGCAACGGTCACAGCAGCTGTACCTTTGTTACGCTAATTTCCATAATTCTTGTAAGAAGGCGGCAAAGATAATAATGGGCAGTTATGCACTACTTACTATAATCAGGATTTCAAAAAAGGTGTCGCCATTTTAAAATAAGGCTGTGCCTTTAAAGCAGACCTCCTGCTTGACAGGTGGTGGTAAAGTTCGTGTCATTTTGCTTGCTGTAGTTCCTAGTGGCTCATCAGGCACTTAAAATGGCCTTATCCTGTTTCTTGAGTTGATTGAGCATAGCAAAGCAATCTTTGCAGGCTGCAGCCTCCCTCGAAGTTAAGTAACAAACACCCGAAGAGAAGCGCACTGCTTGCTGTGATTGGCTGGCTTAAGTAAGGTCGAAGTCCAACTCTTCTAGAATGTGTAGCTCTATAAACGAATGACTTGCCACACCCGTTGCTGTATTGTTTCATAGAATTGTTTCATGATGGGCCACCACCCGATCTCATTGCATACAAGAATTCTGGGACATTCGGACTGAAACTACTACCATCTGCTTGTATTGTAATAGAAGACACATACTGCAATACTAGAAGACTATGCAAGTAGCATAGAATTACTTCAATGGTTAAAAGAGCACTACGTGTGTACAGCTAAAGACAAGCATAGAAGTTCCATTGCTGAACATGGCTTCGGTGGCCCATCCACCCCTTGTCCTCCTCCATCCGAAGCTGCTGGTGTAAGGGCAAAGAGATCTGTAGTGCAGAGATCTGTAGTGCCATGGACTAGTTTTTGAAATCTGTTTGTGATGCAGGTCTTCTTGATCTGCATTCAGACTCGACCGGCAGCCTCGATACCCTCACTGATGCGATGAACATGACACCGAGGAGTGCTCTTGACAAGCATTCCCCCATTCATTCTATCCGTGTTCAAAGTCGTGGAGATTCCTTTCTATTTACAAAAAAAACTCCCAAAGATGCGCTGGGTTAAGCGCAGGCTTGAACGTCGTTTCAAGAAATCGGGGTCCGTGCAGATCTAGTCAATTTCAAAGACTTCCTTCGAGTTTACACCCGAAAGCTTATAAAACCTGGGCCTCTTTTTTCATTCGAAAGCTGAATTCCTGCCAGTCGGACACTAAACAGATTTATAAGACAGTAACCATTTACTGGCCAATGCTTTGAGGTCTGACTCACCAGATATTAAGGGCTCAGCCGAAAAGTTTTCAGCCTTTACTGAAAAAATTGTGCACATTCGTTCCTTCATTAAGCCCCCTCCGACTAAAGCAATCGCGATTCCACAACCTGTGACCTTCCTTAAAAGGTTCTCCGATTTTTCTGCTTGCGATGTGGCTACCTTAATAAGGTCTAGCAAAAAGAGCTCGTCTCCTGAAGACCCTATACCCTCATCTCTGTGGTCTTCACTAGCAGACCAACTTAGCCCTGCCATAACCAAGATTTTTATTGCTTCTTTGGGAAAAGGGGTTGTCCCTAAGTCCTTCAAATCAGCAATCGTTAAACCCATTCTTAAAGAGCCTGGATTAGACACAGAGGTCCTTGCAAACTATCGCCCGGTTTTCCTTCTAACTTTCTTATCGAAGATTCTTGAAAAAATTGTTGCTAAGCAACTGGTTGAACATATTGAAAAGAATGGAATGTCAGAAACAGTTCAATCAGGGTTCAAGAGGCAGCACTCCACTGAAACTGCTCTCCTCCGTGTTAACAATGACATTCTGCGTGGCAGAGATGACGGTAACGTCACTATGCTAGCTCCGCTAGATCTGTCAGCTGCCTTTGACACCATTGATTACGGTGTTCTACTTAAGTGATTGAGAGAAAAAATCGGTCAGGCATACGAAGCACTGGCATGGTTTAAATCGTACTTGTCTGTTCGTGTTCAATCCGTGTTGTATGGGGGTCAGGTCTCACACACGAGACGGGTCACCTCAGGAGTCCCTCAAGGGTCTGTTCTTGCTGTTCTCCATTTTTACTCAATCTCAGGGAAAAGTGATTAAGGCCCATGGAATAGGATACCATTTTTCTGCTGACGATACTCAGCTGTATTTGTCATTCAAACCGTCGGAATCTGCTGCAGCAACTGAGAAGCTGAATGCTTGCCTTGCCGGCATTCGATCCTGGATGTCGAAAACTTCTTGAAACTAAATGACGATACAACGGAACTGCTGCTCATAGGACACCCTAAGCATGTGGCTGGATTAAAAGGCTTCGCTCTTTTAATAGGTGATGCTGTTGTGCGACCATCACCGCGTGCTCGAAATTTAGGTGTCGTTTTCGATAGCTGCCTCAATTTTAAAATCTTCATTTAGAAGACTGCTTTTACAGCTAGCCATTGCATCCGATCCCTATACAAAGATTAGGGGCTGTCTTCCACAGTGGCTAGCAAAAAATTTAACCAGCTCCTTGGTGTTTTCTCAGCTTAATTATTGTAATTGCCTTTTGGCTGGGCCACCAAAGAAAGCAGTTAGGCCACTGCAGCTGACTATGAATATGGCTGCAAGGCTAGTTTTCAAGTCCCAGAGGTTTGAGCACGTGTCTCCTTTGCTGAAAGAGTTAGGATGGATGCCAGTTGAGCAACGGATGCAGAGCAAAGTTCTTACGCTGACCCACGAGGCCGGCCACGGATTGGCTCCTTCGTACCTAGCTGAACTGCTGCACCAGTTTCAGCCTGTTCGCACCCTCAGGTCCTGTGTGGACAATAAATTAGCTGTTCCATTCCTTCGCTTAAATACCGTTGGCAAAAGAAGCTTTAGCTCTTCAGGTCCTAGACTGTGGAACTCGCTTCCACAATTCTTACGCAACGACGACCACTCTCCTACTGCCGACTATGGCACATCTTTTTCAGTGGTCCTGAGCTGCTACTTCCATGCTACTCACTACCTCAACTGCTCTCCTGACTCTGCCATGCTTCCCACTTTCTCTTTGTTGTGTGAGACGAAGTCTGTTGGCTACCGAATGTGTACCAAAAGCTGCTTAGGCTGTGAGTGGGCTATACAAAACTCTGCTGCGTAACACCCACGTGGTCTTTTTTGACTTTGTGGAGTTACAGACGGAGATTATTACATTACATTATATTCTTTAATACCACTGTAATAACACTGCTTTGAGGCCTGGGTCGAATAAACGTGTGAATACTGGTTGAAAAAAAAAGACTTAATTGCTGTACAGCAGGTTACCGTGCTACCTTTAGATGGGTACAGTGTAGTATAGCTAAGGATGGCAAGAACATGTGCTCCATCAGCATTGTGCATGATGCTATTGACTTCGTGGGTTGCTAATATGACACATGACATATGGTCGCATGTCGGAGCGAGCCATGAGTTCACACATTTTGGTCTTGTTAGCAAGCTGTTAGTGTTTGCTCTCTTTCATTTTGCTCTCTTTCATTTAAGCTGGAACGGTGAAGCTAACGGGCTCTTGTTGACCTCGTTTGCTTACATAAAAAGGGGAAATTTTGCAACTTAAAAGGGCCTGCTCGACAGCACGGTTGTGCATTGTTACCCGTTTCTTGAGGGCTGTGCCTTGTCTCAGAGCAAGAGTCTATGTAAAGTAGTTGCATCCGGAGTTGGCAGCTCGATGAGTGTGGCTCACATCATGTGGCTGGTTGCCTGAACATTCTCTTCACTCCTACGAATTGCATCACGGTTTTTTAGCAGCAGGGATCGTATGAGCTTCCTTGTCATTGACGGCTGGCGTTTGTAGGTGGTGTTACGAGTGATACCGAGCAGCGCGTTGTCGTGGCCTGTGAAGATTCAGATCGTGGCTATACGTCAGACAGCGAGTTAATGGCTCACACCCTAAACCAAAAACCCGGTGCTGCTTTTGGTGAACTCAGTCATAGCACCAGCCAGGCTGCTGCTTCTCCAGCTGAGTGGATTACGGTGCGTTTTAGTCTACTGCTTCATTCTGTGCCAATTCTTTTCACTGTGCCCACCTTTTCGGTGTTTATTGACTATTGAAAACCTGTTAGTACGGCTGAATAACTTAAGTCATCCGTGTCGTTTTATAGGTTAAAAGGCATCATCATAGGTCGCATCATCTCGACCATGCAGACAGTGGGGTCACTATACCAGCCGGGTCACGATGTTCAGCAGAGAGCAACCAGCCGTGTGCGCATCCAGCCGGCATCCAGGCGTCATTGCTGGTGAATCAGTTCAGCATCGACCTTGGAGAAGAGCTGCATCCGCACGACAGCCAGGCACTGCTTCGTGCTGCAGAGAGCCTCTCCTTGCTCGTGCGCGATGCAGCACATATCACACCGTATAACTTCGAGATATGTGTCCACACTCTACGTGTTTTTGTCCAGGCTAGCATGGGTAAGCTTAGTGGGAAGTAAGTGATTGCAAAGTCAGCCTGTTGTTCCATCTTACTGCTCGACAGTTCACATTATACACTGCTACCTGGAAGGCAGTAAAGACCCTGTCGTTTGCCAAAATGTGGTAGATACTAGCGAGCATGAGTTCCGTTGATTTTACTGACAGCAGTGAGTATCGTCAGTTTGTCATCATACCTTTGGAGAATCTTGGCATTGGTTTCATACAGTGTGAAACTGCAGCGTGAAAGGCATACAGGAACGCCTTTGATTGGCCCGGTGATCAGCTCTAGTATCTCAGAACTGTAAATTGGAGTCGTGTATACCGGTTTTATCATCGTGACTGCTAAGCATGCTTTGTAGCCCGGGCGGCTATTAAAACATGCTTGGCAATCATGATTGCAGTGGGTACGAAAGCATGCGTGATTAGATATGCAGGGGTTGAGGGGTATGGTCCAGAGAGCTCTTTCTACCTGGATAAATGCAAAAGTTTTGTGACTGACAAACTTTACTTGGCGGCTTAGCCGACTTGTCGAGGGCCAATGCCGTCATGGTTTCTGGTAATCTATGAAAAAGGATTAAAAAGTCTGAGCCTTAACCGGGCTTGTACAGCAGGATCAGAACCTATGTGCCTTAGTCTATGCTTTACTGAGACAAAGGTATGATACTATCGTTCGTTTGAAGTCAGAAGCAGACTTGCGATGCTAATGGCAAGCACGTATATCATCGGGAAATTGCTGTTTGCACTTGATATCCTGTACCTCTGCCAGTAGTCTGGTAGTTTCTGTAGGGCGTGTCACCGAGAAGTCGGGACAGTTGATCTACAGCTGCTCTCTCAGCATAGTCAGGCATGTAACCCTTAGACCACGCTGCAACAGCTTCAAGCCAGCCCCTTTGTGTCATCGCTTGCTGGTATGCTGCTTCCTCACTGCTACTGCGTGCATTGCGCTTCCAATTCGCCTCTTCGTTTTCTTCGTCTTACTTCATTGTCTCAATGCATGCATTAGTCGCTTTGTAGAAATCAAAGGGCTGTTTCCTTGCTTCAACTCTGGTTAGCTTAGATCTTCCTGCTGAAAGCGGCATAGCTATCCAATTCTCCTGCTACTTTGCAAGAGAGCACCTTAGTTGGTAACCTGCTACCGCCGAATACCTTGAGCAGAAAGATGAAGCACGTGCCAAGGTACGATACTGGATGACTTGAGTTTGTTCATAGCATGCCGCTCAAGCCTCCCTCGTTCGGCTAGAACCCATTCGACCACTCTCAGTCAGTCGTGATGTGGTGGAGAGCTACCACTTTAGAAGCTTCCTTTGTGCCCGTCGAACTTACTCGGTGGTTGTAGATCAGAGCACTTGTGAATTGTTTTGCACTTCGTGCGAATGTGCAAGTGCAATGCGCACGCCTGCTGCCCACTTCCATGTGTCCGACCAGGTGCCTCCTCCTCGTCCTCCTCCTCGTGGGGCTCATTTGCCCCCCCCCCCTTCAGCCTCACTGATTGCATGCCAGGTGCCAGCAAGAAACCAGCTGCTGCCAGCGGAGTGAGGGGCAAGGCCGATCCGGGCAAGGGCAGGCACAAGAAGAAAACGGCATCGAGAGAGCACGGCAGCGGAGGCAAAATGCCGCGCTCGCGCACCGCTCCGACTCTCGCCTCCGGCGGCCGCGCCTCCGACGACGAAGACGAGGATGAGCCTACTGCCGAGGCGCTAACCTCGGCCTACCATCAGCTGTCCATGCAGGTGGGTCGGCGACGATGCCTCCAAGCGTCAAATGCAGAGTGCCTCCTCTGCCCTACACCGGTTGCAGCCATCCAGTTTCGTTGCTGACATGCTGAGGTGCCACAGCTGGAGTAGCAGCAGCAGCTGCAGCGACTCTAGGGGTGCAATCGCCAGTCAGCTTTTCTTGACGGTGCTCGGTTTGTAGCTGCTCGAGCTGATACACACGCTGCACACGAGAGCCGCTTCGATATTCGGCTCCTGGGCCGAGGAGCAGCAGCTGCAAAATGCTGCCGGACCAACGGCGGCTGGTCCTACCGATGATGCTCAGGATGCAGCTGAAAGCAGCGATAATGGAGGCGCATCAATTGATGCGGGCACGAGCAGCCTGTGGAATAAATGCTGGTGTCCGCTGCTGCAAGGTAAGCAGCACCCTGCTTCTTCTGTATGTGTTAAAGCAGAATGTACGAAAATCCTGGCCAGACCCATCCAACGGCTGAGCTTGTCATTCATGTCGAAGGCTCCACTCGCTCCTTTTGAAACGATTTGTTTAGCTTTTGTTGCTTGGCAGGTGTGCTGGGGGGGGCTACGGTAGGGCTGCCATATCGGTGCATGTTCTTTCATAGCTGTCTTGTCACGTGGTGCTTGTCTGGCTGTCCCCCCCCCCGACTAGCTTATTTAAAGGCCTCTTGTGTATAGCGACAGAATAGCCTTTAAGGCTATCACAGCCGCTTGCAGTGGTGATAAAGAATCGTTCACCGTATAATTCGAACCCACGACCTCAGGATCGAGGTCGTGAAAAGCAACTGCCTTACCTAGTGTGCCATCACGGCTCACCTACCTCTTCGGCCTAGGAATCCAGGTTTTAATCATTGGTGACATTAAGAGCTTTTCTTTTAACGTGCAGCCTTAGCCCTGAATTGGGATTGAATCGCTGAAACCCTTGCTTCAGTGCCCAAGGCTGCGGGGTGATGTATTCATTTGCAGGCTTCTGGCCCATGACAGCAGTCGTGCACTGGTGCATTTCCTCTAAAAGGCGTCGCAGTGCCTTTACTGTGTGCCAATCTGCAGAGAATGGAGTAGCGCGGTTCCACTCGAATGTGCAGTAGAGGCTGGGCTGTTTATGGATATAGTCAACTAGCCGTACCTTGGAACTGCCAACCATGCTCTGCCATTTTGATGAGTGTTTCTGTGAGTGGAGTCAGAGCAGAAATTCCTTGGGACTCACGTGTGCCTGTATTTGCAGTTCGATGGCAGCTGCTGCCTCTCAGAGTGTGATGCAGCCAAGCCTTTTGTGGAGTCGTTTGGGGGCAAAGCATCAGCTGGAGAGTTTCTCTTGGTGAATGATACTGGTGGTGATTATATACCAAGACAGTATTAAGTGGCTGCACCACCAGAGAAAAATGGTCCTAGGCATCAATGAGAAAGCTGACAGTGTTGTGTGCTTGAATTAAGACTTGTACTGCTAGGCTTTTCTTGTAGCTATCAAAGCCCTTTGGACTGCCAGCGATGCAAAAAGACGTGTGAGGTTTGGTCTAGCTGTTAAGGTGCTCGCCCTGACCAAGGTCTGACTGAGGTCGTGGGCTCGAGCTCCGAGGCATATGTGAAGCGCCTGAATAGAGATTAAGTTCTCTTGGGGCGCTATATAAATGAATTATATTGTTTTTATTGTCAGGAAGTTATTGTCGCCATTGTTACTTGTGAGGGTGGCTATGAGTTCAAACATATTACAGGTCGCCCCTGATAAGTAAATTAACACCGAAGTTTGACTCGGTTGCCATGGCAGCTTCTGCATGTTTTCCTCAGCATTGGGCATTTTTGCACGGGCCTTTCCTGAGCAGCAATGTCACGTGCCACGACGTGACCTCTATCTAGCTCAGGACACAGATTAGCTTGCTTGCACTTCCGTTTTAGGCATCGCCCAGCTGTGCTGCGATGCTCGCAAACAGGTGCGCAGCCAGGCGCTCATGTACCTTCAGCGTGCGCTCCTCGTGCAAGACCTCAACCAGCTGTCTGCCGCCGAGTGGGAGCTGTGCTTCAACCGAGTCCTTTTCCCTCTGCTTGCCATACTGCTGGAGAAAGCGCCCTCTGCCGGTAACACCAGCTCACTGCAGCAGCACCGTAGTTCAGGCATTGCGATCGACTCGGCTAGCTTGGAGGAGACGCGCATGCGAGCCTCCACTCTGCTGTCCAAGGTGAGGGCGAGGATACAGGGAAAGGCATGCAGCGGCGTGAGCTGGCTGCGGCGATGGCTGCTACGCACAGGTGCACAACTTGACCGACCGCCTGGTGGGCACCTCGTTTCCAGGTGTTCCTCCAGCATCTCCATCCTCTGCTGTCGCTAAGCACATTCACGGCTCTCTGGCTCACCATTCTCGACTTCATGCGCAAGTACATGCATGCTGACAAGAGCGACCTGCTGGTGAGTGGTCTCGGTCGTCGCCGCTGCCGGAGCATACCGGCAGCAGGGTGGCACACCGGTGGTCGGCGCCTTTTGCTCCGGCAAGCAGCATGCCACGAACATGCCACTGCTTCGAGTGCCAGTTTGCCACTTGCAGTCAACGTGACATCGATCATTGGACGATTGCAGTTCGAAGCTATACCTGAGTCTCTGAAGAATATGCTACGGGTCATGAACACGGCTGGCATATTCCAAGAGAAGGATGCAGGCGGTGAAGAATCTACGCTCTGGAAGCTCACGTGGGAGTGCGTCGATACCTTTTTGCCTCACCTAAAGGCTGAACTCTTCCCTCCGCCTGGTGAGAAGCTACTACTTGGACTGCAGTGACTAGCAAACGTGCGCTATATGTGTTTGTGTAATCCCCTAGTGAGTAAGCGGCTGCTTAGGTTGTAGCCGCAGTATGCATAGTATCCTCCAGGAAATGCAAAAAGTACCCGTGGGTGAAAGGCCTCTCGGAAATGAGTGCCTGCAAAGAATAGAATCAGTCACCACGCTGATCACTAGCTTGATGAAAGCCGGTTGCATATATATCACTCAAGAAATCTAGCGGTCTTCTTCTTCGAGATGAAATTTGGTTACTTTTGAAGCATGATCTGGCAATTTAGGCTTCATAGTGCACTCGAAATTAGAGAAGTGTGCGCAAGTGATGGTGATTCAACAGGCTTAGACTACCACTAGCTATCTGCGATTATCCCTGCATATTAGGTATCTCTCGTAAAGCTTCTGCTGTAGCTGCTCATGCTAAAGATCTTTTGTGCCACCATATTGACTTGTATCCCTCTAGGGGCCCAAGTCCGGGCCATGGCTCATGGGGCTTTAAGCATTTTCATAGCAAATATTTTGCATTCATTATTTGTTGGTTTTCTACCACTTCCAATTGGCTTGCAGACTTCGGAACCTGGTTTGTAGCAAAAATGGCAACTCATTTGCTGGCTAGGTGTACTGGCTCCCCTGGCCGCCCATGTTACTGCAGTCGAGTAGATAGATATACATACCAAGACTCGTGATCAGTGGACTACCCCATAGAGTATTCTACTGTTATTCCACAGTACAGTTTTCTGCTTTATCGTATGTGCGCATGCATATGCGCATGAATGCGCAAGCGTGTGGATGCCGAGGGCCGAGTATATAGGAGCATTTTTTAGTGGTGGCTTTTTCGTTGCTGCTGTTGTCTGGTGGCTTATTTTGGTTTGCATTTTAATCACTGGATTTAGTTGCTAAGCCAGTATCCTCCTGCTGCCGTGAACACTGCCGTCATTAGTACTGCTCTCTCTCTCTCTCTCTCTCTCTCTCTCTCTCTCTCTCTCTCTCTCTCTCTCTCTCTCTCTCTGCTAGTGTGCTAGCATGTAAGCTCCGAATTTTGCCATATTTACTGCATCCCGTTCTCTAAACCTTACGCTTATGCATGTAATGCAAACGTTAGATATAGTTGTTGTTGTGAGCTTGTGTGTGCGCGTATTGCTAAACAGCAAACGACTTAGAGCACTCGGAACACAACCGAACTCAACAACGTCTAATCAATGACTCTCTGCAGACGTTCCAATCTAACCGGAGCTTCGGTCGTCTGCCCCAGGGACGCTGTGCTCCGATTGGCCATCATGACAATCACTGATCTCGAATATCTCCTTCCTCTGTGATGTCTGAACCTGGGCCTAATGTTATTATTAGTCCGAAGTAACCATATTTTCTTGGGTTTTTTTTTCTCTATTTAAGTCATATATCACCGGTTTCACCTTGGTTGTAGTTTGAGAAATAATTCTGTGGCTACTTTTGGCATTGAAGGAGCCTGTACTTTTAGTTTTGTGAGAAATCTGCTGAAATCGCTAAGTAGTGGGTTTGTCCTCACATTTTGATTGTTTCACTTTGCAGCAAATGTAAAGCGCCTAGAGAGAGATTAAGTTCTCTGAGGGCGCTTTATCAAGTGTTATTATTATTATTATAGCATAGGTGAGCCAAGGAGAAATGGTAACCTGATAGTGAGCAACAAAAAATTGGTATGGCTCAAAAGCCCAAACGGCCGTCAGGGACTAAGAATTGCAATTCCACTCTGCTAGATCGACATATTTCAGCAGTGCCTGTTAGTTAAGAGGAATCCAGCATCGGCTTCCATGTCATCGTTAACAATCTTTTGTCCCTACAAGAAGGTGCATACCACCAACTGCAGGTGCTCAGTGATTGCTCGAATTGCACTTTTCCTGATCACTTTTGCTGCTGCCTGGACTTCATTCTCGTACAGGCAGTGGGCCTCTTGACAAACTAGCTTGAATATGGTCACCAATCAGTGTGGTGTTTGCCAATGGCTTGCTGTTGGCTGATGCTGGGAATCTGCCAAGTCTGTACAGGGCAACTATCAAACCACCTGGAGCTTTTTCTGCAATAATGGACTTGAAGCAAAATCTACCTGACTTAAATCAGAAGTAATTTTGGGGCTACGTTAAACAAGCAGAGCTGAACTCACATTTCAAATTTCACTGATACGTAAATTAATGGCCGAGTTATGTAATTTACAGGGTGCAAAGCATGGCTGTGTGTGCACATGCGGCATCCATAGTAAAGTTGGTCACTCAAAGATCCTCGCTTGTACATTCATTCAGGCATCTTTTTCTTGGTCAGGTCGTCCTTGACAGAGATGGCCTGCTCAGAGCGCATCCTGTTGGACAGATTTTGTGAGGAGGCCGCCCTTAAGTCGTTTTAGGTGACTTGCTTCTTTTGCGTTGTTGCTGCCGTCGACATGCTGCGTAGTGAGCGCACTAACCTGCAGCAGGTACACTGTAAGGAAGACCTGTGTTTTTTCTCAGGTGGCCGAAAGATGGAGCTAGCAGCAGCTGCCGTTTAACTAGACAACTCCCATTAGTAATACGGTCATACTAAAAGTTCACCTGCTGCCAGTAGCAACCAGCACTGTTAGCAGGGCAGTGCCGATAAGTCAAACCAGACGGTCTCTGAGCAGCTGATCTTGTAGGCTGTCTTGTAGCTGGGCTGGTAGACTCGGCCCAGGTACCCCAGAGAGTGAGTATCTGCAGTTTAGAAGTTTTTCTTGCATCGCACTTCAGAACTCCTCGAACGGCTTGCCTGTTCGCTGTGCAAATTGAAGGGGAATCTTCGATTATGTTTGATAATCGTGCATGATCGTTATATTGATTGTTGATTGTGGTCCTAACTGCAGTTTCGTGCCTAGTCGTTGATTATTTCCTTGTCACCCACACAATAAAATACCTAGGCCACGACGTAATCAGCACCCTGACCAGCTGCTAATGATGCTAGCAGCAGCTGGCAGCACAATATACACGAAAAGTACGATCTGCTTGTCAGCACTCTCAGCTGGCACTTTCGATAGGACGCTATAGCTAGACTGCTGGAACCGAACCGATCGGGACTCCTCTGTCTTGTGCCCCAAAACATCTATAAATTGCCGAGCTAGTTTGGTCCAGCGGTTAAGGTCCTTGCCCCGACCAAGGTCTGGCTAAGGTCGTGAGCTCCAGCCCCTAGGCATATGTGAAGCGTCTGAATAGAGATTGAGTTCTCTTGGGGTGCTATATAAATTATTGTTATTGTTATTATTATTAAAGCAACCGGGATCTTTCACGAGAGGTGATCCGCCTCTGTCTCAGCATCGGTCTTGCGGTGGCAGAGCTTGGGATCTTTGTCACGGCGGCTCTTTCTTCGTACGTGGGTGCTGATATGTTACATCAGTGATCCAAAACCGTCATCACCTTGTCTTATTCTGGGAGTGTGCTGTGGGCCTGCTGCCTGCAGGATGGCCCGGATAATGCAGTTTTGGTGCACATTATGCATGTATTTTTTGGTGCTATGGTGGTTCGTGTCCGACCCGGAAGACCTTCAGCTCTGCTCACAAGTTAGATTATGCTACACTTGTAGCATGCATAACCGAAAACCTGTGGATGTGTGTTTTTTTGTAGAAGATTCGAGAAAGAACATCACTTCCGAAGGCGAACTAGGCAGCTGTCCGCAACTTCAGCCGGAACATCAGTCTGCCAGCTTGGCTTCTGCTGCTGATAGCCAGCCAGCCTCCTCTTGCCTGGCTGCATCACCTCAACAGCCCGATGCCACAATGGCAGCAGCTGATGCTACTATCTCTTTGCCATCCTCTGCAGCCACCAATTTCGACCCTTCAGTATCAGCAGCACCTGGTCACATAACATCTGCAACCCTGTCTGCAGGCATGCCACGTCCGAGCAGTCCCCTGATGGAGCAGCCATCACTTTCGGCATCTGCATTTGTGCTGCTACACCCGCCACTTGATGCAGCTGCTGTTGCATCAGCGATGCCTCGTCTTGCACCACCCGTCTTGCCTACGGCATCGCCTGCTGAACTGCTTCATCCAACTATTGGTTTGCACCTAAATGCACCACCTGTTAGCCACACGATGTCAGCCGGCTCACCGACACACCGGGCCATGCCTCCTGTGCTCCCATCTGCTGGTAGCTCACCGATAACTTTTCAAGGGTTTGCACCTACAAGTTACACTAGTATGTCTTTGTTGTTGGATCCGACAGTCATGCAGGGAACTTCAATTACCCCGCTGTTCGCTGTCCAGGTATGTGCACCAGTATTGCATGGCCCTAGCAAGAGCTATTGATAATGGCTGTTGTGCTGTTTGTTGATGCTAGGCGATGGTTCACTTTTTTCTTCTAGTTGTGTAGCCTGTGTTGAGTTCATTGTACTGTGTTGGTTGCATGGTTTCCGATATTTTTGAGTATCATCTGCTCACCTGATACTGAGGCCAATGCATCCCACTAAGCACTGATGGCTGTGCTCAAGGGGAATGCCCAGGCCTCTAACGTTTGGAGATGGCTAACAGATGTGTCCAATCAGCAGTTGATGGTATGCTGTGATAGAAAGGCATTTGGTTGGGGGAACACCTAGAAACGTGTGCTAGACGAGTCGAGTATACGTCTTAGAATGGATGAACCACATCTCTTTCTGAGTAGCTAAGCATTTCTATAAATTGTATATGCTTCTTCAGTTACAGTCCGGTTTGTCATCGGTGGATTGATTTAGGTTTTCCTAAATAATGATAGTAATAATACATTTGTATAGCACCCTCACAGAACTTAATCTCTTTCTAGGCACTTATCATATGCGTAAAGGAAGCATGATCAGATGGTTGGTGGTAGCATCCACGTGTCAACAAGTATAACGTGGTTAGAGATAACATGCACAGTGTCAACATGTACACATGGTTAGTAAGCGTGATCGAATGGTTGGTGGTAACATCCACACGTCAACAGCATAATTTGGAGATATAAGATAAATGCACAGTGTTAACATGTAAATATGGTTAGTATTGTCAGCGGGCATAAATACACCAAGGACAACTTTAAAGGACCCACCAAATATCGTTGAAACAGTTGTGTTAGCTTCTGTTTAAATGCCCTCAAGTCGGGGGATGTCGTGACGTCAGTCGGGTGTGAGGCCCAGGCTTTGGATGCTAAGAACTAGAGGCACGATCTCCAAAGGATTTGAGGTTTGTCCGAGGTATAGGTAACGATCTGAGTCAGAAAAGTGGGTGTTACGATGGATGCCTAGCCTGGTGGGTGAGTAGTTCTGATAGGCTGGAGCCAGACAATGAAGGGACCTAGAAGTGAGTGACAGAACCTTGAAGTCGATGCATTGCTTGATTGGGAGCCAGTGCAAGTCGGCAAGAAGTGGTGTGATGTGGCAGCGGCAACTGCATGCTGCTGTGCATCTAGCGGTTAGTTGTGACTGGCTGTATAGCAGGCTAACCAATTGAATTGCTTCCTTTCCAGCATATAAAATGTCTAGCAAGAGATTTAGTTCTTTTAGGGTGCTATACAAATGTCTTATTATTATTATTATTATTATTGTTATTATCCGAAAGCATATTCATATTTATACACGGGCATGCTCTAACTTAACTGAAAGTGACCAGAATTTTCCTTTGCATGAAGCTTCTAGCTTAGTGATGAAGAGGGTAGGACAATATGGCTCTTCATATGCATGTGGTTGTAATATCGATGGGATTTCTTTTAGTCTCATTTGAAAGAAATGTCAGTGCATATGAAAATGATTATTTGTATTATTGCTTAGTTCTTATTCGTTTGAACCGCTATTTTAACGACAGAAAATCCCCAAGCACTGATAGTTAATCCATGCCTGCGCTGGTTTGGCCCAATGGTTAAGGTACTCGCCGCTGGTTTGGCCCAATGGTTAAGGTGCTCGCCCCGATCAAGGTCTGATCGAGGTCATGGGCTCGAGCCCCATCGCATGTATGAAGCGCCTGAATAGAGATTAAGTTCTTTTAGGGCGCTATACAAATGAATTGTATTTATTTATTTACTCTGCTGCGGCCCACGCTCAGTCATGGAAATAATTAAGCTTGGTGAAAGCAGTGTGCCTAATGCCTCCTAAATGCAGCTGTGCTGTATATTCACAGCTTGTAGAAAATTGGGGGAAATGAGTTCTCGTGATATATAAACCACCTGCAATGAGACTGGCATTGCAAGACTTGAATTGCAGCAGTCTCTGCCTTTATGTAATTTTATGAGCAGTGCTGTCAGTGCAGCAGAACGGAAGTTTAGCAAAATCAAGACGGCTAGGCACCTTTGCCCAACAGCAGTGGTCGAGTATTGTCTCGGCGAATCAAATCAATCGAGAACATTTTAGAAGTTAGTAAGTTAATTTTGTATGATAGCCAGGGGCAACCTGTGGTTATGTCGTTATGAAGCCGTGCTTCAGCTCTACTCAGAATTAATCTGGGTAGGTTTGCATGCCGTGTGCCTTGCTTTATGTTGGTTTTTGATACCAAATGTCAAGTATTACTGACAATTATGGTCATCCTCCATGGTCTTGCTTTCTGTAGTCCACAGCCCTTGGACGCCTGCTGATTTGAGCTCGTTTCAAACATTCTTTGTGGATATGCTGCCTGCTCGTGCAACGACGTGTTCAATGTTCTTGCTTATTGCCGTTGCAGTCAACCAGCACGGTCGATCATCCTGTAAAGCTTCATGTTTCGTCCTGTAAAGGAAGTGAGCTATAGTTGCTGGAAGGCTGCTCTTTATTGCGGGGCTTTGACTGTGCATGCCATAATAGCATTGACAACATCACATTAGCATCAGCTTTGCTGTGCCCTCAGCAGATATGTAATCGCCGAAACGAGCTCAGGCTTACTGCTGTAGCAGCTGGCACATTTTGTCGCCAGCCTTTACTCCGTGGTTGTGGTGGCATGATATTCGTTGTCCGGATGCAGGCATCACTAGAAAATCAAGATTTGGCAAGCAAATTCCTGCGTGTCATCTGCCAAGTTTCTGTCTGGAAAACATACTAGGTTCGGATTGCTTTATTTCTAGGTCCAACTACCCATCGATGCCCGACGTGCATTTATCTTTTGCTGTAAGCTGACATACTTGAATGGTTTTTTTGAGGTTCTGCAGCTGCATTGTGGTCCCACTCTTTGTTATCGTAATGTGTGGCCCAAGTTGTGGCCGCATTGGGTTTTATTGTTGATCTTGTCATAGACACGTCTTCTGCTACCCGTGATACAATTAAAATTCAGTATTTATTGCTGTGGCTGGTGACTTGATTCTCGAAATTCTTGCATGTTCATAAGAGAATAATATGGAAATATACAAAATTGTTAGGAATGGGAGGCTGAATCTGCAGGCTGTTGTGCCAAGACATTTGCAAACTAAGCCAAGATAGGTCCGGTCATCCTTGACGTTTCCCTTTCGACCAATCAAAGAGAGCTACATGGACGTGCCAGGTGGTATGTTCTGTCTGACTCGAATTATTTAGCCATACCTCGTACAACCTCAAAACCGTTGGAGACCGTGTCTTTCGTTCCTATGCTCCCAAAGCCTGGAACTCACTACCGATGCACATCACAGCGTCCCCTGATAGGACTACATTTAAAAAGAAACTTAAAATACCTGTTTATTACATCCAAGAGCATTTGGTGGGTCTTTGTGATTCGATATTCATGTACATGCACCTGCTTACTCTGTGCCTGCTACTTGCGGATGTTACCACCAAACATTTGGTAATGCTTTATATGTAGCGTCTGTTAAGTGCCTAGAGAGAGGAGTTTTAAGCTGGCTCTAGGACTTGCGTTATTTAACTTTTTATTTTAGTGATGCGAATTTCGAGCCAATGTTTCAATACAAGTTGTGGTTGCCTTAAGCATCATGATTTAATATTACGTTATGTGTCTCCGTCGGTAACTCCACAAAGCTGCAAGGACTAAGTGGGTGTTGTGCTGCCGAGTTTTTTTATTATGCACTCAGATCCTAAGGACTTGTCTGGGCAAATAGTAGCCAACAGACTTCATCTCACAATACAAAGAGTGAGGAGCATAGCTGAGTCGTGAGAGCAGTTGAGAGAGTGGGTGGCTTGGAAGTAGAAAGAGTTAATATAGCCTAATAATGTTAGCCTATTTTTGATAAGGTGCTCAGGTTGTATGCTGCTCCTTGAAGGTAGTATTCCACTAGGTCTGTTCCGAGTTAGGTTGTTGACAAACGAGAGCATAAACATTTGAGCATACGAATAACTGATGCAGATGCCATCCCCAACAAAAGTATCAGAACACTGGTATCGATTCCAGATTATACAGAATGGGGTGACAGGTAGCCCACTGAATTTCGCTTTCTCGCGTTCTTGTGCTACGCCCTCATATGGCCGGGGTCAGCGAGCCGACGTTTAATCGAACTGTGATGAAGCTGCCATTCCAAAAAACCGACAGGTTTTGGCTCCAATCTATAGAGACGCGTATGCCGAGTTTACCCCACCAAATTTCATGGGATTCCCCTTTCGCGTTCTCTTGCTATGGCCTCCGATGGCACGGCCCAAATGCCAGATAACGTTTGAATTCCAATAAAACTGCCGTTTCCACAAAAAACTTCGCACAACCGGTTTTGATTCCAAATTCTAAACAGAAGTGTTCCACGTTTACCCACTAAATTTAATGCGATTTTGCTTTTGCCTGTTTATTATACGACCTTCAGTGGCCTAATCCAGATGGCATCGCTAAATCAAATGAAAACATTTAAAATGTACTACTGTAGTCGCTTGCCTTTGTCGCTTGCGCATTTACCGTAGTTGCTTGCATTGCGGACCGGAGTTGCTTGCATTGCGAGCTTTGTCTGCGCGCTTTTGCCATTCGAGCTTTTTTTGGGGTGCAAAAAATAAATTGGAATGTAAGCTACTCTGTATTTCAAGCGTATTCAAAAATTTCGCCACATTCTGATCGCAACCTCTCACATTCCACTGAAACAGCTTACAGTGGTCCGTAC
The DNA here is from genome assembly GCA_009760855.2 of Cristatella mucedo. Classification (NCBI taxonomy): domain Eukaryota; kingdom Metazoa; phylum Bryozoa; class Phylactolaemata; family Cristatellidae; genus Cristatella; species Cristatella mucedo. Next base: position 2,406,251 of record WPIO01000025.1, read on the forward strand.
CGATACAGAAATCTACCATAATCTACCGCAAAGCAAATGAAATGCAATTCAAAAAGCTTTTTATGGCAGTACACTCAACAAGCGTACTCACAAAAAACGACAAAAAGTCTATTCGCCAAGCTCCTGTTTCTATTGTTTATCAAAGTACATTGTTTCATAAATCCGCACCATTTCTCATCTGAGCACTCGGGCAATAGACTGCAATCACCCGAAACGGCTCTGAGTAAATACTGCAATTCACTCGAATCTTCTGCAGATCATCCTCAAATCTAACGCGAAGTTCAAATTTATATTGCATATAGTACTAGATTTAGTTTTAAGGGAACCCAAAAAAGTCGCATATGTATAATCAGGCAATGCATTGCAATTGACTGCAACACGGCTTATAAAGTACATCCACAATTTCGTATCAATTTCTCTGGGCCAACGCAGTGGTTTCTTGTAGCTTCAATTTTGAATACTTATTACACAATGCTGTGCTAAAAGTGCAACCACGTGATTTGAACCCATTGTGCTTGTACAATCTCAATTAATTCATGGCAATCGAAAGCAATGACTCGGCCCAAAGTCGTTCAATTCACAGCGATTGGATCAGAAATTGACTGCACGAAACTGCAATCTCTTAGCATCTAACCCTTACTTTTTTAAATGGCAGCCATTCAGCTTACTAGATGTGTTGTACATAAATTTCCAAGCAATGCATGGCAATCGACAGCAATCGCATAAACCAAAACGACAACTCGTCGAAAGTTGACCAGAAATTGGCCATGCGTAGCTCAAATTCTCATTGCATACAACATTTTGCTGTGATTAATGTGCATCCGAATAATTTTAATGCATTTTGCACGTTCGATCTCTAGCAATGCGCGGCAATCTACGGACGTTTGCCCGTGCCAATGCCTCAATATGCTGTAATTGGCTGAGCAAAGCTCGAGTTCTCGTTGCATATAACATTCCATGGTGTTTTAAGTGCATCCACATTTATGTTAATCCATAATCCACTGTGTGCATTCAAATTTCGGGCTATGCATAGTAATCGGCAGCAACAGTTCGGGCCAATTACCCAACCCTTTACAAATCGAACAGTAATTGGTTCGGCGATTCTTAAATTCTTATTTTTTACAATGCAGTGTTTTAAAGTGCAACCAATTAATTTTAACCGATCGACCACATTTCTTGGGAAATGCACGGCAATCTACAGCAAGGGCGCTTGCAGATTAATGCAATCTATTATGTTCCCTGTAAAGCAGGCTCTTTCAGATCTTCGTGAGCAAAGGCGATGTAACGCGGCCTGTGAAGTTGGCCCGCTAGCTGAAGCTAGGGGCTCAGGATCTAGATGGAAGGGCACCGCCTAGCCAGACCAGCGACTCGATTTTTTACCACCGTGGCTGTGTCGATGGTCATTCGTGCCGGCGCTCAACCTGCATCTGCTGCCTCTTGTCAGTTTGCCTGCCTTTGTCGGTTTTTACGAAGAGCCAGTGATAGCTCGCTATAGATAGGGTCAGCCCGACGGGGGGGGGGTGGCAGCAGTTTTGGCTTAGCAATCACGGCTTGCCCAATATGTCAGCCAGCAAACGGTCGCGTGCCCTCAGCACGTGTGCTTGACTTCCGATGCAAACAGCCCCCCCCCAATGCCATTCCGTCTGCTCTTTGTGCCAACACGTGGCAACGATGGGCGTGGTGCAAGGCAACGACGCACTGTGAGCTTATGCGTGCTGATACAGTGCGTCGTAGCCACTAACCACACTTGCATGCTGACCCTGTGCATGTTACACCTAACCATGTTATTCATGTTGCTTATCAAGCATGATATTACTCACCATTCAATCGTGTCTCTCTTTGTAGCAAATGTAAAGCGCCTAGAAAGAGATTGCGTTCTCTGAGGGCGCTTTATCAAGTGCATTAATATTATTATTACATTATTATTATCTCAAAATTTGATACACAACTGGTCCTATGGAGCTGCAATTTGCATTTCTTGCAGCTCAGCGGCAGAGTCGGGGGCGTGGGTAATGGTAATAATAATAATGCACTTGATAAAGCGTCCTCAGAGAACTCAATCTCTCTCTGGGCGCGTTACATAGCTGCCATCCACTCTGAAAATGAGCAGCTCTCACTGATAAACACGATCGCTGCCGTTTTGGTTGTCAGTTGGTTTAAAGTCGGCGCCCGTACTAGCTCTGGGTGCGAATCTAGCTGCGAAGATCCACTGGGAGCCATTTGTTAGGACGAAGCTAGCGATGCAGCTAATCCGACAGCAAGACCTACTTAAATGCAAAAATAACCCTAGAGAGACGACCCGATATGGTGAGTAGCCCGACTGATACGCTACATTAAGCATGGTGCTAGGCTTTGAGGCAGGCAAAAGAATGCCACCGACCATATGGTTCAAGCAATTTATCGTGATGAACCTAAAAGAGGGTAAGCGTTGGTGGTAATGTTGAGCTCAAGCTTAGGCGGGAGAAAGAATAACAACAATACGACGCCTGAAAGAGTTCGGAGCTTCAGCTTCACTACCTCAAGCGAGAGACAGCACTTCGAAAGAATGAGAGACGGAACCTACGGCGGCAAACGTCTTACTGTAACTTGGACCAAGCGGCTGTTTTCCTTGTATCTCCGTCCGTAACTCCACAAAGTCATGAAGGCCATGTGGGTGTTACGCAGGAGAGTTTTGTATAGCCCACTCACAGCCTAAGCAGCTTTTGGTACACATTCGGTAGCCAACAGACTTCGTCTCACGCAACGGAGAGAAGCTGGGAAGCATAGCAAAGTCAGGAGAGCAGTTGAGGTAGTGAGTAGCATGGAAGTAGCAGCTCAGGACCGCTGAAAAAGATAAGCCATACTCGGCAGTAGGAGAGTGGTCGTCGTTGCGTAAGAATTGTGGAAGCGAGTTCCACAGTCTAGGACCTGCAGAGCTAAAGCTTCTGTCGCCAACGGTCTTTAAGCGGAGGAATGGAACAGCTAATTTATTGTCCACACAGGACCTGAGGGTGCGAACAGGCTGAAACTAATGCAGCAGTTCAGCTAGGTACGAAGGAGCCAATCCGTGGTGGGCCTCGTGGGTCAGCGTAAAAACTTTGCTCTGTATCCGTTGCTCAATCGGCATCCATCCTAGCTCTTTCAGCAAAGGAGACACGTGCTCAAACCCCTGGGACTTGAAAACTAGCCTTGCAGCCATATTCATAGTCAGCTGCAGTGGCCTAACTGCTTTCTTTGGTAGCCCAGCCAAAAGGCAATTACAATAATCAAGCTGAGAAAACACCAAGGAGCTGGTTAAATTTTTTGCAAGCCACTGTGGAAGACAGCCCCTAATCTTGGATAGGGATCGAACGTGATGGCTTTTAAAATGCAGGCAGCTATCGAAAACGAAACCTAAATTTTGAGCACGTGGTGATGGTCTCACAACAGCATCACCTATTAGAAGAGCGAAGCCTTTTAATCCAGCCACACGCTTAGGGTGTCCTATGAGCAGCAGTTCCGTTTTATTGTCATCTAGTTTCAAGAAGTTTTCGACATCCAGGATTGAATGCCGGCAAGGCAAGCATTTAGTTTCTCAGTTGCTGCAGCAGATTCCGACGGTTTGAATGACAAATACAACTGAGTATCATCAGCAGGAAAGTGATATCCTATTCCATGGGCCATAATCACTTTTCTCAGAGGTTGAGTAAAAATTGAGAACAGCAAGGGACAGAGTACAGACCCTTGAGGGACTCCAGAGGTGACCCGTCTCGTGTGTGAGACCTCTCCCCCACACGATACGGATTGAACACGATCAGACATGTACGATTTAAACCACGCTAGTGCTTCGTCTGCCAGACCGATCGTTGTTCTCAATCGCTTAAGTAGAACATCGTGATCAATGGTGTCGAAGGCAGCTGACAGATCTAGCAGAGCTAGGGCAGTGACATTACCGTCATCGTTGCCACGTAGAGTGTCATTGTTAACACGGAGGCGAGCAGTTTCAGTGGAGTGCTGCCTCTTGAACCCTGATTGAAATGTTTCTGAAATATTCATTCTTGTGGTTACTCGGCTGGCTAACCGTTCGTATCTGTTTTGCTGTAGCGCTCCACCTTTGGGGTCATGACCATTGCTAGCGATCGCAGAAATACAGACGGCTTCATTATAAATAGATTAACGGGGAATGTCAGGAAAATACTGATACAATGTGTCCGGAAATCTAACATGTGTTTAGAGTACCTTTTGAAAGACAAATTGTTAGAACTGGGATCGGAAGTTCTGATGATTTCCGTGTGAAAGAAAAAATGGCTATGCAAACCACATCTAACCCGGATGCTTACCGGAAGCAAAACATATACAAATAAAAATTTACAGATCTCTGCATCATATGCGACTTGTATCTCAACTTTTCGAACTTGCTAGATCAAGATACATGCTTGAAGCTTGTTGAGGTGCATTCTTGTGACTTTTATGAAGCTTCATTTCCAGGGTCGATTGGTGCCTCATAAATTTAAAACTCAACTGATACTTCATATATCAGATTGAAATTTGAAATACGAGTTCAGCTTTGCTTGTTTTACACGAGCAGAATTTCTGATTGTAGTTGAATATATTTTGCTATATAAGTCCGCGATTACGGAAAATAAAACTCCAGGATGTTTGATGACGTATATAGCAAAATGTATCGAACCGAAGTCAAGAATTGTCCAGACTCCCTCAAAAAAAGCAGAGCTTAACTCGCATTTCAAATTCCGCTCGCGGAAGTTGCCGAGAGGAGAACAACGGACCCAATAATACCCCCTGGGATTCTCCCGGACTATGGTGGCTTATCATGGCCACTAGATCCAGCGTGGCTTCCTTTGATTGGTAATAAACTGCCTGCCATGTTGTCGATTTGCTCTTCGAATGTCCGACTGTTTGCACACAAATACTCATTAGCGACAGTTGACATTTAGACCAATCGAAGTAGTCTGATTTCCAATAGTTATTGACAGGGCTTTGATGGTATGGTCCATCTGATGGTGCGATTAATGGTCGGCAAGCCTTGATCAGGCAACTAAAAGATTTGGTATACCATGGACGTTCTTGGGCATACAAGCTTCAGCTGATTCTGTTTGAGGCCTTCCCGGACGGCATACCGGACACTGTCCTATTTTTCGAGTTAGCCGGTGACGACATCAACGTGGCGACGGTTTCTTGCAAGCGCAACGACAAACTGCTCTGTAAGCAAAAAAAAAGATAGTACCAGACCTGATCAATGAACTGCAGGTTGAGACAGGCCGTGGCCAAGTTCAGGAGACCGTACTGGTGAGCCCAGGAGATACGTGGCGGTCGTAATTTTGGCGAGCGCTGCTTTGCTAAATCGACACGTTTGCCCGACCTTTGCAGCCATTAAGCACATCGAAGGGAACGGTAACGCGGCTGAGCAGAGAATCAAGGCATGCCTCCTCTACCCCATACTTTTGTTCAAGATCGCATTTATCTTACATCGCATGGGGAACTTGCTATTGATTTCGTGAGAGCTATCTTAGGCATTGTAAAATCAGGATCCGGATATTTTCAATGTACTTAGTCGATCGCACCGTGTAGACACTGACCGAGATGCGAACAGCTGGCTATGATGATCTTTTACAAAAGTGCAGACGAATGTAAGCATCATAAGATCAAAGCGCTCGAAATGACCGCCAAATTCATTCGATCCGGTCGGCTCGTCACAATGACCACGCGAATAGTAACGGACACTTCTTCGGTATCGACTTACTCTACTCGTCAATGACATAATTCAGTCACAATTGGACTTTCCGTTTAACAAGAAGTCTGAGGAGATGCTCCGCCTGGCTGCTTGCATCTCCCCTCATCAGCACTTGTCTGCATCAAAATGTCGACAAACTTATAGATCTAGAGCATGAAGCAGCAGCTCCACAACTTTCGTAGGGAGTTAGATGCAGACTCGGCACATGAAACTTCAGTGCCGATTCGCCTACCGATCTTGAAGTTATGCTGGCAAAGTCGAGTCGAGCCGAGGCCGGCCATGACCTACTGACAAGCTGGTGCGACTTATTCAGACACTACCAGTATTGACCGCCAAGGCCGAACGTGCGCTCTACATATTAGATGCGGACCACGTCCATGATGCGGTGCTCTTGTGTGTTGAGAAAAGAAGGCCACAATGGACGTATGATGAAGTTGTCACATACTTCAAGTCAATGTGAAGCAGCCGCTCTTAACTCGAATAAAAGACACGATTTTCGTTGCGTTTTTAATCTTCGTTACCGATTGCCCCAACATGAAAATCCTGGCTCCTCCACCGTGCTTTATATTCTATTAAAGCTGCAACTGAGATATGTCTTTGTCAACGCTTGCTCGCGAACACTGTATTGCAATCTAGTGTGATAGACTGGACCAATACCATGCAATTCACTGTAAATCAACCAGAAGTAGGCTTTGCATAGCTCTAATTTTTTGTTCTGTAACAAAGCGCACCATATTTCAAGTGCAACCACACAATTTGAACCAATTGAACACTTACAATCTCGGGAAATGCATAGCGATTAAACTAATGGCAGGGGAAAATACCGAAATACATTACGAACCGTCTCAAATCAACAGAAAGTAGCAGTGGGGAACCAATTTAGATTGCTTATTGCTGTTAGCACTATTTACGGTGCACCGTTGAAATGCCATCGGTGAATGCTCTTTCGTGGACACTGCTTTGCAATCGACTGCAATGCCTCTAGTCAATCAACAGCGATTCGCCGAATCTACCAGAAACCGGCTGCGAAAAGCTGAAGTTTAGATTGTATATCACAGTACACGTTTTAAATGCATCCACATTGTTTTCTCCCTTTGCTCAGTACAATCTCGGGAAATGCATATCAATAGATTACAAATAGCTCGGGCCAATGCCGCTGTCCTCAATGATCGGTTCCAAGTCGCCGAAAAACGAACAGACCCTTCGAGACTAGCATCAATTTTGATTGCATATTGCACTACGGGCTCTGCGAAGTGTACTCATACAATGTCATTACAGCGTATATGGGCGTTCTTTGCAATGCACTGCGAAAAGCTGCATTAGCTCTGCAGGTCCTAGACTGTGGAACTCGCTTCCTCAATTCTTACGCAGTGACTCCTTTTCAGTGGTCCTGAGCTGCTACTTCTATGCTACTCACTACCTCAACTGCTCTCCTGACTCTGCTATGCTTCCCACTTTCTCTCTGTTGCGTGAGACGAAGTCTATTGGCTACCGAATGCGTACCGAAAGCCGCTTAGGCTGTGAATTCGCTATACAAAACTCTCCTTCGTAACACCCTTATAGTCTTTATGGCTCTGTGGAGGTACAGACGGAGATACATACAATGGCACGGGCAAATGCAGCATAAACTCAAATACATCAAGAATATGCTTGAAATTAAATCCGTGCACCTCTAGTGTATCTTTAGATTAATGTTCACTCTCCTTCAAATTGCACACACGGCATTTTGAGGCATTGAGCACGTTCGCTGTCGAGAAATGCTATGGCTGCCGTTTTCCATTATCGTTGGCATAGGCGCCGGTATTAGGGCTGCACCTATCATTTTCTAGCCGCTCTCTAACGCTTAGGGTTTGAATGTTATTTATCACGGGTCAGCAAGAACTAGACAATTACGAACACTGTGTTTGTGGCCTATAGTCGTTGGTGCAGAAGCTACTCCAGTTCAGGTAATTTCATCGGCCGAGAATACGATTCACAGCAATTTTCAAAAAATCGGTCAGAAATCCGCTTCAAGAACACGCACCCACAATATAATCTTGAACCAAATTAGAGATCAATTGTGCTCAGTAAGCTTCGCTGCGGCTAGTAAGCGTGTTTGCATGTACACATTGGCAGCAAAAGTAACAGCCGGGCTCTAACACATCCCTATGATTGCCATATCAAGAGCGGTATTTTGTCATGCCATCACATTCTTAAGAACAATTTTTGCTTAACGTGCCGGCAATGCTAAAATAAACAGGACAGATCTGGCTGTAAAAATATGTCCTCTCGGCACACAATGTTTAAATTTCGTGAATGTCTTGAAGCATGTTTTTTTTGGCGGAGAATAGAGGTGTTCCACCTGAAAACTATGCAGAGCCAATCCTTTAAAAACAATGGACGCGGACTACAGGTACATTCACATTCTCTACGTAATGGCTTAACTATGCCAAGTTGACCTATTACCACAACTGCTAATTATTGATGATTCAATTGTGTACGTCAGCAGCAGTAGGCAGCGGATTCTACTGTATGCTGGTGGACTTGATAATACTCCCTTTGGTGCAGCGACATAAGCAGGTGTCATTCACATAGTGTGTGATGAAATTCGGTTAGTTATAAATGCACAGTTTCGGTGTACAAAATCCCACGAAGGAGCATTCAAAACACACGCACAGTGTAAATGTTGAGAGAAACAGGTAAAGCTGTAATACGTGCACCGCTACGGCAATATGTGCACGTCCACGTGAAGAAACTGCAGCGACGCATTTTCGCTGAACAGCTGAACCAGCGACTAGAACAAGCATGACCGAAATCCACGCACCCTAGCTGTCAACGGGCCTAGCTCTCCAATTTTTCTGCTATATTCGTTAAATACTATAGACTGATCAGAGGATTCGGCCATAAATGCATATCAAATGGCAGGCTGTTTGCATATATCAAAGGCTATACTATAAAGGCTTAGCCACAAACAGACATTAGAGGAAGGAGTCCAAATCAAAGTACGCCAAACCGACCCAATAATAATAATAATAATTGTGAATAGTACCATCGGAGTACTTATGTCAGCACGCATATAAGCACACAAAGGACAGGTCAAAAGAATCCGCCGAATGCTGTTATAAGCAGGTGCGTGCTTGGTTATTTTTAAATGTTGTCAAGTCAGGGGATGTCGTGAAGTCAGTCGGGACTGAGTTTAAGGCTTTGGGAGCATGCAAACTAAAGGAATGGTCTCCGAAGAATTTCAGGTTCATTCGAGGTATACATTAGAGATTTGAGTCAGAAGAGCGGGTAGTACGATGTCGGGCATGGTTGGGGAAAAATTCTGATAGGTAGGCTTGAGCCAAAGAGTGAAGAAACCTGAAAGTGAATGACAGAACCTGTAAGTAGATGAGCTGCTTGATTGGGAGCCAGTGCAGGTCGGCGAGAAGGAGAATGTGGCAACTACGAAGCTCATGATGGACATGCCTGCTCCAGAGTTTTGCACCATCTGTAAACACCTGATTGCATAGGCGAAGTGCTAAACACTAATAGCAAAATACGAGAACAACAAAGACCGAATAACAGAGCCACAGCATGTATGCTTTTAGCTTCTTTGTAAAGGTAGTCAGATCAGCGGATGTCGTGACATCAGTCGGGAGTGAGTTTCTGGCTTTGGGACCAAACGAACTAAAGGCACTGTCACAAAAGGGTTTAAGTTCGGTTACAAACATTTGATTTTGTTCGCCACCAAGCCGATCACCAACGGCATTGTAGCAGAGTGCACTCAAAGCATGTAGAATTCTCGCCCTTATCGAAGCAAATGGCTTCGCTTAGCATGCCCTGGCTGGATTGTGGGGATAAGCCACTCGACCGCGGACGTACCCAGTCTTTCGATGAAAACCGTATACGGTTCCATGCCTATCCTTCTCTACTCCTATGCAGGCTTGCCTTTTGAAGGTCCTGGATGGCAACGACGGCGGAGCGTGCCCGGGTACAAGGTAGGGGTCAGCAGCGATTAGCTAGCCAGATCGGCTCTTCAGCTGTCCTATCAGTCGCGGCTAATGCGGGGAAATATTAGGGGGCTATCAATCCTGTTATACAGACGTGCGGTTTCGCCGATCGAGAGCTTGCCCTGGGTATTGTTGGTCCGAACGAGTCCCTCGGCTCAAACGCACCTTCTCGAAGTAGAAAGCTTTGGAATTAGGCGCCGGCAGAATCCGTGAGCCCGGCCATCCGTGCAGATACAAGTACTTCGTAGGCTTCGCTGGTCGAAGTGAAGCAATCGCTCGCTCGCCCGAGGCTCTTTTGTGTAGCGGTCTTGCAGCTTCAAGCTGAACGCACGGATTCAGCTCAAGACAGTTCTTGCGGTCTACAAACGCCAGTAGGGTCAAGCATCGCCCTACGCGTGCAGCTAGGTAGCTTGAGTGATGACCGAAAGCCGCCGATTAATAACTGCTAGAACATGACGTCAGCTGGTCTAAAAATCGATTAGCAAGCTCGACGCCGCTCGAGTACGGGCTCGAGATGGCGCTTTCGTGGATCGAGCTACGACGCTCTGGAATTTGTAACCAAGGTAGGCTGGTTTGGCAAACAGATCTCAAGCTATCGAGTAAATGCACCAAATAGATTAAGCGTACCAATTTGATAGTCGAGCGTGCCATTAGCTTTAATGTTCTCCATGCGAGATCTAAGACTTATTCTTCCGTTCTGGTCACAATTAACTAGCTGGCTCATAGGGTACAAAGTTTGCCAACGCTACAGCATAGGTAGAGTGCCTAGAAAGAGATTGAGTTCTCTGAGGAGCTATACACGTTTATTATTTCTATCATTCTAAACATAACGGGGAGAAAAAAATAAAAAGTTGGAAGTCATATGATAAACATCGACCCATACTCAGAATAAAGAAGCGTTTCTTCGCAAAAATACTCTTCCTCCTTTTTCAGCAATTTAGCTCGCATGCCTCAGTTGACCGCAGGGGTTCTATGCCCATCCGCTACAAGTTACTAGATCATGCGTGAACGACACAACGACATGCTTCGCGTCCCATTCCAGCTCCCTTTAAGCTCAATCGTCTGGCTGTTCATAGAAGCTCGAGAATCGTCTCTTTATTTATACCGTCCGGCTAATCATTGAGGTTGCGTCAGTGGCGAGAAGATCACTGACCTGCACTGACCTGCTACCTTAATAATAATAATAATGTGCTTGATAAAGCGCCCTCAGAGAACTTAATCTCTTTCTAGGCGCTTTACATTTGCTGCGAAGGGAATTGATCAGCCTTGCTCAGATCAGATTACCTTGATCAGCTACACACCAACATATTATGGTGTAGTGATTACCCAATAGGAGGAAAACAGCATGTGTTGGCTGATAGTCGCTTAGGTGCGAATCCTCATATATAAAGTTTTCATTTCATCACCAGAAAATCTGGGGTTGAGGAATTGCAGGTTACCTAAGCAGCTCCGTGTGTTACAGGGCCATTAACAATTCCTAGCCTGGCACATTTATTTCGACAGTTCTTCTGCGTAACGATGTGAGATTCCTGGCATTAATTCAGGGGCTATACATTGTTTCAACCCTAATGTCTCAGGGGTTATACCGTGATGCCTCAGTAATGCGCCCCACTACTAAAGGTGCCAGCATAATTCGAACACAGGACCCTCTTGCGAAGAGGACGCATCAGAAGGCGGTAAGCTATTGGTTGTTTATTCATGCGTAATTGCTATTGCTTAAGGAATAAAAACATCCCAGTAAAAGATATAGATCTCTCTCCTAGTGCTAAATATTAGCAAATATGTCTTATTATTATTATTGTCATTAAAAATGTACTGCTCACTTAGCCGAAAAGCATAGCCGGGCTACTGTAAACCGGCTTCGGGGGTATAATGACTTTCTCATGCATGTTGACTCAGGTAAAGTCTCTCTACTTTTTTTGCTTGATTTTTCGGCAGAATTTGATACCATCGATCAAGATAGTATTTAAGTCCTTCAAGACAGCCTCTCATCTCGCTTGCGCATCACTGGCACAGTGCTACAATGGTTCAGGTCCTATCTCAGTGGGAGATTGCTGAGTAATGATGTGCACGGGCAACCATCATCTGAGAAACCACTAAAGTATCGTGTACCTCAGGGCTCTGTGCTTGGTTTCACTACTTCTTTTCACAATTTTAACTTTCCCTGTTGCATTTGTAATTGCCAAGCACAATTGGGCTTTTACTTCTATGCAGATGACACTCACTTGTACCATCGCTTAGATCCATTCCAGCCCTCGAGTTCGTCGATTTTTCTCAACTCTCTTGCTGCAAATATTGCTGAAATTTGAACTTGGATGGAAACAATCTTTCTAAAATTGAATGACGATAAAATCAAATTAATAATTGTGAGTAAACCTAGTGTGACTCTGAAATTAGTTAAAATATCCCTCAACATGAGCTATAAATAAATAAAATAAATTCTGACTGATTAAAAAGCCTCTTTTTGCATAGCGGCAGAAGAGCCTTTATGGCTATCGCCACCGCTTGCAGTGGCGATAAAGAATCGCCCACCGCAGGAATTGAACTCACGACCTCGGGACCGAGAGCGTGAGAGCAACCGCCTTACCTAGTGTGCCATCACGGCACACTTGAGCTATGCCAGTGTATCTCCTGAAGCATCTGCACGAAATCTGCGTGTCCTGTTCCAAAGTGACCTTTCCCTAGATGACCACATCAGCTCCACAGTCAAGTGTACCCTACTTTCAGTTACTTAACATCAAAACTCAAATTACTACATTCGAATCGGTCTATGCATTGCGACATCCGCTAGCTGCGGCAATTGTCTAGACGTCTGACCAAAGCTGGTTTGCACACTTTCTAAACTATGAAGCTGCTGCCGGCCTCGCGGGTGAATTTTCGCGTCAGTCGGAGAATAAATTCTGGGTCGTGTCTGATTCAACTTGGCCAGGCTTGACCAAGAGTGAGCCCGACTGGCGGTCACCCATCTGCCCCTTCTCCTGCTGCTCTGATTGGATCGCTTATTGGTCATTCAATCGAATCCGCACCCGGTGGAGCGGATAGGCGTAGTGGTGCAGGGAAGATAACTAGACCGCTCTGCTGCTGTATTAGTGCGGAAAGGATGCGGTGTATTGGTGTGTAAAGGAAAGGACGGGCCACGGCCAGGGCCACGGCCACGGAAAGGAAAGGGCGGATCAGGGCGACGAAAAGGAATGGGCGGGCCAGTACCAGGGAAAGGCGAGAAGGTCTTCTAGCAAGTTTCCGCGCGTCTACAGACACGAAGTCGATAATCCTACCCAGTGTTGTGCTCGTCCGCCCATCCTTCCTCACGTCAACACTTCAGAGAGCCCAGAGAGCTCCAAACGGCGAACTTAAATATAATAGAAACATAATAACAAACGAAAAATGCTTATTAGGGTCCACTCAAACGAAATTAAACGAGATTTAGACCATTTTTTCCCAGATTCAAGCAAGTATAAGCAGATAAGTATTCACTGAAGTGGTCGCCCATTTTTGTAATTGGCTCCACAAAGCTTTTACCTGACTCGGTGTACTCCAACGTGTTGTAATTAACCAATGAGCTACTAAGGCCTTAAGTTATTCCTTATAAGCTTTTCGATCAGTTGAGCTTTATTCAAGAGACTCGGCCAACCAGTCAAATTCAACACCAGAGTCCTACGTAGCATCCATTACATATCTTTGCCACACTCCGCTAAGTTATACTGGGCTACCGAAAAAAGCCACTAGGCCATTGTAGCCGGAAATGAACATGGCTTCAAGCAGTGGCGGAGCCAGGATGTTCAGCTTGGGGGGGACCTGCTAGATTTTCACGTAGGCGTGGCTGTACATGCAACCAATGAAAAGTTATAGTGTTTTTTGACATGAACTGAGCGGTTGCTTGTCGAGTAGCCCTCATTGGTTGCAAGGCTAAAAATTCCCAGAGGTTTAACCACGTGTCTTCTTTGCTGAAGGAACTGTGATGACTCCCGGTGGATCAACGGGTACAAAGAAAAGTTCTTACGCTGACCCACACGGCCCGCCACGGGTTGGCTCCTTCATACTTAGATGAACTGCTGCAGCAGCTGCAGCCTCCTCGTGCCCCCCTCAGGTCCTCTTAATGACAGTGAATTAGCTGTTCCGTTCCTTCGCTTAAAGGCCGTCGGCGGTAGAATCTTTTGCTCTGTGGGCGGACTGTGTAAGTCACTTCCACAATTCTTACGTAAAGTAATTCATCCTCTTGATGCATGCTGACTGTGGCAGATCCTTTTCATCAGTCCCGAGCTGCAACTTCCATACTACATCCGGTACGGCTCGCTTCTTCGATTGCTCTCCTGACTTTGCTGTGCTTCCCACTTTCTCTTTGTTGCGTGAGATAAAGTCTGCTTGCTATTGCATGCGTACCGAATGTCGCTTAGCTTTTAGTGTGCTACCGAAAACTCTTCTGCGTAACACCCACATAGTTTTTGAGGCTTTTAGCAGTTACAGACGGATACATAGTGCATGTACATGAAGACAACTTAGCTTTGCAAACCATACGATTATTGATCGCAGAAGCAATCGCATACAACTATGGCAGAGAAGCAGTGCAGCGAAGTAGTGTAATAATAAGAATATCTTGTATTTTTTTAGCGCCCTAGGAGAACTTAATCTCTATTCAGGCGCATCACATGTGCCTCGGGGCTCGGGTCCACGACCTCGGCCAAACGTTGGTCGGAGCGAGCACCTTAACCACCGGGCCAAGCCAGTAAGTGAAATGGCAGTGCTTGTAGATGCTGAGTATTCCGCGAGCTAGTTACAGCCGTTGTGCTTAGGCTGTTCGAGCGCAATAGAAAAATGTTCGAGTGTAATGCCCGCTTTAAGCCGTTTTTGGCTGAGCAGGGTAGCCAACAGACTTTCGTATGGCTCGAAAACAGCGTACGACGCATAGCCGGACAGGAGGATGGCCGACGGATGAAGTTCAATGTAGAAGTAGGAGCGACGGGTTTTCTGGACAGTAAGTGCCAGAGTCGGCGAAAAGGTATCGTCGTTGCTCAAGCGCAGCAGAAATGCGTTTCACAGTCCACGACCCGCCGAGTAGCGGCGTCGATCGGACGTAGTCTCTAACTGTAAAGAAAAAGGACAGCCGCTTCTTTAGCCTTGGTTTAGTCTCGCGAGTTGATAGAAACGAGACGAGCTGTCGTCAATGGCGGGCTGCCAAAGGCGGGCGCCCAAATTGCAGACTCTCGACGGCGGTCCCCCCGAAGCGGCCATTCGAAGTAAGCGTTGGCAAACTCGTCGATGCCGGCCGTGCGTTCGCGGGCGTGTCGCTTGCGACTTCGGCTGTAGGTCTAAAAAAACACAAACTTCCCAGCGCTCCCTCGGGCTCGTCGAGCCCGATCGCCGTGCGTGACGGTCGCGAGGCCCGACGAAAAGCTGGGTCATTCGTGGTTATCCTCCCCTGTGACGTTAGGGGGTTCGCACGAGATCAATTTTATCGCCATCGAGTTCTAGTTTTAGTTGGCCGACATCCACTATCGAATGTCTGTAAGGCATGGTTCAGTTTACCAAAGAAACGGAGCGGTTCCTCTAGATTCCGGGGCTGCAATAATAAGCGGGCATAGCAACGGCAGCCAATACCTGCGGGCCTGCGAGCTCCGCCTCTCTGCCGCACTGCGGGCCGAACGTATCGGGTCATCAATTCACTCATCTGCCACATCGCGCGCGCGAACCGCCGCCTTTGCTTTAACCGCCCTGACCAAGCAGGGGCTTAGTCGAAGGACATCTATTACAATGGCTCGCACCACGGCGGCGCAGTGTTTTGCTGCCGGGCGGGTCTGCCGTAGGCCGGGCCAACAGCCCAGCGAGAGAACTAACGACGGTCACGTGAGGAATTCACCCATTGGCGCGTCGACCGCCGCCCGCCCGCCCGCCCGCCCTCCCCCCACCGATTTGTCAACTCCTCGGCCTCCGCCGGGTCGGCTGCGGAGTTGATTTCGCCCTTTCCCGTAAGCGAACGCAGCGTAGCGCCGTCGAGAGCGGCGGCGGTAGCTGGGCGGTAGCCAGCGGGAGGAAGTGAAATGGCAGCGCTGCACTGGCACGGAGCGCTCAGCGAGCTACTCTTCATCGCCGCTGCTCTCGCCCTCGCCCTGGTAAACTCGGGTGCGAGCACTGCCCTAGCAGACGCGCCGCCCGGTGGCGGTCAGGAGAGCTGCGCGACGCCCGAGGCTGCGCCAGAGGAGCCGAGAATCGAAGTGCTCCGGCCCATGTTCAGCACGGTGGACGTCTGGATAGAGAACGGAATAATATTCTCGTACGAGCACACGGAAGTGGAGCTGCTCGCCGTGGGACACGGGCTGACGGCGACTACCAAGCTGGCGCTGACCACCGAGTCGAATAAGAGGGACTCTCAGTGTATGATTGGAGTGCTGAGCGAGTACTACGGCTTTCACACCATCTACAGGGACGACGACGGAAACGTCAACGCAGGCGTCATAACCATGCGAGTGCCCAAAGTGCCAGAGGGCGAGAGTCACTTTTTCTTGTGCCTAGTCGTCGAAAAGATTATCACCGACGACGAAGGCGTGCCGCGGAACAACACTTTCTTAATTCATCAAGGCGAAGAGGTTTTCCTCATGATGGATTCGAGAGCAAAGCTAATTCCGCTCTGGCTGCACTGCATTTTTCTCGTTGTATTTTTGACACTTTCAGCTTTGTTCAGCGGCTTAAACTTGGGCCTAATGTCGCTGGACATTACAGAGCTAAATGTCATCCAGAACTGCGGAACGAAATCTGAACAGAAGTTTGCCAAAGCAATATCACCTGTGCGAAAGCGGGGTAACTACCTGCTTTGCACGCTACTTTTTGGTAATGTTCTAGTTAACAGCTGCATTGCAATATTTCTCGGCGAGCTGGGCGGTGGTTTGATAGCTGTCGTTACATCCACCGTTTGCATCGTCATCTTCGGCGAGATCATTCCCCAGGCCTTCTGCTCCAGACATGGCCTGGCCATCGGCGCAAAGACGATCGTTATCACCAAGTTTTTTATGATCCTGACCTTTCCGGTATCTTTTCCTGTAAGCAAAGTCCTGGATCTCATACTTGGCAAGGAGTTGGGCCAGGTATACAATCGCGAGAAGCTTCAGGAGCTGATCAAGCTGGCGGACAAGCAAGATATCAAGAATGAAGAGATTAATATTATACAGGGTGCACTTCAATTGACCAAGAAAACTGCTGTCAATGTAATGACTCCTATTGAGGATGTATTCATGGTGGACTATCACGCTATCCTCGACTATAACACAATGTCACTCATCATGAACACCGGCTACACACGCATCCCGATATACGAAGGAGATCGCTCGAATATAGTATCTCTGCTTAACGTCAAGGACCTAGCTTTTGTGGATCCCGATGACAAAATCCCTCTGAAGACAGTGTGTAAGTTTTACAACCGTCAGGTCACCTTCGTATTCGACGATACACGACTTGACCTTATGCTGGAGGAATTTAAGAAAGGTCAGTAGCTTTATTCCCATTCATCCACCCAGGTTGTCTCAACCACAGCTTCGCTTGCCTAAGCATCGTTAAAGGCTAGCTTGGCCAACGTGATATAATAAGTGATAAGTGATTAGTGATAATCGTACCATTAAGATTGTAGTGGCCGAATACTAATACAGAGTCATTCTGTGACCACTTTTAGTGAGCCATCTTTTCCAATTCTTATGCGCTTGCATAAACCACGGGCTCACGTTACCAGCCTTCATTAGCGAGGGACTCAGCGGTACACAATGCACTGGCTATCATGAAATTGATTTGAAGACCTTCCTCCATCAGGTATAACGCAGCCTACTTATGCACTTCCGTGAAAAATATTCTCCGACCATGTTGTTGGAGCCGAACTTTGAGGATTCATTAACATAAAATGCCATGCATCGACCCTGGACTCGCTCTCTGCAATTTTGCTTTATCGCCAAGTACAACTAAGCACTCGTTGAGCGGTGCCTAGCGATTGTTACTCGCTTGATTTTATCTACAGATCGCTGCTGGGACCGGTCGTTTACCAATGATACATTGCGGGGTGGGTATTGAGTTCGAGTACAATGCAGGATGGTACAATAATAGAGTCAGCCATCAAAGTGCGAGTTGGGGGCTAGGCCTTGCTTTTTTCAGGAGAGGGACATTAGCACGTAGCTTGGCTGCTGCACAAGCCTCCAAATCTCTGCGTCTCTGGCTCTTTCTTCTCTCGGTGTCACGTTTTCTTACACTAGCTGTTTAACAGTATTACGACTGTAAGCAAGAGAGATAGGTAAAGTGTTCTGACAAGGCTTTTTGCATTTCCACAGCACCAGATACGACTGTAGGCAACTGCTCCTATCATGTCTCGGATCGAAATTCGAGCGTTTGCTCTGCTCATGAGCAAAATACTAGATTAGGGCTTGTTTAGATAAGGATACCACGTCCAAGTTGGTCCATGCATTCGTGACATCTCGTCTCGACTTCTGCAACTCACTGCTTACTGGCCTACCAGCATGTGCGATCAGGCGATTGCAGCTGGTGCAAAACTCTGCAGCTAGGCTTGTCTGTCGTGAGCGTCGCAGTTGCCACATTACTCCACTTCTCGCCGACCTGCACTGGTTACCAGTCAAGCAACGGATTGACTTCAAGGTTTTGTCGCTCACTTTTAGGTCTCTTCATTCTATGGCTCCAGCCTATCTTTCAGATATACTACCCCATCAGGCAAAGCATCGTACCACTCGCTTTTCGGAATCCAACAGTCTAGAAATACCTCGTACAAACCTTAAATCCTTTGGAGACCGTGCATTTAGCTCGTATGCTCCCACAGCCTGGAACTCCCTCCCGACCTGCATCAGAACATCCCCTGACCTGACCACATTTAAAAGAAACTTAAAAACATACCTATTTAGGACAGCATTTAGTGGGTCCTTGTGATTCGTCCTCGATGTGCTTATGCGTGCTGACACTGTTCATGCTGCCACTAACCACATTTGCATGCTGACCCAGTGCATGTAACCCCTAACCATGTTATTCATTTTGTTTGTTTTTCAAGCATGATTTTACTTACTATTCTATTGCGTATCACTTTGCAGCAAATGTAAAGCGCCTAGAAAGAGATTAAGTTCTCTGAGGGCGCTTTATCAAGTGCAATATTATTATTATTATTATTATTATGTGCATCGCTGGAAAACATATTTTTGGGCCATTCTCACACTTTAAGGTTTGTAGAGCTAGACTGTATGCAAGTTATATCTGGCAGAATGGCGGTACTTTGGTATTTCTAGCACCGCGATCATCTAGCCCTCCTGGCTACAATGGACATGAAAAAATTGGGATGTTGTACATACGCTGTAAGATCTAGATAAGTTTATTTTTTGGTGCCTCAATCGTAGCCTGGTGCAGCTGCTAACCATTCGGTCCATCAAGACTAAACGCCTCACGCTTAGCTGTCACAGTTAGAGCAGGCGTGCAGCAATGGTTCACATAAACTGTAGCTAGCAGCTCCGTCTGGATTTCTCGGCTGAAGCCAGCCGATCTGGTGTATTCGTGTCAGTTTAGCGAGGTGGTTGTGTTGCAGAGATGATCAACGGCCGAGGGGAGTGAGTTATGGGCATTCTGCACTCGGTTGGCACACCTTATCAATCCTAGCCCTGCTAGCCTATCAAGGTATCTATGCCCATAAGGGTATGTGGATGCGAGTATTACGTGTTAGCATTACTTGTGTGTGTGCGTGCGTGCATGCTGGCGGTGTGTGTGAATGCGCGTGCGTGTGCAAAAATGTGAATGTACTGACAGCACATCTCTCTCTCTCTCTCTCTCTCTCTCTCTCTCTCCCTCTCTCTCTCTCTCTCTTTCTCTTTCTCACCTTCGCCTTGCACAGTGAGTGATTAAAGTGTCGGGCACCATGTCTTCTCACGGAAGAGCTCCGAAGACCTGCGCCTGATTCACAAACTGATGCATGCAAGGTGTACACATGCTCTTGAACATGCAAAGTAAGGACCCAATCTGGAGTAGGAGTGGTGAATCCTCCATGCCATGGTTAGGTGAAAGGTTAAGCTTTCTGACTGCGTTCCCTATTGCCACCATAAAAGCTGGCTTTTTAAATCGACCAAACATAATTGAATCTTTGGATGCCCGTGTCTTTTCCAGGGACAAAAGTTACCGTGCTCACTCAAGAGGATATTGTATGCAGGGCTGCCATCTGTGCCTCGGGTTATTTGCTTAAGGTGAAATTGAAGAGAAGATTCGGATCTCAATAGATCGATAAACATCTGAGTAATGTGAGAGTCATTCCAAGGAAATAGCACGTCATTATTTAGGAATAATCACATTTCTTCTGCATGAAATTGATATTCACTTTTTGCTTCATGAGTTCCTCTCACACCAGTGACCGGCTTTAATGCAAGGCTGTCTTGGATGCCACAGGCAGGTTAGTACTTGCCAGGAATGTTTCGGTGTTGAGTTCTGCCGATTGGCATTCCACTTAGGCTACGATGGAAATTTGCAACTTGGTTTTTTGAGACCAGTCCAGGTGAACATTCTCCTTGCTTGTTTCTATGATTTCGGAAGGCTGCCGATATCCACCCGACTGACATGCATCTGTTGGAACATCGTTTAACAAGCTTGGTACACTGTCCAACAGGCTGCCAGAGAGAGAGAGAGAGAGAGAGAGAGAGAGAGAGAGAGAGAGAGAGAGAGAGAGAGAGAGAGAGAGAGAGAGAGAGAGAGAGAAAGAGAGAGAGAGAGAGAGAGAGAGAAAGAGAGAGAGAGAGAGAGAGGGAGACAGAGATAGAGACAGAGACAGACAGACAGACAGACAGAGACAGTGACAGAGAGACACAGAGACAGAGAAACAGAGAGACAGAGAGACAGACAGAGAGAGAGAGAGAGAGAGAGAGAGAGAGAGAGAGAGAGAGAGAGAGAGAGAGAGAGAGAGAGTGTTCCATGAATCAAAATCGTTGCCAGACCTATTGGGATAAAGCAGTGCCGCCTGCTCTTACGCTGCAGCCTATGAGTGGACTGCCAACTGGCATAACTTGATGACCTCGGTATGGGAACGCACTTCTAATATTTCAGATGTATTTTGCTTTCGCGTGCTTGTGCACTATCTTTGGGCCACATAGCTCCTCGAGGACCTACTCTGCTATAATTTACCTTGTTTGCATACAAATTTAAACATCACATCAGTGGTAATAACAATGTTGACAGGTTGCATGCATTGTGCTCATAGGAGAACCAAATCTAGATTCAGGCTCTTCGCAAGTCCATGCAAAAGAATCAATAATCCACGCTTCGTTACATTCACGATAGTTGGTGATTTTTTATTGCTCAGTGCAAGTGTTGGTGATAGCCGTTTAGACTCGTCTGCCACTATTTAAATGAGGATTTAAAATCATCTAACCTCTTTTTTTTACACAAGCATGCAAAAAATTTAAGATCATGGTTAGGCCAGCATGCTAAAGCAGGCAAGAAAAAAGCAATCAGGGCCACCAGTTAGTCGGACCTCAGGCTAGTAACGTGTGCTAAATCATTCACAGGTAGGCGCACAAAGCACTCGGGAGAAAGATAAGTTCACTGGGTCGAATGGAAACCCAGCGAAGCATATGCATCTGTAGCTGAGAGTTAAATGATGCAAGGTCGTGCGTGGTACGTAGGCACCGTAGCCATAATTGAGCTCGATACTTTTGGTGCATTCGAGCTGAGGGAAAGCAAAGTCAAACTTTTCCATGATTTCTCAGGGATGTAAGCTAGCGATTCGATAGTTTCTGAGAATAGCATGCACGAAAGCACGGCTCGTGCATCTTATGATTAGAAGCAGTCGCCATTGCAAGCTACGTCTCCTTGGGTCGACTGCTAGTGCCCGCAGTAACTCCACATTTGCCACTGGCTCTCCACCCGATATTTTCTATCGTGCGGTCTTAGTTGTTAAGCTTGCAACTGGAAATTTTTCCAGCGAATCTCTTGATAATAATAACAATAATAATAATAATGTTCTTGATAAAGCGCCCTCAGAGAACTTAATCTCTTTCTAGGCGCTTTACATTTGCTGCAAAGGGAAATGCAATTAAATGGTAAGTAAAATCATGCTTGAAAAACAAACAAAAGGAATAACATGGTTAGGGGTGACATGCACAGGGTCAGCATGCAAATGTGGTTAGTGGCAGCATGCACAGTGTCAGCACGCACAAGCACGTGAAGGACGAATCACGGGGACCCACTAAATGCTGTCCTAAATAGGTGTGTTTTTAAGTTTTTTTTAAATGTGGTCAGGTCAGGGGATGTTCTGACGCAGGTCGGGAGGGAGTTCCAAGCTTTGGGAGCATACGAACTAAATGCACGTCTCCAAAGGATTTGAGGTTTGCACGAGGTATTTCTAGACTGTTGGATTCCGAAAAGCGAATGGTACGATGCTTGGCCTGATGGGGGAGTATGTCAGAGAGATAGGCTGGAGCCATAGAATGAAGGGACCTAAAAGTGAGCGACAAAACCTTGAAGTCAATCCGTTGCTTGACTGGTAGCCAGTGCAGGTCGGCGAGAAGTGGAGTAATGTGGCAACTGCGACGCTCACGACAGACAAGCCTAGCTGCGGAGTTTTGCACCAGCTGCAATCGCTTGATCGCACATGCTGGTAGGCCAGTGAGCAGTGAGTTGCAGAAGTCGAGACGAGATGTCACGAATGCATGGACCAACTTAGACGTGGTATCCTTATCTAAACAATCCCGAATTTTAGCAATATTATGAAGCTGAAAATAGGCAGCTTTGACCATGGAGCTGATATGGTCGTCTAACGAGAGGTCACTTTGGAATATGACACCTAGATTTCGAGCTGATTCGACAGGAGATATGCCGGCAGAGCCAATTTTGAGCGTCAGCCTTTCCAATTTCTGAATCACACTGGGTTTGCCCATAACTCTCAAGTTAGTTTTGTCATCGTTTAGTTTTAGAAAATTTTCTGCCATCCATATGCGAATGTCATCAATGCATGCAGCAAGTGAGTTGAGAGAATTTGAGGTACTCGAAGGCTGGGAGGGATCGAAGCAAAGGTACAACTGAGTGTCATCCGCATAGAAGTGAAAGCCTAGATTGTGCTTGGCAATCACAAGAGGGAGAGTATAAACCGTGAAAAGAACCGGACCTAGCGCAATCTCAAGCTATTTCAGTTGAATCCGCTGTCTGCTGAGACAGAGCATAAGCGGGTAATAATAATAATAATAATAATAATATTGCACGTGATAAAGCGCCCTCAGAGAACGTAATCTCTTTCTAGGCGCTTTACATTTGCTGCAAAGTGATACGCAATAGAATAGTAAGTAAAATCATGCTTGAAAAACAAACGAGATGAATAATATGGTTAGGGGTGACATGCACAGGGTCAGCATGCAAATGTGGTTAGTGGCAGCATGCACAGTGTCAGCACGCACAAGCACATCGAGGACGAATCACAGGGACCCACTAAATGCTGTCCTAAATAGGTGTGTTTTTAAGTTTCTTTTAAATGTGGTCAGGTCAGGGGATGTTCTGACGCAGGTCGGGAGGGAGTTCCAGGCTTTGGGAGCATACGAGCTAAATGCACGGTCTCCAAAGGATTTAAGGTTTGTACGAGGTATTTCTAGACTGTTGGATTCCGAAAAGCGGGTGGTATGATGCTTGGCCTGATGGGGTAGTATATCTGAAAGATAGGCTGGAGCCATAGAATGAAGAGACCTAAAAGTGAGCGACACTGTGATACCATCCTCAAGAGCCCAAACTATGCTATGGGTACAACGATGGATTTCATACGCTATGAAATCGTACGTGAATATAAAATGTAGGCAAAACTGAGTGCGGCGGCTGAAATTATGCACAGGCACTCTCAATTCGAGGGTCACTTCCGGTCAACTGTAAGGAATCCGGCTGCAGCACCCCTGCCGACTTACTCTAACTGAACGATGCTCAAAGGCAAAGCCATCTCTGATCATGACTGCTTAGGGATCCTCTGCGAAGAACAGGCAGCAGTCGAAGGCAGCATGCTCAGCATTGAAACACAATCAGGCTATTTCCGATCCTTGTAAGTAGGGGTGGGTGAAGAGAGTCATTAATACTACTACAGTTGAACCTCACTGTAAGCATAACCTCCCTTGTGGAAGGTACCACAGTGTCTGCACCCACCTATGATATGTTCATCGTAGAAAATCATCCGA
Organism: Cristatella mucedo; assembly: GCA_009760855.2. Lineage (NCBI taxonomy): Eukaryota > Metazoa > Bryozoa > Phylactolaemata > Cristatellidae > Cristatella > Cristatella mucedo. The sequence continues at coordinate 2,430,085 of WPIO01000025.1, forward strand.
CGGAAGGTATGCTGACGGAGTGGTTCGACTGCACATTGTACTCAGCCATTAGTACTACCTGTACCACTATATTCTTACCCCTGGCACACTTAGTTCTCGTAATGCAGATTCGCTCAGTGGGTGACAGAAGCCTCGTAAGAGGTTTGTGAAATCCTGTTTGTGCAAACATACTACCTTGCTAGTTAAAAGTCAAACCGCACGCGTTTGTGGAATATTTCCGCAGCACTAGTTTAAGCCATGTGACGTATTTAGAGTTTGTAATAAAAACAATAGATAATTCATCTGTATAACGCTCAAAGAGTACTTAATCTCTATCTAGGCGCTTTACATATGCGTCTGAGCTCGAGCCGGTGACCTTGGTATCTAAAGGCAAGTTCCGTACCGTTGGGCCGAACCGGACCGTCAAGTCACGCCACGTTGCTCTCTCTCTCTCTCTGATTCGAAGATTCCTATTTTGCTGCTAGTGGTCGTCAAGAACAGATCGTTTCAGATCGGGGCAATGCGGATCATAGGTATAGTACTTCGCTGAAGGCTGGCCAGGGTGGCAGGCTGAAGACATACCGCGCTTCATCGAAAATCGCCACCGAACCACTACTGAGATCTGGACAGCATAGGAAATTAAGTTCAAGGGCACAGAGGAAAACGTTGAAGCTCACATTCGAGTTGACAAGGTTTCAGGTTGCATATGGATCAGCAAAGTTTTCACACGGATAACTCGGCTCGAGGCAGCCAAGGAGCATATATCACAGTGCATATATTTATCCTTCGGTTTTGGCTCTTCCTGTCAAGCACAGTACACTGTATGTTGGATTGTTCGCTCAGCTCGTTTGACCCAGTGGTTAAGGTGCTAGCACCGACCGACATCCAGGTAAATATATATGATGCCCGAGGTCGTAGGTTCGAGCCCCGTAGCATATATGAAGCTCCTGATTAGAGATTTTCTTAAGTTTTAATTTTTTCTTAAGATTCAGATTAAGATTAAGATTTCTTAAGATTCTTAACATCAAGGGAAAACGCCGAGGGAGGAGTAAAGTTTAGCATGACTGTGGATGAATACACAACTGTAAGAGGACGTATATTTCTTCGGAGTCAACATTCATGATAGTGGCGATAAAATAAAAGTCAAGACAGGTCTTGTTCACATAGTTTGCTCGTGCGCTGCTCGTGATATGGTCGAATCAAGGAAACAGCATTTGAGCGTTTTCGGAAAAACGATGGAGAGGGATTTGGTGGGATCTATTCAGGACGGCGCAGCAGTAAATAGGAAATGAATTAGCCATATCGAAATCATCGGACAGTTCTGATTAAACCACGATCTGCACCTTGAAAGTATGCGAAACATGGTACAAGAAGAGTGCTTAGATGGACGATTTAAACCTGAATAGTGACGAAATTGATGAGATGGACAATTTCGACGCAGGTACGGACGTGGAAGTGATCAGCAAGGATACATTATTAGAGACGTCGATTGCTACGATCTGCCCACAAAATCACGCAAGATTGTCAAACTCGTGAACAAATAAACTGTTCGTAATAAAAACTTTGAATCCAAATTAAAAGCTGAGTTCGGACGCGAGATTAAACTGCAACTTGACGAGAAGACACGCTGGAATTCCATCCCAACGATGTTAAAGCCACTATTAAAGACAGAAGTCGCCTTCCGGAAGACTTCCGTCACGAAATCCCCTGACTTGACCACATTTAAAAAGAAATTAAAAACGCACCTCTTTAGGGCAGCATTTAGTGGGTCCCCGTGATTCGTCCTTCATGTGTTTATGCGTGCTGACACTGTTGCATGCTGCCACTAACCGCACTTGCATGCTGACCCTGTACATGTCACCCCTAACCAGGTTATTTTTGTTGTTTATCAAGCATACCACTCACCATTCGATCGTATTTCCTTTGCAGCAAATATAAAGCGCCTAGAAAGAAATCGAGTTCTCTGAGGGTGCTTTATCAAGTTTATTATTAATAGTATTATTATTACTAACCGAATTCAAGGCACTGGAAATGATTGAGACATTGGATTTTGACTCTCTTGAAACTTTTCTGAAAACAATTGAACATGTTAAACTTGCTGTTGAGAATTATAGCCGAGAAGAAGTGCCGTTGATGAGTGCTGACACAATTTTAAAGGTCATGCTCAACAAGCTATCTAACCTGAATAATGACATTAGTATCAAGCTCATTGAAAATTTTAAATGTCACCTTGACGAGCAATCGAACAAGGAAGTCATGAACCTCTTTCGCAGTCTCAAAGATCTATCGGTCGCACCATAAAAAACTACTCTAAATTTCGCAGAAAATCCAGCGTCTCGTCTATTTGGAGTCAGCAATGTTGAAGTTGTAGGCGAAAAATCGTCAAATGATGCTAAAAGAGTGAAATTTTCATTTCAAGATGAATTGGTTTTGCTGCATCAAAAAGATGGACCATTAATTGCAGTCGGAGGGCAAGAAAGTTTCAAATGGCAGTCAAAAGTCAGAATTCATGCTGTTCGGTATCTTTGGCCGTCGCACTGAAAATCTCTAGAAATTTTACGACACAATTCCATCCATTAAACCGACATCAACTAACGTTGGAAGAGGTTTTTGGTCTGCACGAATTTCTGTAAAAATTAAGATCGCGTCTCAGAATAGTCGCTTAATGTACTTTTATTTTTGAAATATTACTTTAAGCAGTAAAAAGTATCTATTTAGAGCTTTTCACGGAAAACATAATAAAACGGTGTTCATCACAAAAAATATACTATTGACTTTGAAATTAGTGAAGAATGGACGTAACAGTAGTGTCAGCTATTATCAGCTGTTTTTTGAAAATTAAAAACCTGTAAACAGCTGTTTTTCAAAAATGATGTTTTTCAGAAACCCTACGAGAGAAATACCTTTGAATCGCACAGGTATGACAGTCAACAGTTAGACTGACCGAAATAATTTTCGTGAGTGCATATTTTGTTTGCGAAGGACTTGGCACAAGTTTGTAACAGGGGAGAAAACATATATCGAGAATATTGGCCACAACCTGCCTTGTCACAGCATTAGTTGGATAGGTACCAGCAAGCTTACTCTAAATACTCGCTGGTTCTTACACGTGCTTAAGTGCAACTGCATAGGAATTTTGAAGCTAGAAAAGTGTTTGTACTCTTAAAATTGTTTGCTATTTTCGTAATTGATGCAGTGAGACCAGATCATTTTTGCCTATTTGGCATTCACTAATAAGCATTTTACTAGCCATCCCCTCTTTGGGAGGGAGAGCTGGGCTTGCTGTTTTCTCGATTGCAGATACCATTCACTCAGCAGCCACCATAAGAATCTTTCATAATACTGAAATCATTTTACATGTCGTTCGACTGCTCTTGCTTGTTCTGATCATTCACAGGGCTTATGTTTGCCCGGTTGTACTTTCGTATGATATGACCACTACTCAAACTAGCAATATCTTCAAACAAGAATCAAAGAGAAAAATGAGCATTAAAGGCAACTAGTCATACACAATTTTGACTGTGTACAGGCAGATCCTCAATTTCTCGTGTAACTACTGATTTAATCCCCGAGAGGCTGGCATCACGAGTATGAACCTAGGGTGCGAGCAAGCTAACAAGGTTCTTGTTGTAGGGGAATTTTAAATCCTGTGGAATGCTGCTGTCTTACCCATAGAGGCTACTTTTGGCTGCCCCATACTGCTGTGGATGGATGACTAAAACTGATCAGTTCCAAAGCACTTTAGAATGGCGGCTTGCTAGCACAGCTTAAAGCTTTTGAGGGGCAAAAATGATTCTCTATCTGGCAGCTAAGGTTTCCAACTGGTGGCAACCATTTTTGCTATGACCATCGAAAGTGTGCGAACCCAGCTGATGATTGGGCTTGCATTGCGACAACTACCCTTTTTGTTTAATAATGATTATATCTTTATCCTGGCTTTGCGCATTTCTCTAAGTGATATGACCACGAACCAGCTATATACTTGATACTATAATAAGAATGAGTATATGTCAATTGTATAGCACCATCAGATAACTTAGTATCTGCTAAGATGCTTAAAGCGTAATGCACGAGAATCGGTACCCATGGATTGATGTCATCTACGGTATCAATCATGAAAAAGAAAACAAGTACCAAGAATAAACCAGAATGCAAAGCAAAGCTAAAGACTCTACTGACCATCGATTAGTAATTAGTATCAGTATTAGTATATATTAGTACCTATGGCTAGTAATACGCACTGAATCAAACTAAACACCAATCAAACATATGTATGCACGAAAAGAGTGCGGCAACAAAAAAGACATGACCACTGTGGCCAAGGGAAAGCTGGCCCATATTAGATGAGTCTTTAGCTGAGACTTCAATAAAGTGTTTGTTTTCCACCTACCACAGAGACGCGATATTTTTTATCAGCTAACTTTTTCACAAGAAAATCTTTTACTGAACTAAAGGCAGTGGTAAATTCTAATCCACCTGAGTGAACCATTATCGTAGGTACATTCCAGAAGGTAATAAATTGTATAGGGCAAAATCAGCATACACAAAACGTACGAAAAAAGGATACGATTAAAATTATGCAAGCAAAAAAACCTGCAAAAAATCGAAATCATGGGATTAAAGTTGCAGCCGTATTCTAAACTTGAAATTTGCACTATCTAATAATGGAATGCCTAATGGAAACCCAAATGACCTTACATGCTTCTTTTGCTGGAATACAAGTGTTCCTCGCAGGTTTATAGGTTATTAGATGCAAATTCGTGTTTTTACTTTGCCATCACTAAAAACGGCTAGCTCCTTGCACAACCACTAAATCGCCTAAACTTAGTATGCAGCATGTACTTTCCTTTTTGTTTTCGAAGTGTGTGATTGCTGTAAAATGGCTGTCATCACTGTTTGCATTTTCCATGGGAACTTATTGGAATTAGAGGACATGTAGAAAGTATCACTTAAGAAAATTTATCTTACTGAGGGTCTTCAGTGGAGCTACGGCACCATGTGCGACCCTTTCATGGGCTCTTGAGTATGATCATTCTATCAGGCTGCTTGCCCAGTCAAGGTCATAAGTACTGCAGTTTATCGAGCCACCGAGCAGCACGTGCTTAACCAAATAAAAGTATACAAATTTCTAGAGGGCTGAGGATGGAGATTTTGCTGACCAGCCATTCATGGCAGGTGGCACATCTTTTTGGGACATATTAAGTGGTTGCAGCCCGGCAGCCCCTCCTTGGTGCACTTGCCAAGCAGTGCACGTACTCTCAAAAGGAGTCTACCTGTATGTCCTGCACTGATAGCATGCTACTACCATGCCATTCGACAAGGTTCTAGCTAATACAAAAAAAAACATGAACTGTAGGCACCGTGTAAGGATTCTTTTGAAGACGCGGTCATGGTAATTTTAATTGCATCACTCTCATATCTTTCAGGTCATTCACATATGGCATTCATACGACGCATGACATGCAATGAAGGACAAAACCCTATGCACGAAACTATTGGACTGGTGACATTAGAAGATATCATCGAAGAGATCATTCAGTCAGAGATTCTGGACGAGACAGATATAGTCGGTAAGTTGAAAGCAAGAGAGCATATATAGAAAAGAGAAAAGGAGCGAACGAGAAAGCGAGGCGAGAGAGAAATAGAGAGAGAGAGAAATATAGAGAGAGAGAGAGAGAGAGAGAGAGAGAGAGAGAGAGAGAGAGCTTATGAGAAAGGGAGAAAAAGAGAGAGCGAGTGAGAGAAAGAGATGGCCCAATAGCTTCGTTATGCTGTGGCAGCTTGGCTAATGAGCCACCGCGTTAATGAGTAAGGACTACAACGTGCAGTAGAACCTGGCAGTAAGCAGCTCTTTGACAGTGTTCTACCTCAGAAAATGTCAAGTGCCTAGAAAGAGATTAAATTCTCTGAGGGTGCTATATTAAATGTATTATTATTATTATTATTACCCTCAGTGCTCAGTCTGGATCTCGGCTGGACACGTCTACTTCTGGCTAAGCTCTATTGATAGCTGAATCTTATGGCAGTCAGCACCAAAATTGCTGTCGATAGCCAGGCATCAGCTAAAATTGAAAGCTTTCTCAAATGTGAATGGCATTAGTGCGCTAGTACGTTTTCCTTGACATTTCCCCTGTTACTGCGACATCATCTTGGCTAATCTGTCCAATGTCAGGTTTCCTATGTCTGAAATTGGGGTTGGCTGAGCAAATAACAGCCTATGAGCTGAAAACAGAGAATATTTTGTCACTTGTCATACAAGTGTCAGGCTCAGAAATGGTCCTTCATTTGAATTTAACTTGTTTCTTTCTACTTTATGGTACGAAATGCAGCACAGGGCAGTTTCAAGAACTTCTGTCATCAATCTTCAACTTCCCGGGTGACCACCATTAGCCTTTTTGGTACGATTGGCGTCCCTGTTACTCACACCTCAAGGTCAAGGCCAGACTCGAACTTATTTTGGTAGTGTCATAAACAAGTTGCAAGGAAAAATGGTGCTGCATTGAATTGTTTTACTGTTCACAATTTTTTGTTTTATCGCTATGGTTGGCAGAGCTCATCGAAGTACTTGGCTGGTGGAAGTGAGGTATATTTATCACAAGATGGAGAGAGCCAAGAGAGGTGATAATGCACCAGATATCTATTGTGTTCTTTAGGGTTCTGCAATGGGCCACAAGCCAGCACACACACAGGGATAGATGCCAACATAACGTGCACTTTGACTGATGTGCTTAAACTTAGTTTTTGGTATGAATGATCTGCGTACCTGCATGCCATGCAAAATAGAATCCTGGGCCCCCCGTAAGTAAATAATACTAATAATAAAATAACACTTTTATAGCGCCTTCAGAGAACTCAGTATCTTTCTAGGCAACTTATAAATTTTTTAATGAAGCATGCCGTATGGTTAGTTGTAAAATATACGGTGTCAATATGAATTTAATGGTTAGTGGTCTCGTGTACAGTGTGAGCTCGTATGAGCACACTAAGGACGAATTCACACGCACCCACCAGATGCTTTGACAAGCAGGGGCAATTTTAGCCACATTTTAAAAATTTGTGAAGTCAGGGTTCAGGTCTCGACGTTAGTCGGGATCCAGGCTTTGGGAGCCTAGGAACTAAAAGCACGGTTTCCAAAATAGTTGCGGCTGGTTTGAGGCATAGCTTAAGGACTCGAGTCAGAAGAGTGTTCCAATACCTGATAGGGAAGTAGTTCTGGTAGGTAGGCTGGAGCATGAGAATGGAAGGACCTAGAAGTGAGTAACCAAACCTCGAAGTCTATGTTCTGCTTGATTGAGAGACAGTGCAGGCCGACGAGAAAGGGTGTGATACTGCCACTGCGAAGCTCACGACAGACAAGCCTGGGTGCTGAGCTTTGGACCAGCCGTAAGATTGCATAGGCTGGAAGGTCTGAAAGTGGTTAGTTACAGAAGTCGGGACGGGATCAAAATGCACGGACCAACTTGGACGAGGCACCCCTGTCTAAGCATCCAGAATTTTAGCAATGCTAAGTAGCTGAAGGTAGTCAGACTTGACTTTGGAGCTGATTTGGTCTTTTAAAACTGGGACAGTCGCAATTCACTCGCCTTCCTTCTAGCTATTGATTCATGCATAACTGCGGCCTTGCAGTCGTGCATGGCCGCCCATCTATTGGCTATCGTGCCCGGAAACCTAAGCTGACTAGCCTATGCGGTCTATTTCAGTCAATGTCTTTATACACTGATAGTATAATGAGCACAGAGCAGTACTTACGCTGAACTTCGGTGAGTTTTCAAGCAAGACTCATTCCAAGTAGTTCAAGTGGCAACTAATTACAGCTGCGCAGCGTTTTTAAGCATCTACACGTACTTTTTATGAGAGACCTTATTAATCTGAATGGGGCGCTTTTTCGGTGCCTGTATCAAAAGTTAATTTTATCTAGAAGAACCGCAGGGTAAGAGCTAACTGGCTTTCCACTCAGAGTAATGCTTAGACCAGTTTGAATCACGAACTTGAACGAGCTAATGAGGGGACCAAGAGGGAACCGAATACTGGTTAAATTCCCAGGGACCGCTGCAACGTGGGTGCCATACTATTGTTAAAGTATACGTACGATGAGATCTGGAAACCTGGAAATCTGGAAACCTTTCTCCAGCCAAGAGAAGAACTAGTAACTTTATCGTCAAGAAATACGCGGGTTTAAAAGACACGTTGACGCCCAGGTCGTTGCTTTAAAGGTCATTCATGCTGAAAATGAGCAAGACAGCTACAACGACTGCTGTGAAGAAACTGTCTGAAAGTCCTCCGTAGTAGTTTGTCTTAGAGTGTTAACGAGGTCGCAAAGCCGAAAGTGAACTCCTACCCCAGAGATTTGTGTTAGGTTTCTTCTATTACATGCCAAGGACAGTCTTAATTTAAGTAGGAAACAGTGGAGTGTACTCATTATAAATCAGTTTGAGTACGACGGAGCTTGAAATTATGATAGATTATTGAAATAAGATAATTACATATTGTTATACGAGATTTATACGGTTTCAAAGACCATCTGAAGTTATGTTTAGTTCAATTGCACTTTTGGCTTTGAATTAGCGAGTTGCACTTGACGTGTTGGCCAATGCAGATGCAGCCTCGACGTTCGTGGAATATACCGCTCTACATTATGGATATTCTACGGGTTCAAGTCCTGCAGTGGGCGATCCTTTATTGACCATCGCAATCAGTGGTGATAGCCATTAAGGTTCTTATACCGCTATACAATTTGGATTGAGTTAGCCAGCCTTTATTCTATTGTTAATCCTTAATGTTCTTGATTGCTATCGCGCTCTGCTATCGTCACCGTATCTTTGCGTATCGGTGCAGAGCCCACGACTTGTGAGTCGTACGACAAGGCTCTGGCTAGCTTCGGTCGTATTTGTAATGCATCTGCAAAGACTTGCACGCGTAACCCGTGCTTGTTTGTTGCGAAGGACCTAAGTCCACGAGCTGCTCGTCGGACTAAGTTGATCTGTGAGGATGAGTCTGGTAGCCTCGACAGAAGCTCGAAGAGTAGCCTGGGCTATGTCGCATGAAGAAAGACCCGCCGGAAGCTGTTGGTCCCTACGGAGGAGTAGACTGAGTCTTGCGGCGACAGACACTGACGTAACGGCTACTTTACCGGTAGCAGCCGTGGCTCGTGGGAACTAGGCATTAATCAAGAAGTGCCTCCTCTGCCCAGGCCAATGCTGATCTTCTGAGACTGATCAAGTACATTGAAACGGCCAAATGAGGCAGGCTGTGATTTTTATAGTCATTATTCACGGCGGTTACTGAATTTTAATGGTTAGGAACCGGTCCTGCGATAATATTTATTACCCAGGCAGCGCAAAAGCAGGCGCCATTCAGTAATTTTGGCGTGTAGTTGCGCTCAGAGAGAGGCGAGCTGAGTCGAGTTTGACGCGCTGAGCTAATAATAATAATGCACTTGATAAAACGCACTCGGAGAACTCAGTCTCTTTCTAGGCGCTTTACATTTGCTGCAAAGGGAAATGCAATTGAATGGTGAGTAATATCATGCTTGATAAACAGCATGAATAACATGGTTAGGGGTGACACGCACAGGGTCAACATGCAAATGTGGTTAGTGTCAGCATGCAACAGTGTCAGCACGCATAAGCACGTGAAGGACGAATCACAGGGACCCACTAAATGCTGTCCTAAATAGGTGAGCTTTTAAGTTCTTCTTAAATGCGGTCAAGTTAGGGGATGTTCTGACGCAAGTCAGGAGGGACTTCCAGGCTTTGGGAGCCTACGAACTAAATGCACGGTCTCCAAAAGATTTGAGGTTTGTACGAGGTATTTCTAGACTGTTGGATTCCGAAAAGCGGGTGGTACCATGCTTGGCCTGGTGGGGGAGTAGATCTGAGAGATAGGCTGGAGCCAAAGAATAAAGTGCCTTAAAAGTGAGCGACAAAACCTTGAAGTCAATCCGTTGCTTGACTGGTAGCCAGTGCAGGTTGGCGAGAAGTGGTGTGATGTGGCAACTGCGACGCTCACGACAGACAAGCCTAGCTTTTGAGTTTTGCACCAGCTGCAATCGCCTGGTCGCACATGCCGGTAGGCCAGGAAGCAGTGAGTTGCAGAAGTCGAGGCGGGATGTCACGAATGCATGGGCCAACTTATACGTTTTATTCTTATCTAAGCAAGCCCAAATTTTAGCAATGTTATGTAGCTGAACGTAGGCATTTTTGACTGTGGAGCTGATGTGGTCGTCTAAGGAGAGGTCACTTTGGAACATGACACCAAGATTTTGAGCTGATTCAACAAGAGATATGCTTGCCGAGCCAATTTTGAGCGTCAGCCTTTCCAATTTCTGAATCACACTGGGTTTGCCCATAAATAGTAAGTCAGTTTTTTATCATCGTTTAGTTTTAGAAAATTTGCTGCCATCCATATGCGGATGTCATCAATACAGGCAGCAAGTGAGTTGAGAGAATTTGAGGTGCTCGAAGGCCGGGAGGGATCAAAGCAAAGCTAGGCTCGTGTTTCGATCGCGACCTCCCCGGGTCAAGCAGTTAAAAGGCGCTCTGGCCGCCGTGCGAGAGCTGTAATTGTGAGGACCCACTGCTGATTATGGACACCCGTAGCCCACCGTCACTGGCACGTAAACTTCTCCACGCTCTGGGTACCGGAACTTTCTATGCTACTACGGTCTGGAAGCTCCTCGGCACTGCCGCGTTCCGCCACTGCCTGCCTATACCTGCCTGCCTGCTTGCGTGCACTGGTGCAGCACCTACAAGTCGCGCTAGCCGGGATACCGGGCTTCCGAGCGCTTCGATCCCTGTATTCTTCGAGCCTCGGCAAGGACTAGAGCCGGGTTACCCGAGGGCTTTATTTATGGCCTAGTTCTGTCCGGACGTGGAAGCTGCTATGTCCGGTTTGTAAATGCACTGCATCTCATCCGCAAAGGTCGGCTGAATCCATAGCTTCATTTCTGTAAACAGCAGGAGAGCCCTTGCGGCTAACACCCTGTTTATTCATTAATTGACAAACCCACGCGAGGCTGTATGCATTCTACGTGTAAGGTGTAAATCCTATTTGTAGCTCAGCCATATTTGCATGCATTTATATTAACTCGCGTAAATTGCTATCTGTATCCTCGGAGGCAGAACTATAATAGATACGCAATGTCACTATTCTGGTACTTGAGCCTAAGAAAAGTGTCCTAACGACCTGACAGTATGGAGTGCTTGTAATGATAGCGAGGGCACTGCGATAACAGCTGGTGAAGAGTCAAGCAGTCACGGCGAATTCTTATGCTTTAGTCGACAATCGAAGTAAGCGTCGAAGGCACAATCCGAGACGTAAAGACTACACCATCTTTAGCAAGTCGCTGGACAGCTGCAACCGTGACGTCATTCCTCCACAGCTTGCCTTGGCCACGTTCCAGTATCTGTCCACTTGTGAGTATTTCGACCTAAGCTTTCTTCCCAGCGGCACCGGCCGCCTCGCACGCACTATCATGAATGTTTATGTTCCCTTGTCAGCGTCTTTCTCGGCCGGCTGCTTATCAGCTTGTTATTCATGCCTGCTGACCCATTCGCGACCAGACTTCCGTGCTTCCTCAATTTCGGCTGACCATACCCACTAGCCGGCTTGCAAACTCTGGTGTGGCGGACAAGAAACAGCTGCTGACACGCACAGCTTCTGCATGTAGCAAGCAAATATAAGCGATGGATGTTTTTTCGGTGTTTTTCAAAGCTGTTAGTACCGCACTAGGAATAAGCTTTGCTCTGCTAAACCTACTTGAGGACTGCTCACGTAGGGCAAACATGCTTTTTTCACCTACTGGATGGCTTATGATTCCGTTCCTGTTAGGAACATGCTGAGGTGGCCGACTTTACCAAGGAGTTGCATCAATGCTTTTCTTTAGCATACTCGAGGTTAAATGGACTGGAAACAATGACTGCCAGAGCAGAAACTGCTGCAATGGACGAAAATCATACCTCACTACTAGCCCGATACATTATGTGCATGACTGTTCCCCGGGGAATAGCTAGTCATAGCAAACTCTCTTCTTATTACAAGGACGCAGCCCATCGCTCGAAGAGCGTAGCCAGGATTTTGGCTTGGCGATAGAATCCCGACCTTTAGGGGCGTGGCACGAGGATCTTACTCTCGAGTCAGCCAATCGTTGCAGCATTGCCAGCGACCGCCGAATTGCAGACAGTTAGCCCAGGTTCATCTGAGAGCTACGACTAAGGAGGAGGGCAGGCTGTGATGCAGACCCAGGATGCATTCAACTTTGCAACTCTCTGCAGACTGCTAGAGCCTCAGGGAGCTGGCGATGGTTGATTCGGTTAATACCCAACAAGTAAAGCTTTTTGATAGCTACCTATGCTAGCTATGGAGTCAACTTGTTTGGCATGCTGGCTGAATTCCAGGATGTGGCAGAAAGCGCGCCTCACGGTCAGCAGCCATTTCATTCTGCACAATGTCGCACTGCAGAAGCAACCCGCCGAAAGGGCACCCTCCTATTCACCCACACCTGCTCGCTCAGCTGAACGCATGGGCGTGGCACACCCACTCACGGCTGCAGGTCTTGCACGTGCTGCTCTCAGTGGTGCTCGGTATTCGGTCTTCATACTGACGCGTCTGCCGCAGGTGTCGAGCCGTTTAGAGAAGGCTATATTTCGAGCACCATGCTCAAGAGGCTGATCAGTCAGGATGTATACTTTGTGAAGAAGTATGACGACACATCGATCGACAACTTGCTGTACATTGTTGGCAAGCAGGCGGACTACTTCATTATGCTCTTGCAAGGCCGCTGCTCCGTGGTGGTCGGCAAGGACGCCATGTCTTTTGAGTGTGGACCGTTCACCTACTTCGGAGCGCATGCTCTGCTGCTTGGCGGTAAGGCTGCTGGCATGGCTTGCTTGAAGCTTGCTGCTCGTCCCTGGCTGGCATTCCTTGTCGGCGGTGCGCCATGCACGTGTAAGACATATAGTAGCCACACTTGCTGCTTCTTTCCTCTGAATGCTGTGTGCTGCATCGTACATGCTCGCAGGCATCTAGACGGCGTCACCGCCGAGAATTGTTAGATGCTCATAGAGTGCTCGCATGATGAATGTGAACCAGTGAGTAGCTGCCTCCAACAAGACAGCAACACACAATTGTGTGGGCGTATTCTATCGCGCGCGCGCACACACACACACACACACACACACGCACGCACAAACACACACACACACGCATACAAACATGCACAAACTGATTGACTGAATGAACTGATTGAAAGGAACAGGTATAACGAATGACTAATGTGCAGACCAGCTCAATGCCAGAAGCTCGGCAATGTACAGGCTTGCTGTGGCTTTGACGGTGCCACTATACATAGTAGAGGCCTGGGTAGCAAATTCCACCTCCTACTACCACACAGGCCAACAGTGAGGACATGGACAATTTGAAATGCCATGTCTTGAAAGTGATTATATGCCGAAAAGAATGAAGACTTAATGAAATTTTTGCAAAGCTTGATGCCTCTAATAAACATAAATACCTATCATAGAGAAGGGTGTCAATCGGCTGCTCGATGACATAGCTAACAGCAATCTAGGTTCGACGCAAGCTTGGCATTTTCAGAAACTGCAGAGTGTGACAGGCAGCAGGCTATGTTTGATGCTGCTGCTTTAAAGAGGCTGAGCAGAGTGCATGGAATGCAAAATTGCGACCAGACAATTTTTCTGAGTCTCAAAGGGTTTTCCTTTTACTGGTAGCCGTAAGTGCAATATAAAAAGAAGACGCGAAGAGGAAGCAAGGGAATGCGATATAACCTACCATGTAAAGGACAGCCGTCAATCTGAACGGAAACGTGGGTCAAACAAACTGCGCCAAATCTGCTATAAGTTTATTATATGAACAATCAGGGTGTCGCGGGCAAGATACAACCGAGCATTTATCTTGTCTGGAAGAACTTGTCTTGCTGATCAAGGACCAAGTTTGCCGAATAAGTTTGTCTGTCTTGACTGACATTTTAGTCTAGACATCGAATTAATCTTCCTAACTCAAGATATTAAGTCTAATTTGCTTTCAAAACGCATTAGGTTACAGTAGAGTAAATATAACTTGTTCTTGTTGCCCGTCTGAACCACTTTAAAGGAAGCCATAAGAATTGAATTATCCAATCCGGATTATATCAGTTAGATTTTTTATCTTCATATATATACACACACACAAACACACTCATACACGAGTATATATTGTAAATATCCCCAGTGCAATACCAATAAAAGTGTTCATCTTTACATAACGCACATGACAGAATACTATGTTATTCATGGGTTGTAACTTTGAATGATTATGAGTTTAGAGGGAGAGAGGGAGAGAGAGTTTTGAAGGATCTGCAGACATACAGCAGCAATGTCGCTGCTTTCCGGGGTCTAAGCCCAGGTGGTAGGGTGCTTGCTCTTCACGACCCAGGTCGTGGGTTCTAGTACTACACTAGGTGCTTCTTTATAGTGCAATGCAATCGGTGGCGTTAGCCGTAAAGGCTCTTCTGCTGCATTAAAAGGCTGTAAAGTCACCTCAGCTTTGGTTTAGCAGTCAATATTTCTTCTTAAATCTTCCCACTCGTAGAAAAGCAAGCTTTTCTACGAGTTTTAGGTCTCGGTCTTTGCTCTTCTGCCGCGCCACCAGCTTGCCTAATGATATCGCAGTTGTCTGTTAAACAATTATGTTGATACCTGAGTAGCTGCCTGAGCTTTCCGACCGACAACTTGGCCCGTTCGGACTGACTGAGGCTGCTAACTAGCTGCCAAGCAGAGGTAGGGCCGGGCCGCTGCCCTGGCGCTGTGCGGCTGAGGGAAGGGGCGGATGACCAAGGCAACTTGATTAATCATACTTTTAGAGCATTTTTTTCAATATTTCTTCTTAAATCTTCCCACTCGTAGAAAAGCAAGCTTTTCTCCACTAATCGTGGAGTTTTGACCTAGCCTACTCTGACCGTGGCCTGTGCCTACATTTACCACCACACAGATAGCCCCGTTGGTCACCGATTTGCTGCTCTATAAACTCGTATTCTTGAGTCTGTGAGAGTTCAGTACGTTCAATGGTTTCTGTAAGAGTGTCTGTTACTAGAGCAATAGGCGAGGACGGAGCATTGGATGACCTAGATCAGGGAAAAGTTACTTCACGACCCAGATCTTAAGTTCAAGTCCGACAGCAGGAATTCATTTATTGCTACTGCAAGGGAGGTGAAATCGCTAAGGCTCTCCTGCCACTAGTAAAATTGAGGTTGTTTAATCAGTCGACCATTGCTTAGCTTTTACTTTACTTACTGGTCCTGAGGGGAGACGGAGCCATAAGATGGCTACGTTTGTTACTTTTTGACTGACATTTCGCATACTTTGTGTACTTTGTATGTCGGAGCATCCGCCATACTTCATAGGCGTCTAAATTACAAAATGCGTTGATGAAATCACGGGCATAGCCAAGATTTCTGCAGGAGGTGCTAAGCCTCAACCTTGACAGGAGTGGCAACAAGTCAAGGCAACGTCGAAATCTAGTCGAACAAGCTCCTTAGTCCCTAAAAAAGCTCGGTATTTTACTATTGCTTGCTATTTTAGCTGCTCCAATAACAAAATAATGTTTAGCTCTCAGAATAGAAAATATAACATTTGGATCGCATTTTGGGAGACCTGGAAGCTTTTAGGCAGCCTAAGGAGCCGACCAAAGAAGCTAAGTTTTCCACAATTTATGTCCATCCTTGGTGTCATCCCAAGTAATCTTCTCCCAGCTAGATCGCTTAATGGAAGCAGCCACGAAATGCCATCGAGGCATCCGTCTAGGCCAGCTGGTTCTCTACGAGACCGGCAGAGAAGAAGTAGCGAGCCGAAGTCGACCTTTTGCGACAAGCCTTTAGATCCGCTCTCTGAGCTTAGCAGTCTCTTTCCCGAAGCCGGGCAGCCACTCGTAAGGGTCTATCAAGCTTCCAAGGGGGGGGGGCTATAGGGGTGTTCTCGGAAAGGGACTTGAATGGTGTAGAAGCTCGGTCCCAGTCATTTCAGCTAGACATATGGGTGGGACCAGATGGAGTCTTGAGAAGAAATTGGTAAAAAAAAACTTCGCGACAGGTAGGCAAAAAGTCCAAAATCTTTGAAAAATGGTTGCTAAGTTTTAATAATGAAATATGCTGTTCTAGGCTAAAAGGTTATTGTAAGTGCAAAACAATTGGTAGATAATGCCACAGAGCATACTCACGCGACGAGCTGGCAGCAATATGAGACAGCAGGGCCGGCAGAAACTCTGTGGTCTTCCGTCAGTTCTCATGCTAATTTATGGCTTATATTCGATGAAGATTCAGTCAGGCATTAGGCATCCGCAGGTTTAATGTCACGGATATCTTTAGTCATATTATTCCCTTATTCTTTAAGCAGCTTTATACGATTGCCTCGGTTATAGGTTCACAAAACTCGAGAGCACGATACTAGCGGAGGGGGGCTTGAAATAGCCTTGCAAGTTGTCTTTTTAAATTCCTGGATATCTGATGAAAGCTCCTTCATATATCTGAAAAATTGTGCAGGTGACCTAGTTCTTGCCTATTAACCTGTTTAGCCCAAGTTTAGGTGGACATTTCCATAAGTTTAAGTTTAAAATAGAAGAAAACAAAAGGCGGACTACCTACTTCATATTAAGCAATGTGTCACAGAACTCCTTCGCGTGCATCAACAGCTTGAGTTTTTAATACATTAAAAAGGAATAACTAAAGATTTAATGATTCAAAGGCCTCAGTTATACGGTGACAAAAAGACCACTGGCGCAGTACCGCTAGCAGCTCCTCTTACAGCAAGAAACAAAAAATAGCCGGCTGAAGGACAAAATCCAAAGCTTCCCCTCGTCGTGAAACGCGCGAACCTAAAGCTGCGCTCACACTATCGACTTTACTACTGAATCTGCGGCGATTTTATGGCAATTTCACTCTAGTAGGGGTACTAAGTCACTAAATCTTGGGGAGGAGCCGAATCGGCCGGCTGTTATGAAGTAGACGCTGCTTCTACGCTTTGGCTATTTGGACAAGTCGACCAATCAAAACTCTGGGGCTTGACACGTACATCTCACGGCGAAAGCAACAACGGCTGACGTTCGTAGGCTTGAGCTATCGTGAGGAGTTCTGGTAAGTCTCTGAACATGGATGCTTATGCCGTGTAGCCACGGCTTAAACCTTTTCAACTCAGAAAGTGCCGTGCGTCTGTTTATGAAATGCACCAAAAACCCCAGAACATATTACTTAGCACTGTACACCAACAAACCTATAACGGCATACATTACTTAGCACTATACACCTAACCGAAAAAAAAATTACGTGTAGTATCTTCCTTTCCCTTTTATTCTTCTCAAACTCATCTACAACGATGGCTGCAGCTGCGAACTCAGTTTCCGCCGGTGTTGCCTTGGCGGCTACTCGGAAAAGTTCTTTTGTATACCAGCCTCCCGCATTAGAGCAGGGAGCAGTGGGCGTGACAAAGTCGGTCACCAAACTTTCCCGAATCGCTTGTGTAAACGCACTAACTAGTAATAAAGTCAACGTTCGTAAGCAGGAAAGTTGATAGTGTAAACGCAGCTTTACCAATGGGATAAAATGCCGCCTGTCAGCATTATTTTTGGCGTTTTTCATGGCTCTGCCTTGCTAGCAAACTTGAGCCCCAAAAAAATCCTGGAGTTTCTCAGGTAGCCACAATTATCCAGATTCTTTTAGCGCGGACCTGTCCGTCATCCTGACTGACAGAAAACCGACGGACAGAAAACCAACCGTGTAATTGCGGCCTTAGACAGACATATAAGGACAGACCGACTGTCAATCTCTCGTTCAATCTTTCGCACATAAACCCCAAGGGCTGCCACCAACGTCGTTTGCGAAGACTGATGGGAATTGCATACGAGGCTGTCTGTCACATACGCTAGTACGAGACGGCTCCTTCAGCACGAGAATTTTTTTCGCAAATTTGGCAAATTTCTGCCGATCACTAATAAGGCTGCTGATTTCACTTTTCGTTTGACAGAGCGGGTGTCAGCCGGGTTTTAAACGTTGGAAATGGCAATGTTGTGCCGCCCTCTAGCCGATCAGCGTTGTACTGGGCGTTACTTAATTAATCGGGTTCACCGTCTTTGGAGCTAGCGGTTGCTGCATATCGGCGCTATTCAATTTTAGCACCTTATTGTTGCTGAAGCAAGCAGCGGTAGGAAGAGTATATTTTGTCAGAATTCCCTTTGCCAATAGCCGATAGAGAAAAATTCCGTCGGGTTAAATATTATGGTGATGTAAAAATAAAAAGAAGCTGACTTATCAGACTCAGGCTTTTAGCGGGAGGGGGAGGAGCAGTCGGCTTTTGCCCACCATGATTTGAACCCTCGACCAAGATCGTAAAGTGCAAACATTTTACAGCTTGAAGTCCAGAGTCACTGGGTGCTAATGTCGTAGTTCGCCGAACTTCACCTAACGCCCAGCGTCACTGAAAGATAAGAGCGCTACTGTGTAATTATAAGCCATCTATTATTATTATAAGCCCAATTCATTATTTCAGCATTTAGCATACAGCCTCTACACAAAACTTTTAGTGTGATTACGTCTTCACGTTCCGCGGTCTGAACAAGTGCGTGTATATATACAGGTATGGCCCAGGGGGTTAAGGTGTAATAATAATAATAAACAAAGATATATAAACCTATGCATATAAAGAGAACAGCAGCAGCAGCAATAGCAGTACGGATTACAGGCTACCGAGCCGCACGCGCTGTAACTAGCGGCAGCTGCCCGCCACCGATACCCCCCCCCAGAGCTAAGCATTTTTTTCAGGCAAGGACGAAGGCCATCGCGCTTCGACGTCCTCGCTTGCCGAGATCGCCTACCCGAAGAACAGCGTCTACGTGCCTGACTTCACTCTTAAGATCCTGAGCGACGTGCAGTACATCCGGATCCGGCGACCGCAGTACCTGGCGGCGCTGCGCGCCACACTGCTCGAGCGCAGCGGCGGTTTCGGCTCCAGCCGCCAGCTCGTCAGGCCGGGCGTGCTTGAGCGGCGTGCGAGCGACGACGACGCGAGCGCGGCGGCCGCCGCCGCCTCGGCGGCCGCCGACAGCGCCTTCTACGCCGAATGGCGGCGCGCCGGTTGCCATGCGAGCGGCGCGTCTGCGTCGCCGGCGGCCGCCGGCGGCGGTGGATCGAGGCCGAGCTTTCGCGTCAGCAGCTCGTCGGTCCGCGGTAGCCTGCTGTCCGCGCTGACGTCCATGAGCGGCCAACGCAACCTGTCATCCGGCGACCTCGACGACCTTCGACTTCGCTACGGAGGCGCGCTCGGCGCCGCGGCTCTCGGCCAGCGCCCAGCCGATCTGCACCACCAGAAGGCGGCGCTCGGGCGACACGTCGCCCTGCCGCGACACGGCGGCCAGCATAGCCCTCACGCGTCGACCGTGCGCAACCTGGCAGCCTCAGCAGCGGCGAGCTCGCCCGCTTACGCCGTACCGGAAGAAGGGCCGCAGCCGAGCGGCCCCGCCTCGCGCCTGCCGCCTCCTGCTGCATCGGCCGCCGCCGCCGCGGAGACCGCGACGGACGGGCGCTGGGACAGCCTGCTAGGTGCGACGCCGCAGCCGCCTCTCGCCCCGCTGACGCAGCAAGGAGGCGGCTGCACGCCGAGCGGCGGCGGCGGCGGCGGCGCGGGAGGCGATAGTGGCGGAGTGGCGGCGAGCGACGGCGCATCGATCTGATCCTCGTGGGATCACGCAGTAGCGTAAACTCGTTTGGAGAGTCGGAAGCAGCGGCCTGTCTAGTGGAACCGTTTCGAGATAAACTAAATATGCAGCTTTGAGAGAATGAAAAGGCATAGAAAAGAATGCGAGAAATAAAAAGAATGTTGCCGCCGCGCGTTTTCGAACGCGTGCTTTCGGAGAGATGGTGCGCTGCATGCGACGCCTCGTTGTGGGCGGCTGCTGTACTCGTTGCCGCTGCGAAGGATCAAATTTGGAGGGGTTTCCGGATGAGCTGCTTTCAAGCCGAGTTTTTCCCCCTGTAAGCATCTGCCAATGCTTGCATTCCAGTACCGTGTTACTTCAGATTACGAAAGCAATAAACTCATGAGTCGGTGCGAAAGACACTAACCATTGAACTTGACTGACCGCTGGGCAACGCTTTATATACTTCTGCTGGCGAGTGGCATTCTCCTCAGCACTTTGAATAAAGCCAAGCCAAATTGAGTGCGCCATCTAATTTCTGCAGATCAGCATCGCGATATCCAAATGGACGCAGCCATTAAAAATTTATTACGCAGTCATGAACTTACAATAAAAAGTCTTCGCTTGCATAGCGCTCGAGAGAACTAAATCTCTATTCAGGCACTTTACAACTCACTTCAAGGGAAGTCATAATCTATAAGTAATGAAAAGCTTGGTATCTACTAAGGCAAGCATGCAAAGCCCTCAAGAAGGCTTTCACAGCCAGCTGCGTGCCGACGGGGTCAGACGGGGGCCGCACGTCCCCGGGCGCGAGATCGAGGGTGCCAAAATGGGCACCTAATACTTTTGAAATGTGTATCTGTATCTGTACTAGCGAAGGGGGCACCAGCTGTGTAGCTGTGTACCCGAGCACACGATATCCTCCACAGGAGCTCCGCTGCTCGCAGCCGCAGGTTAGTATGACCCCGGTTCGGTTAATAACATGCATTCTATCATAAAGCTGGTTGGCAAGGCACACAGGGAAAAAAAATAAAAATTCACTGAGAGACTATGCAAAAGCATGTTGCTCTTGTTTTTATTCGCAGCGTGCACAGTGTCGTAACGCACAACTGCGAAAGATTACAAATAGCTGGGAAAAGACAAAGGCTGCGAGGAACAGGTAGCTGTTAAGCTTCTTTTTTAAGTGTCCTCCGATCAGGAAATGGCATAAGGTCAGTCGGTAGTCAGTTCTACGCTTGGGGAAACTGTTACTGAAGGCCAGGTCTTAAGCAAATTTAATTGATTAAGTCTGGCAGTATCGCTTAAGAGGGAATGCATGTCTGAACATATTTGTACGCATGATTTTGACACAGCAGAATTGCGGTTTCTCCTAATAAGGATCTGTTTCACTGAGCAAGGCTAATACACTACGAGAAGTTTATTATTTCTGACGTCACTTTATTCTCTCAACCGTACATTTAAAATAGCATTTTCCCCAATTTTTAACCGCAATTGACTCCCAATGAAAATTCCTAAAACTCTTCCTTTTACCCTTTCGTTGGCTTAAAACATATAATTGGCCGTTTGGTAAGCTTTCAAAGAGTCGTTCAAAGAAAATTAAACGTACAGGTTTGAGAGAATGCAACGTCATAAAACAAAGAATGAATTCCCCGAACTGCGCTAGGTGAACACGGTAGCAGATCTGTATACCATTTAGTCTTTTTATAGGACAGATCGGTCAGTATCCTGCTCTTACCAAGCGGGAGATGCCGATTGCCTGCTGCTGCGGCCCAAAGGAGTCAGACTTTGTCCAGTGGATACTTGACGTGCCTCAATCGAGCAATCGACCTTCTCTATAAAATGAGATGAAAGTTAATTTTGTTTTAGCAGTATCGTAATGTACCCGAATCGTAGGCATAGGTCAGTTTACCAACGGACCGCAGCGCCCCACGCCCCCCCCCCGGCCGACCGGAAGGAGTGCGTCGGACGGCTTGGCCGTCCGACGCCCGAGCATCCGACGCACTCCTTCAGCATGTCGTCCATCGTTACGAACGCCCTGCAGCGGCAGATATGCAAGTATATCCCAAATAGGCCCTAAGCGCAGCGCTCGTGACGGCGATTGCCCTTGCGGACGTGCACGACAAATATCGGTGCAGCCCCAAGCCTTTTACTACAGCAAGCCCGTTGCAGTCCGCAGCAATGCAAGCAGGTGTGGGCACTGCGCCAATTAAGAGCGCCTATACTTTAAAATATAATTATAATAACCATAAAACATTCGAATGACGCCCGCAGAGAACTTAATCTCTTCCTAGACACTTTACTGGCTCGAA
The DNA here is from genome assembly GCA_009760855.2 of Cristatella mucedo. NCBI lineage: Eukaryota > Metazoa > Bryozoa > Phylactolaemata > Cristatellidae > Cristatella > Cristatella mucedo. Next base: position 2,452,047 of record WPIO01000025.1, read on the forward strand.
TTCCGAGGACTGGCCGATGACGGACTGCTGACTGTGCGGCTCGGGCTAGTAAGCCGACTAACCGCAGACCAGGACGCAGGCGGTCTCCAGCCTTAATTATTCAGGAGACCCCAGTGATATTTCGCCCGTCGTCACAATTTGGCCAATGTCGCACACCGTAGTCTCGCACGATGATCAACTATATCTAACAAGGCCGAAAGTTCTGGCCTGACTTCTCAGATCTTAGCGCTCAGGCCTTTGTGCCGCCGGCGCAGGCCCTGCGTCAGTGCGCCTCTCTCGGGCAAGCCGGCGCGTTGCCGTGGCCGCCTTTCCGGTCGAGACGGCCGAGGCGGCCGAGGCGTTATCTCCCGCTCTGCACCGGTCCTCCTCCAACGAATCCTTCTGACCGCTCATTTCCTGCGCGAGCATTGAGCGAACGCCACGCAGAGGCCGCGCCCGCACGCCAACGAGTCTGCTACGAGTCCCAATTCGGAGCTTTATCTGCTGGCCGCGCCCTCGCTCCGCATAGACGCGAGGAACTCTCAGCGATGGGTAGGCATCGCCGGCTAGGTTTTATGATTGATGGAGCACACCGCTATCACTTTGTAATGTGACGATCAGTTATCTAAGGCGACGCGCGAGCAAAACCCTATGCGCTCATTCCTGCATACTCGATGCATCCGCTGCTCGGCAATTTATTTCATCGCGCTTGACTTACGCTGGTCGCACTTCAGTCGAGTGACCGCAGTCGCCACTGCCACGGAAGTAGAGCCCGTCGAGACTGTGGCGGTGAGCCAATCACTCGAGGCATTGTTTGCTGGGTGCAGAAGTCGCTACAGCGCATGCGCAACAGGATGTACGCACCTCGCGGGCAATCTCGGCAATGCACCGTTGCGAACGTAGCGTGAGGCTTCCGCGTCCGGACAGAACTAGGCCGCCAACGCCGCTCTCGTAGCGGCGCTAGTCTCAGCCGATATGCAACGAATACTGGCCACGTTTCAACCTCACATCGCGGCTGGCGGCTGGTAGGTGCAGCGCCAATGCACGCTGGTATGCTGACAGCAGCTGAACAAGGCAGCGACGAAGAGCGCTCACACTTGAAAAAATTCTGTATCCATAATCTAGACAAGACTGCTTGACAGCAACGGACGGTTGCAGGCGTTCAACGACGACCATAGTGTTCACCGACGATTCCATGGCCTAGAGCTGAAAAGTAGCTCAAATGCCGATGCCAATACCGGAAGCGCAACTAATTGCCTACTGCATAGGATTTTAAGCGACCCAGGCTGTAGGATATCGCATAATCGATATCTAGCAGTACCAAATCAGAAACCGCGAATGGTAGCTAAAAACGTGTGTGATTTTATCCAGCTGAGAGATAGCCATGACCGCCTGCCTAAAATGAAAGCCTATTTTGTATTTGAGGTATAACAGTTTTAAACGATCTATATTGACTAGATAGATAGTCGCCGGCATGACAATAGGGTATATACGCCGAGCTGGTTTGGTCTAGCGGTTAAGGTGCTCGCCCCGACCAAGGTCTGACTGAGGTCGTGGGCTCGAGCCCCGAGGCATATGTGAAGCGCCTGAATAGAGATTAAGTTCTCTTGGGGCGCTATATTAAGGAATTATATTTAATAGGCGGATTTTGTATGACTTAACAGAGGTCCTATGAAGGCGAAGCTTTGTTTCATAGCTCACGGATTAAACTATTAAATATCCAGCTCAAACGCCGCCCTGGTTTGGCCCTGAGGTAAGGGGCCCACTTTTGGAGGCCAAGGTCATGCGGTAGAGCTCGGCTGCATATGTGAAGCACCAGGATTGAGATAAAGTCATCTTAGGGCACTACACCAATGATTGATATATATATATATATATATATATATATATGTGTGTGTGTGTGTGTGTGTGTGTGTGTGTGTGTGTGTGTGTGTGTGTGTGTGTGTGTGTGTGTATACATGTTGTGTATAAATGCTACAGGCAGTAGTCTTAGACCAGTGTCTGTCTAGCGCTGCATTTTTTATATTAGAGAGCTCTTAATAGCGACTTTTTACTTGTGGGAAACTATTATTTTATATAGAATCTTCATTCGTAGCACACTGTGAAGTTTCTGAAGCATTCTCCTCTTGCTTGCTGCAACAACGACACCAGTATCCCCATGTGATATTAAAATTCAGAAGCCAAGACAGTTCCATAACCAAAGCTAATACTGCGCTAAGGCTGCGCTTTGGTTAAGAGTAGTACATGTAAATGAGATGATCATACTAAGAAGTTTGAAAAATATTTCTTAAGCTACCTTTCAAAAGATAAAATTTTTGGAAACACAATTTGAAGCTTTGACGTTTCGATAGAAAAAAAAGCATTAAAATACGTATGTGAAAGCTATGTCAAACCCATAAGCAAACAAGAAGCGAAATAATTTAACCGGCATTGTATATGACTTGCGCACAAACTTTTTGAACCTGTATACACGGATGGACATGTCTTTTGCTCGTTGAGGTATAATCTTGTTACTTTTACACAGCTTCGTTTACAGTGCAGCTTGGTGCCTTTTAAATTCCGTAACTCGGCCATTACTGCACAGATCAGCCTTAAATTTCAAATGCGATTTCTCCTTTGCTTGTACACCACTGCAGTATTTAATTTCTGATTATTTCTAGAAAAGATTTTCTATACATAACATTAAATGTTCGGGAACCTTATATTTTGCAAGCGATAATGGGTACAGCAAAAATAATACATCTAAAATCAGATTTCAGTACTGAGTACAGCACTTATTTCTTGCTTTAGGCGCATACGAATAAAAGGCAGGTCTGCTGTGGATATGAGGTTGGTTAGTGGCACCACTAAACGCCTTTAGTAAGCAGTGTGCGTGGCACAATGTAAAGCATGCGGTGGAAGTATTTCCGATCAATATTACATAGCTAGAATATGGAGGGACCTACACATTATTTACCGCACCTTGAAGTCGACACGCAGCTTGAAGGAGAGAGCCAATGCAAATCAGCAAGGATTGGTGTAAGGTCAACTCTGCGTATAAGACTATCGGATAAAGGAATACTCCGCTGATAACAATAACAAATCTGCGCTCCAGATTTACTCTAGCTATGGTCTCACTCCGCACATGGAGTACTCTGCCTGTACGAATGGCCATCTGCCGGCCCGAGCGTATTCATATTAGCGGAGTCGACTGCATAGTGGCAGTTCCTAAGTTTAGGTCAGACAGGCCTAGCTGCAGAGTTTTCTCCAACCGCAAGCGTCTAACTTCACAGGTAGGAAGAAGATTTGCAACTAGTGAGGTCCAGAAGTCGGTGAGCAGTGATGGCACACTAGGTAAGGTGGTTGCTTTTACGACCTCGGTCCCGAGATCGTGGATTCGATTCCTGTGGTGGGCGATCCTTTATCGCCACTGCAAGCGGTGGTGATAGCCGTCAAGGCTCTTCTGTCGCTATATAAAAAGGATGTTTAATCAGCTAGGTCTTATTTTATTTTATTTAAGTGCACGGACCCGCTTGGCTGTGGTATCCTTATGTATGCATGACCGAAATAGAGCGATGGTGCGTAACTGAAAGTAGAAAAACTTGAATGTGGAGCTGATGCGGTCGTCTAGTGAATGGTCCCGTTGGATAGGACTCTCGCATTGCATGCATACGCAATGAGAAGCATGCTTGTCGAGCCCGCTGTGAGGGTAAGACTTGACAATTTCACAGTAACCTTTCCCATAACTTGTAGCTTGGTTTTATTGTTATTCAAATAGAAAAAGTGTGCTGCCATTCAAGTGTAAACGTCACCAAGACGTTCTGCAAAGGGTTTAACAGAGTTCGATTTTCTGGATGGTATGAGAGGTCAAAGCACTCCTTTGATTCAATGAATGCTTACGTTTGGCTTAAACAATACTAGCTCTCGCGTTAAGCTGATGGGCTATAATCTGTACGCCAGAGTAGCCACTACTTAAATGTGTAAGATATCCTTTTCGGTCTGGGAGAACTTTAGCAGTTTTTTTATTTTCGTGCAGTAACTAGGGAACTATGGCGAGTCAGTGATTCCTCTTAATAAGCATTTGCATAACATTATAACAGTGCATTCAGATGTAGCACTCCAAGATCTCATGCTGCATCTCTTTCTTGGCCCTCGTAATCTGTATGCTGAAAACGAAGCATGCCACCTGGTTGGTGGCATGCTCTCAAAGACTGGAACTCACTACCGACGCACGTCACAACGTCTCCTGACATGATGACATTTAAAAAGAAGCTTAAACCCACCTTTTTATTACAGCATTTGGTGGATCTTTGTGATTTTGTCTTCGTGTGCATTTCCCTACTTCCACTGTGCCTGCTGCTTTTGGATGTTACCATTAATCATCCGGTAATACTTTCTTATACAGCATCTGCAAAGTGCCTAGAAAGAGACTCAGTTCTCTGAGGATGCTACACAAATGTAATATTATCATCATCATTATTACTATCTACAATTTTAGCACTCACAAAACCACAAAGAAAAAATCCCAACGACAGAACGCTAGCTACGATGAAGAGCAGGCGGATCTCCAGCTTCTTTTTAAATGCTGTCAAGTCAGAGGATTTCGCACCATCAGTTTCCTGTGAGTTCCAGTTTTTGGGAGCTCACAAAAGGAAGGCTAATTCTTTAATATATTTGAGGGTCATCAGAGAAGCAGATATACGACTTGTTGTCATTAATCATGCTACCACTAACCATTCGACCACGCTTCCTTTGCAGCATATGTAAATTGCCTAGAAAGAGATCAAGTTCTCTGAGGGTGTAACACAAATGTATTATTGTTATTATTGAGTCAGCGGAGCGAGTGGTAGAATGCGAAGCCTGATTAGAAAGTATTCCAGATTAGCCGGCTCGACCAAGAGAATGAAGGCACCTCAAAAAGACATTAAAGTAGGACATTAACGTAGGACATTAAAGTTGACAAACTGCTTGACTTTGAGCTTTTTCAGGCTGGTGAGAGGTTGTTTAATGTGATAATTGTTATGTTAACTGGTTTCTAGCCGCAGAGTTACTGTTGTGTCTTTGATTGCGCCAGAGAAAAGTAGACGTGGTGCCCTGTAAAAGCCGATTCTCAATTTCCTATTGAGCACTACAACATTCTATAAACTGCTGCACAGTGCTGTCCATTAGCAAGACTTAAGTTTTCAATTCTCGATTGATACTGCGTATGCTTATTTTTTTGTAGAAAAACCTTGTCAGAGAGCCATTAGTATCAGTGCTTTGATAGCGCAATACCAGGCCGACTCAGTGAGAAGTCATGTTCGTCGTTGACTAAATGGTTTGGTGGTATTGTTAGGTTTAATTTTTTTATTTTCAGCCAATGCCTTTACAATTTTTGTTTTTAAGTTTGAGGTAATTAAGCAAGATGGGTACGCCAGTCACCATTTTCTCCAATTTAAGGCTAAAATACTTATCGCGACGTTATAGACCAAACCAGCTAATAGATACAGTTAGCCATGTACAGGTATAGGTGTATATACCGAAGCACGAATAGCAATCGCAGTAAGGTTGTACTGTACATTCACGAATGCAAGGTAAAAAAATGAATCAAAGGCCAGACGTATGGGATACGGTTGGAACTCTCACGGCTTTCATCGTGATTTTCTCCTACAACGAACAGTATTTCTGATTAGCAAATCCGGCTGGTCCAAGTTAATGCACACATTTGTGACGTTCCATCTTTTTATCATCTTGTGTGTGAAAGAAGATGCTTACAGCTATTGAATAACTTGTTAGAGTTTTCTGGCAGGAGCTTCGCGGCTGGAAAGTTACACCACTTCTCTTTGACCCGAACTGGCTTCCTGTCAAGCACCACACGTGACTTCCAGGTGGTGCCGTTCACGTTTTGGTTACCGGCCTGTGTATATACCACATCACAGGCGGACCACAGCTGTGCACCGGCAGACCCAGATGGTGAATCCACCATCTGGCCACCAGTGGGTTACCGACCTGTGTTCATGCCACATGACAGGCTCATCAGAGGAGCCGGCATACACTCAAACTACACGCCCCCTTGACCTTAAGGTCACAAGTTTGCAGCGCCAACGCGAAGGGTCACAAGTTTGCAGCACCAACACATGTAGCTGCAAGGTACAGGGTAGCATGAACGAGCCTATCTCAGCAGCAATGAACGAGCCTATCTATAAACGATGCAAACTAGACCCTACACATTCTCGACATAGCAGCTAGCATCAATAGCTGACCCTACAGGCTACCTGACGGCTGATCGCAAGAGGCAGCTGGTGCACGGCCTTTTGCGACCAGCCGGCAACGTGAGCCACCGACCATCGTCATCGAGCTGACGTCCACAGCCACTGTTTTCGGATCCAACCGTCGTCGCTCCATCCGCCTCTGCCGCCTCTGCCGATTCTTCCGCTGCGTCTTCGATATACGCAGCTGCTTCAACGTCCCACGTATCCTCTCCAACCTGAGCGTCTTGCTGCTCCGTGCCTTGTGCAATAAACCGTTGGCGTTGTTCTGGGCCAGCGTTCCGTATGCCGAACCTGTATGAAATGTATGTCCCTTTATGCTTTGCTCCAAATCACCTACCTGAGCTACTTTCTCCACGTGGTATCTCTCGCAACACCCACTCTGAATGTTCATCAATTCTTTCAGGGAACGTGTTTAATGTATCTCCGTCTGTACCTCCACAAAGTCATAAAGACTATGCGGGTGTTATGCAGGAGAGTTTTGTATAGCACTCACAGCCTAAGCAGCTTTCAGTACGCAATCGGTAGCCGACAGACTTCGTCTCACGAAACAGAGAGAAACTGGGAAGCATAGCAGGTTCAAAAAAGTAGTTGAGGTAGTGAGTAGCATGGAAGTAGCATCTCAAGACCGCTTTATCTTGGATAGGGATCGAACGTGATGACTAGCTGTAGAAGCAGTCTTCTGAATGAAGATTTTAAAATTTAGGCAGCTGTTGAAAACGACGCATAAATTTCGAGCACGTGGTGATGGTCGCACAACACATCGCCTATTATAAGAGCAAAGCCTTCTAATCCAGCCACACGCTTAGGGTGTCCTATGAGCAGCAGTTCCGCTTTATCGTCATTTAGTTTCAAGAAGTTTTCAACATCCAGGATCGAATGCCAGCAAGGCAAGCATTCAGCTTCTCAGTTGCTGCAGCAGATTCCGACGGTTTGAATGACAAATACAGCTGAGTATCGTCAGCAGAAAAATGGTATCCTATTCCATGGGCCTTAATCACTTTTCCCTGAGGTTGAGTAAAAATGGGGAACAGCAAGAACAGACTCTTGAGGGACTCCTGAGGTGACCCGTTTCGTGTGTGAGACCTGACCCCCACACAACACGGATTGAACACGAACAGACAAGTACGATTTAAACCATGCCAGTGCTTCGTATGCCTGACCGATTTTTTCTCTCAATCACTTAAGTAGAACATCGTAATCAATGGTGTCGAAGGCAGCTGACAGATCTAGCAGAGCTAGGGCAGTGACATTACCGTCAACGCTGCCACGTGGAATGTCATTGTTAACACGGAGGAGAGCAGTTTCAGATGAGTGCTGCCTCTTGAAACCTGATTGAAATGTATCTGAGATTTCATTTTTTTCAATATGTTCAACCAGCTGCTTAGCAACAGTTTTTTCAAGAATTTTAGACAAGAAAGGAAGAAGGAAAACCGAGCGATAGTTTGCAATGACCTCTATATCTAATCCAGGCTTTTTAAGCATGGGTCTAACGTTTGCCGATTCTAAGAACTTGGGGACGACCCCTTTTCCTAAAGACGCATTACAAATCTCGGTTATGGCAGGGCTAATTTGGTGTGCCAGTGAAAACCACAAAGATGAGGGTATAGGGTATTCAGGACACGAGCTCTTTTTGCTAGACCTTACTAAGGTAGCCACATCGCATGCAGAAACTTAGAAAAACTTTTAAAGGAAGATCACAGGTTGTGATACAGCAATTGCTATAGTCGGAGGGGGCTTTATGGAGGCACAAATGTGCACAATCAATTTTTTCAGTAAAGGCTGAAAACGTTTCGGCTGAGCCCTTAATATCTGTGGAGTCGGAACTCTCAGCATTGGCCAGTAAATGGTTTACTGCCTTAAAAAATCTGTTTAGTGTCCGACTGGCAGGAATTCTGTTTTCCAGTGAAAAAAGTCCTTTTCAAGTGACTTTTTCAAGCTTCCGGGTGTAAACTCGAAGGAAGTCTTTGAAATTGACTAGATGGGCATCAAACCCGGATTTTTTGAAGCGCCGTTCAAGCCTACGCTTAACTCGGAGCATCTCTGGGAGTTTTTTTGGAAATTGAAAGGAATCTCCACGACTTTGTACACGGATAGAATGAATGGGAGCGTGCTGGTCAAGAGCACTCCTGAGTGTCATGTTCACTGCATCGGTGAGGGCATCGAGGCTGCCGGTCGAGTCTGAATGCGAGTCGTAATGGCTCACTAGGTAAGGTGGTTGCTTTTCACGACCTCGGCCCCGAGGTCGTGGGTTCGAATCCTGTGGTTGGCGATCCTTTATCGCCACTGCAAGCGGTTGTGATAGCCGTAAAGGCCTTTCTGTCGCTATACAAAAAGAGGCTGTTAAATCAGCTAGTATTTATTTATTTATTTAATGCAGATCAAGAAGACCTGCACCACAAACAGATTGCAAAAACCTGTCTATGTCAATGCTTTGTAAGTTACGTCGCTTGACAAGTTCGACATTACCATGTACGTACAAGGGAACACGAACAGTAAACGAGACCGAACCATGATCTGAGAGGGTCAGAGGGCACACCACAAGATCAGTGGGGAGGACACCTTAGTGATCGCGGGATGTAGAATATGGCCACCGACGTGGGTGGTATGATTGACGTGTTGGACCAAACCAAAATTTTCCAGTCAAGAAATGAGCGGACCTGGCTATTGATAGGGTTGTCTACGTGAATAGTAAAGTCTCCAGCAATCAGTAACTTGTCACACAAATATTTTAGCAAGGAACTCTGAAAAATCCTCTATAAACAAGTTTAGACATCCAGAAAGAGGCCGGTATATCACAACAGTGAGAAGCATAGTCTTTGATCAAGACTTGATTGCAACTGATTCAAACGATGACCCATGCGAAAAACTGCACATCTTATAGCCAAACGATTCGCGAACAACAATTGCAACCCGCCACCAACCCTGTCAGAACGCATGGACTGATAGAATGAGAACCTGGGTGGAGTGGTCGCAGATATACAGCCACTGGAACAAGGCGTCGTCCAAGTTTCGGTAAGCAGAAATGCTACTAGTTTCTCCTGGACCACCTGATCGCAGATAAGTAACCCTTGTTTTTAGCGAGCGGACATTTAGTAGGCGGAATTTAAGAGGCTGTCCAACAACTGGGCGACGGCGATGAAGTGGCTTGTATTCACGTCGGCGTGTATCCGGCTCGGCGGACGCCGGCCCTTCGAATTTGAATTGGATCTTAGTAACGGCCGCCGGTTGGCGTTTCACAACGTGCTAGGCCACGGCAAGTGAGCTACTACCGCAACGAGCACTATTCAGCGCTTTAAACTTACGGATCGTAGGTTTGATAGCCGAGCTGTTGATAGGGCGAACGCAGGATGCAGGAAGATTCTCACTGACTCGCCGAAGAAGGCCCGCCGGTAGGTATCGACTAATGGCGACATCGCACCTTATGCTAAGCAGGTCCTGTTTTGTGTAGCATATCCGAGGACAGCTCATAAATAGTCACAGCGAAGATAGCATCGGAATACCCGAAGATATCGAGGAGAAATCAGGTAAAGGTCCAGACCACGCTAGGAGTCGCCCGAGGCCGCTCTCTACAGTTCTTAGATACCTACACCCGGGAACTCTCCTCCAGTGATATGGCCTCGCTCCCCTGATTAGGCTTAAGGCATAACTCAAAACCAAACTGTTTATCACAGCATTTGCTTCACCCATGCGAATTTCTTTTTACGTGATGATACGTATAATTGTGCATGTTGCTATCATTATTCAGCAGATATGCTTACTTCAATCGTGCGTGCACCACCTAGAAACACACGTAGTTCTCTTAGGGCACTATACAGATATATATGCTATATTATTATCCTTATTCTACAGGACAGGACAGAAAAAGTAACATTCACATGTTCAGTATAAGTTTCATTTCAAAATATCCTAGTAATTTAAGTAGTAATGAAACATACTACGATTAGTAAGCGAAGGTTAGGTAACGTAGGCGCGAGAATTGTAATGGAATGTAATGTATCTCTGTCTGTAACTCTAAAAAGCCACATCGACAAAATTGATATTTCGCAGGAGAGTTTTCTATCGTGCACTCATTGACTAAGCAGTTTTAGGTACATATGCGGAAGCTAACATACTTCATCTCACTCAGAAATAGAAAGCGTTAAGTATGGAAGAGTCAAACGATCAGCCGAAAAAGTGAGTACGATGAAAGTAGCAGCACAGGATGGCTTGCAAGAATGTGCCACAGGCAGCTGCAGAAGAGTAGATGTCGTTGTTAACAAGTTTTGGAATTGAGTTACACGGTCTGTGATCTGCTCAGCAAAAGCGTCTGCTGCCAACGGTCCTTAGGCGTAGGGAATGGAACTGGTAATTTTTTGTCTATAGAGGACCTGAGTGCACCTGACGTTGAAACTGGTGCGGAAGTTATGCTAGGTAGGAAGGAATCAAGCCGGGTGGGCCATGTGTATCAGCATGTGAGCTTAGCTCTTCATCCGTCGATCAACCGGAAGCCATCGAAGCTCCGTCAGCAAAAAAGACACGTGGTCAAACTTCTGGAATATTTTTTAAGTAGCCTTGCAACCGTATTCATCACCAGCAGCAGTTCCCTAACAACTTTTTTTGATACCCCAGCCAAAATTAAATTGCAATAACCTAGCCTGAACAGAACCAATGAGCTAATTGATTTTTTGAAAGACCGGAGTAGACGCTCCTTAATTTTAGATAGGGATCAGACGTGATGGCTAGCATCAGAGGTGGTCTTCTCAGTACAACTTTTCAAAATTTAGGAAATTCTCACAAACAACGCCCAAATTCCAAGCGCACAGTGTCAGTGTCCTAACAACACCACCTAGTAGGAGAGCAAAGTTTCCTGGTCCCGCCGTAGGTTTCGGGTTTCCCATGAGTAGCAGTTCGGTTATATTGTCCTACAGCTTAAGGAAATTTGCCGACATCCAGGATCAAATGTCTGAAAGGGAATCATTAAGTTTATCGTTGCTGAAGCAGGCGACTCCAATGGTTTAAACTACAAACACAGCCGAGTAGCCACTGCATAGTAGCCTCGGCCGATTCCACGGGCCCGAATCACCTTTTCCCAGAGGTTCAGTGTAAATGAAGAGCAGCAAAGGACCGAGAGCGGACACGTGTGGGACTCTCACGGGTGACCGGTCTGGTGGATGAGACTCGACCACCACACGACAAGGATTGAATGCGGTCGGACAAGTACAATTTGAACCGTGCCAGTGCCTCGTGGGACGGACCGACCGTAGTTATCAAATGTTCAAGTAGGATGCTGCGATCATCAGTGCCAAACTCAGCCGATAGATCTAGCAGGGCCAGGGAGGTGACATTCCCGTCATCGTTGCTGCACCGGATGTCATAGATTACATGGATGAGAGTAGCTTCTGTGAAGTGGCGTCGCTTGAATCCGGAATTAAATTTACTTACTATTCATTCGTTTCAATGTGTGCTATAAGCCGCTTAGTCGACATTTTTTCCATAATCTGTGACAAAAAGAATGAAGAGAAACTGAACAACTTGCTTGACCTCTGAATCTAATGCAGGCTTTTTAAGTATCGGTCGAACGACAATCGATTTGAAAGACTTTGAAACAATCTCGTTATTCAGAGAAGCATGAACAATCTGAGTTATGGCTGGATTAAATTGTCTGCCTGAGAAGAACACAGGTGGGGCTGGTATATGGGCTTTTGGGAGACGAATTTCAAGAGACTAACGCTTCCTGGGATTCTTCACTTTTATTGCTGCACTGGCACACTCAACAGGGAAGCAGGGTTACTGCATGCCTTGGACGCGACTGCTCTTCAATTGCATCAGATTTCTGCCAAAAATGGGCCGCAGAAAAACAGTAACTGAAAACGAGAAATATGAATCTCGAGGACTTGGTCACTTTAGTTCCCGGCCTGAACTCATATGCATAGCCGATCTTCAGCTGATGAATTAGTACAGCCTGGTCAACACTTTACTGCTACGCCCACCACTCGGAGGCCAATTGGGATCGCCTGACGTGAAGTGCAGTGCCAGACTGACAGTGCAAGACTGCCTAGACCGACAGATGATTTAGACAATTGTCTGTGATCCTATAGCCTATAACTGGTAACGGGTAGGCTCGTAATTTACCTAGAATTTTGTGGCATTCCAATGTTGAAGGAGCTGCAACCGACTCCCACATAGACCTATTGATAGTTTTGTAATTGCTCATAAGGGGTCTAAATCCTAGCAGTAATTAGCTAGACCGGCATAGTGAAGGTTGTGTCAGGATGGTGGATTTAATTTTTATCACTTCCAGCTGCAAGTAAAACCTAGTGAAAGTTTATTTAAGTCTTCAAAATGTTGCTATACACGTCATCAAACGTACTGGAGCTTTAATTTTTGCAGTCATGGATACATACCGCAAAATGCATTCAACCGAAATCGGAAGCTTTTCTAGAATCATGTAAAGCAAGCATAGCTGAACGCGAATTTAAATTTTAATCGGATACGTGAATTATTAGCTAAGTTATGGAATTTGCAAAGCCGAAAGCTACACTGAAAATGAAGCCATTTAGAATTTACAAGAATGCACCTCAACAAGGTTTACGCAAGTACCTATGTCTACCAAGATTCTATAAGTTAGGATACAACTCACATATGATGTAAATATGTTATATGTGAATATATTGCTTTCGGTTTACATCCGGGCTAGAAGTGGTTTGCATAATCATTTTTTATTTTATGTGGAAGTCACCCAAACTGCCAATCCCATTTCTTAAATGTTTGTCTTTTGAAAGGTACCTAAAAATATTCGATTGTCGGACACATTTTCTGAGGTATTTTCTTGAAATCCCCTCTTGTGTCTTTACGGGTTAGCTCAAGGAGGCAGTACCGCGAGCAAAGTTACTCAGTATCTAAAACGTTTAATTAAACGCTGAGCAATTAAGCCTATGTACACGACTCAAGTTGCAGAAAATCTACCATTATCCATCGCAAGCTTGATCCTAGCGGAGTCATCCGCTCCTTAGCCCGGTCTGGGTGGCATTATCTCAATTCGACAAGTTCAAATCACGAGCAGCTACAGTTACGCGCGACTCGACTGGCAGGAGCTTGGGGCGTGTGGCGAAACGATGGGAGTCTGTACTATACTGAGTTACCGGAGCGCGAAAATGAAATGTCAGTTTGGCCGAGCTTTTGCAGCCGCCTGCACGAGGCACGAGGTTGAACAGTGCCCAAACAAAATTCCCATACACAATATTTGAAATTACGACTCTTACAATATATATATATATATATATATATATATGCATTCATCCAACCCACAGTGCGAAAAGATCTAGTGGAGTCCAACCAGGTAACGTAGAGCCGGAAAACCGCATGAAGTCGAACAAAGCGTGAATGCCATCCTTGAGCAGCCGGATTTGTCTAACGCATCACGACACTTTTTTGGCTATTTTTCAGCTTGGTTTTTCTTTAGCCATAGAGAAAGTGAGAGAAAGATAAGGGGACGTTTGTACAAGGAACTTCAGCTGTCGGTCGTAGAAACTTCTCACCTACTCCGGTCTGATAAAATCCGATGCGCTCCCCAATACCGTTCACTAGTCCTAATAGAAAGCGTCAGCCATAGCCCCATCTCAACCTCTTGTTGTTTGCAACACTGTGCACCGCTGCCGGAGACTGCCCTAGTTCAACCTAATAATTTTGAATGTGAGTCCATAAACAAAAGTCGCTGACGTCACGCTTGCGTTTTGCCCTTTTTGACATTCGTAGTACTAATACTAGGGTAAAAATATGATAAGTGCCTGGTCAAAAATTAAAGTGGTGATAATTTACTAATATAGCTATAGCATCACACTCATAGTTAAAAAAAACGCGGGAATGCGTATTTAGAAATTTTTGTTACACTATTCAATGCATTTAAACCTAATTTGGAATATCTCTTCACATGTTACTCGCTTGAATATTCTGCAATGAAGTGCTGGAAAATTACTTCTTCAGCAGTGCTAGCTCAGCTGCTATGTAAGCGGGCACTCAAGACTAGCCTTCCAAAGCCAAGTTGGAGTTTCCAAGTTATTTTTTACAGGGTGTAAACTAGCGATTTGATAGTTCGGCGTAAAATCCCGATGCTATCAGGTGTACGACATAAGCTGCCAGACTTTCGCATTTCGGCTCTACGTCGGCCATGCCATACCGTACTGCAATACAGTATCCTGCAAACCGAAATAGAAGTCACTAGCATGCTCATATACATGTCTGTTCTAGCGTGCTTCCCATGAGCCCCAGTGCTGGAGAATTAAAGCCGGCTAGTCGGGAGCACTTATAAGAGACAGATTGCTTGACGTCTACCTTACCGGTTCTGGCAACGATTCTTCGGGCTAGGACCTGCTACTTTCCCTATTTGGTATCCAGATGACGGTCCAAAGCGGATGCTAGCCACCAATCGAATTGGCAATAAAAGCCATAATAATAATAATAATAATAATATTGCACTTGATAAAGCGCCCTCAGAGAACTTAATCTCTTTCTAGGCGCTTTACATTTGCTGCAAAGTGATACGCAATAGAATAGTAAGTAAAATCATGCTTGAAAAACAAACAAAATGAATAACATGGTTAGGGGTGACATGCACTGGGTCAGCATGCAAATGTGGTTAGTGGCAGCATGAACAGTGTCAGCACGCATAAGCACATCGAGGACGAATCACAAGGACCCACTAAATGCTGTCCTAAATAGGAATGTTTTTAAGTTTCTTTTAAATGTGGTCAGGTCAGGGGATGTTCTGATGCAGGTCGGGAGGGAGTTCCAGGCTGTGGGAGCATACGAGCTAAATGCACGGTCTCCAAAGGATTTAAGGTTTGTACGAGGTATTTCTAGACTGTTGGATTCCGAAAAGCGAGTGGTACGATGCTTTGCCTGATGGGGTAGTATCTCTGAAAGATAGGCTGGAGCCATAGAATGAAGAGACCTAAAAGTGAGCGACAAAACCTTGAAGTCAATCCGTTGCTTGACTGGTAACCAGTGCAGGTCGGCGAGAAGTGGAGTAATGTGGCAACTGCGACGCTCACGGCAGATGCAGCAGCCACCGAATCTAAAGCATTTGTTTTTGGAAAACTGTCAGCCATTGAAGCATATTCCTTGAGGCGAACACCCAGCTACACATATAAGAAACTTCGAGAAGATCCGACATTTCGCTATCCAAGTTTAATAATTCAGCACCAGAATGTCATCTGGGGGGACTTGGGTGAGAAAAAGATCGCGAGTAGAGCCAGTGCCAAAACCGGGTCTCTCTCGATTACCGGTAAAGTCACTATATCAGGACTTAACAAATGACCACTCGAGAGCGCTTACTGATTAAATACCACATCGAATGCAAACCTACTAAACGCTTTCGTAAAACGAATCAATAGATGCTAAGAAAAGCAGCCAGCTGTCAATATATCAAGGTTGGCTGCTACCACGAGGCTGCTGCAGATGAATAATTAAATCAGCAGCCGTCCAGTGCAGGTCGTCAACCAGTCCAGCCACGAAAACCTCCACGACCCAAGAAGGTATTCGATGGACCTCGACCACCGCGACGGCCGCCGCCGCGAGGTCCCCCGAAACCGCGAGGCAGTTGTCCTCCTCTGAGCAGTCCCCCACTGCCAATGCCTCGACCTCGGTCAGAACGCCCCATAAGGCCTCCATCAGAGGGGCCGCCACCACCAGGTTTGGTTTTGGGCGGCGGCGACTTGGGCCGCAACCGCTCAATCTCTTCGGTGCAGCCCGTGAGATAGCCAATCGGCTCTCGGGTGAAGAAACTTCGGTAGGCGGTCGCATCGAAATTGCTGCTTGTCAACTCCGGACCGACGGTCAGCCATCCGGGCCTGATGGTGGAGTCACGGCCGAAGAGATGCAGGCGCCGCCTGCCGAGACAGAAGTGCTCTGCGATGTGAAAAATTTCGACCGGCTTGTCCTTGCTACCGTATGGGGGCTCCTCTTCGATGATGAGGTCTATGTCGACGTTAGCGTGAATGAAGTCGGCGTCCGTGCTGCGACGGACCGTGCCTTTGATGCCCATAAGGCAATGCTCCTGAAGCAGGGCGAAATGAAGTCGCATACTGCGATCTCCAGGTGTCGCGAGGCTGTGCGACTGCTGCACTGCATTGCGTGCGCAAAGGTTGGAGCAGGAGACTCAAGGAAATGCGATAAACTCGCTCGGACAGAAAGCTTCATGCATTGCACACAGTAGCAGGCCAGAAACAAGGGAGGCTCCGGCTATTGCTGCTGGGGGAGCGGTGCAGAGCGGTGATGCATAGGCGAGAAAATGAAGTCGCATGCACGGTTGCAAGACATAACAGGGGCCGACCGAGATGCTACTGACAAGTCAGGCACACGGCACAGTCATAAACACAGAGAGAATGAAGCAGACACCATTAGGCATTACAGCTTCTCAGGTATAAACACAATATCAGAAACGACCCTGGTTATTTTAACAATTTTTACAGTGACAGCTAATAAAAACAACAAAAAACTTTGCAAAGCACCATATGATAATTACATCTCTTTCTAAGCACCCTACACAAGCTGGAAACGAAGCAGATCAATTGGTCGGCAGTAACATGCACAATTTCAACATGCATAAGCAAACAAACAATAATTCACACCGACTGAGCAACTACTGCAACAGAAAAGGTGGATTTTAGCTTACTTTTACACACCATCAAGTGAGTTGAGTAAGTTGCACGCTTTGAGAGCATAATAATAATAATAATAATAATAATAATGCACTTGATAAAGCGCCATAAGAGAACTCAATCTCTTTCTAGGCGCTTTACATCTGCTGCAAAGGGAAATGCAATTGAATGGTGAGTAATATCATGCTTGATAAACAACATGAATAACATGGTTAGGGGTGACATGCACAGGGTCGGCTTGCAAATGTGGTTAGTGGCAGAATGCCTAGGAATTGAAGGCAATGAGTCTCAAAAAAAGATTTGAGGTTGGTCAGAGGTTAAGCTAAACGACTTCAGCCCGAGTAGCTGAGGCATGATGGGAAGCCTGGGGAGTAAGTATTTCAGATACCTACACTGCAGCAAGGGACCGAAAGCACCGGAAGCGGTGGGACCTTGCGGGTGCCAAGGGTGCCACTGCGAATCGGTGAGAAGTGGTGCAACGTGGCAGTTTCGAAGACAAACAAGCCCAGCTGTACAGTTGCGCACCAACTGTAACTATCTTATTGCAAAGGCAGTAAGACGTGCGAGTAGGTCTTACTAACCGGTGGCCACGAACGAGTGTCTTCATGTTTGCTTTAACGCAATGTCCTTTGCCTGATACTCGATTGCTTGTGCCTACTTAATACAGCGAAGGTCACTATTCCCACTGGTACGGGTTCTCTTAAAGTAAGTTGTTAGTGCCTGAATGGGGATTAAGTTCTCTTAGGATTTACAAACGAGCCATTATTATTATGCTTGATCATGGTATTATCAGCCAATCGCAGCTGATACGAAAGAGGGCTTCCCCGGAAAGATGCCAAACCAACACCGGCAGAAGTTGAGTTTGCCGCTGCAGTCATCATTGTAGAGTAGTATGGGAAGAATACAATTACAATGAACATAAGCACTTTAAAAAAAAGCTTTTTTTGGGAGAGGGAGCAGTACCAAGTAATGTGCACAGTTGCAAGTGTGAGTGCTAAGTAATGTTCGTCATTGTGGGCGTGCCATCGCCATCGCCATCACGTGGTTCCAAGTTCACTTTCTGCCTATACGTCGGCCTGTAAGCATGCTATTCACTCTATTCTCTCTTATCTTATCTTATTACCACGTGCTCCAGAGTAGCACGCACGACGGCTACTTCATCAGTATGTACGTTTGCTCGCTCGCGTTGCCTGTATGCGCTACCATACAGCCGTCGTCGACATCGCAACAACTCGCTAGTGGGGGCGCCACTCTTCGTGGCATGCCAACGAGCCCCTACACCGTAACGGGATGGCTGACGGATTTGATAAACAGACACACAGGGTATTCTATGTAGAAAAGGCTGAAGCATTGGTACAAGCATAAGCATCCCATTTTCAAAGGACTTGCTCTGGACGCCTCAATATACTCGAGCCTACGAACGCCAGCCATTTTTATTTCGGCCGAGCGATCTATGAGTCGAGCTTCGGGTTTTGATTGATGCTGGACCAATGTGGAGCCAAAAAGTTGAGGCTGATTCTCCTTCTGATGAGTCTGCAGACTTTGCTCCTCCCCCTAAAATGTTGTGACCTATGATGACACAGTAGCCCAAATCTGGGAAATTTGTCCAAAATCTGTGGGAAAGTCTGCCGTGTAAATGCTGCTTAACGGGCAAGGCATCAAAGCATAATGACGAACAAGACGAAATGCTGTCGTGAGAGGAGTGTCGGGAGCACATGGAATGCACTCGCTGTGTGAGAAACATTATGTCGAACCACATAAACAGGGGCTGGCGCACGCACGGATGCACGTACGACTTGAGCAGTGCTCTCCACAAGCTGCTTGAGCTGAAGCTTCGCTCCGAACACAAACGACTAGGGAGCAGAACGAAACTGTAGGCCCCCCACTCTGTGGGCCATCACAGTACTGGCAACCTGCAGAAGGTCACTTGGGCCAATGCTTGTAGCTAGCATTAAGTGTAGCTAGCATTAAGACAAGGACGAGTGGCAGATCTTGACCTTAACAGAGGGCTCAAATTACAGGATGGTTGTGGGTGGTGGCATTTTGAGCGCAGCCCATCCCTTCGAGTCTGTCATGACTAGCTGGCCCCTTCTCTATTCTATTTTCTTCATTCTTCTCCCCTTCTCTTCTATGGCCACAGGCATGGGGATGGTCAAGCTTCTACAACAAAGAGTTCTACCACAGCAGCCAGCAACATGCAGAACCGCAGTAGTGCACCAATGGACACAGCATTACATCCCCCCCTTTCAGACAACGCTCCCAGTGGCGGTCAGCTACTACTGCGGTCTAATTACCTTTGTTCGCTGAAATATCTGCATAGGACCAATGTTCTTGCTGTGACCAGGATTCTTGATGTTAGTCTTTATCCAGCATATATCCTCGCAGCGGCGAAAGCCCCAGCGCTTGAGACACTAGCAGTAGAAGACAGAACAAAGGTGCTCTTATTACAACGGCACATGCAGGTCACGATGGGCAAATAGATCTCGACCTGCCTTTGCTTTGCATGTATAATAATAATGCGTTTGCATAGCACCCTCAGAGAACTGAATATCTTTCTAGGCACTTTACAAATGCGTACTTGAGCTCTTTCTTTTCGGTAGGGGGCTTAAACTCACTCCTACCTGGCGTCCCATGTCCAGGCCCTCACTGGAACCACACCATATCCACAGAAATGAGCGAGAGGCAGCAACCTTCTCAATTTCGAGATTCAGTATCTGAAAAATAGAAGCAAGGAAAAATCGAGTCACCAGACACTCGCCGGCAAGTCAGACCACAACAAGTTTCCAGGAAGATGAAGTCGGCCCATGAAAACATCACACAGCAAGCTAGAATAACCACATTCAGAATCAAATACAAACTGCGATACTGAGAGCATCTACTTATGCAATGGAAGAGCAAGCATATACTTATGTAATCCAAGCTTAGACTGGCACTGCTAGGCAGGCCAGCTGAGTACTCTCACGTCAGTGGGCACTGCCTCTGCAGTCTTTCAGAGGGAGCGCAAGACGACAAAGTGACCCAGGTGAATCAGGGGTTGCTGTGGTGTGGGAGGACGCCTCATGAGCGCTTGGATCGATAGGGCAATCCAAAGCAGATTGCCTATTAAACGGGTTGGGGGCAAGCATCCATTCAGGGATGGCTTGGCATGGGCAGACAGAGGGACAGGTCAGCTGGCCGGTCAGCTTCGCTAGACGAACACACACGCGCGCACACACACACACACACACACACACACACACACACACACACACACACACACACACACACACACACACAGGCACACACACACACACACACAGGCACACACAGGCACACACAGGCACACACACACACACACACACACACACACACACACACTGCAGCATCGATTCAAAAGGAGCAGCACCAGCTGCATGCGGGAGCAGTCACCTCGTCCCATGCCCAGTATTTGTCGTAGACGATACCGTGGCTGCGCTGATACTCCTCCAGGGGAGGTTCTATAAGTATGACATCGAACTGGCACTGCAGCTCATCCACATCGAAGGTCTCCAAATCACATTTCAGATACCTAAAAAAAAAAATAGCAACCAGCGTTTCTTTATCCCAGGCCACTCGTTCAGGTTCAGATGGTATCACGTGCTCCTACAAAGTATATGCATGTGCATTGTATCGATGATCGTGGCACACTATGCTGCTTGCAGCTACTGTGCCTCTGACAATCGACGTCTCGAGCCCTACAGCATGTATGAAGTGCCTGCATAGAGACTATGTTTTCTTGGGGCACTATATACATGAACTACATTTGAGACGTTCATCTAGACTTCTGTAACTCACTACTTTAAGGTCTTCATGTCAGCGTACTAAGGCGCTTACTTACGGTTGGTGCAAAACTCTGCAGCTAGGCTGGCCTGTCACGAAAGTTTCAGTTACCACACTACACCACTGCCAACCGACCTGTAGTTTCTACTCATAAAGCAGCATATCGACTTCAAGGTTTTTCTACTAATTTTCAGGTTCCTTAATTTTGTTGCTCCAGCTTGCCAGGATTTAGGACCTAGGACCAGGACCTAGCCAAACTACCTACCAATCAGGCATGCACTGATTAGGTCATATCAAGACTCGTGAGGTGGTGATCAGACGAGCGATAGGCATCGTACCACCACTTTTCTGACTCAAGGACTTAAGCTGTACCTCTGACCAACTCTAAATAATTTAGAGCCAATGCCTCAAGTTTGTATGATTCCAAAGCCTGCAAGTCTCTACCGACTGACGTCACATAATTCCTTTACTAGACAACTTAAATTAAAACTGCATCTGCCCACACGACTTTTGCTGGATCTGTGTGAATTGTCCAAAAAGCGCTTATCTGTGCTGACACTGGGCATGTTCTCTCTAACCAATTGATATGCTTTTACAACATATGTAAAGTACTGAGAAAGAAACTTAGTCCTTTAAGGTACCTTATAGATACCTTATATAGATACTTTTAAGGCACATAACTGTCTCATTATTATAATCATTATTTCACTTTCCATGAGTGGTCTCATCCATTGTATTTACAAACGATGCTTTGCTATTAATGTTTTAGTAGTATAATAACATTACTAATATTTGTATTGGGAACACTAAAATACCAACTTTTGACCAGAATTGATTAAAGGACACATCAACGATGGCAGCTAGAAAGATTACAGAGGGAATCCAAGAAATTCAACCATATGAGTCCTTCGAAAAATGAATTGGCAGTGCGTTGGTTTCACCCAATTAAAGCATAGAACTTAGGCAATAGTGATTATTTGATTACACTAGATGAGAAAACAGCAAAGTGATCATGTACAGAGTGACAAAAAAAACGGAGTAACCCGGCATTCTGCAAAGCCCCTAACCGGGTTTTCATTGAACCATTAATTGTCTCGAAGCCTCTGCAGTGGCAAGGTTGTATTAAAATATGACAATGATGGTAACGAGAATAATAATAAGCAAGTGCGTAAGATCTTAAGAAAACTAAGTCTCTTTCAAGGCACTCTACATATAGGTACACTGGAAAAGAAGCTAGTCAATTGATTAGTGCTAACATGCACAATTAAGGCACACATTTGTACACAGAGAGGACAACTCAAACGAACAGAGCAAATGCTACGTTAGGAACAGGTGGGATTTCATCTTCCTTTTAAATGTTGTCATGTCAGATGTCAGTTGTCGGGATGTCAGTTGGGACTGAATTCCAGGCTTTCGGAGCAAATGAACTGAAGACACACCATCTCCATAGAATTTGAGAAGGTTGGTTAGAGGTACAGCTAAACAACTTGAGTCAGTAGAGCGAGTTGTATGATTATTAATCTGATTGGGGATTAGTTTGGATAGGTAGGCTGGGGCAAAAGGATGAAGGGATCTAAAGGTGACGAAACCTTGAAGTCGGTAAGCTGCTTGATGAGAGCTCGTGCAGGTGGGGGAAAAGTGGTGAAATGAGGCCATTACAACGTTCACGAAACACAAACCTAGCTGAAGAGCTTTGCACCAGCAGTAAACATCGTATTGCATAGGCCAGAAAAACTGGGAGTGATGAACTACAAAAGTCTAGGCCTAGACAGGACGTCACAATAATGCATAGACCTACTTGGCTGTCAAATCCCTATCTAAGCAGGCCGGAGTGTTTCTCCCATGGTGCATAGCTGAAGTAGGCCGGCTTGACTGTTAAGCAGATATGATCGGCTGATAAAAGGCCACTTTGGAACAGGACACCCACATTGCATGCAGATGCTACCGCTGCACGTGCACGTACAGTACGATGTTCGTGCACCTGCACTACATGCACGTGCTGTGTACATGTGTACATGTCACGTGTTCTGTGTACATGTCACGTGCACGTGCTGCACGTGCTGTACAATGTACAGCTCAGATCCTATGCGCTGCTGGAGCATATTTTGCGAGTTAGGCTTTCCGTTTCTGAACAAAACTAGGTTTCCCAAAACTAGTAAGTTGGATTATTCGTCATTCAACTTGACAAGTTTGCTACCGTACAAGCGCAAATGTCAACAATACAGGTAAAAAGAAGCAAGAGCAAAGGTACAAAGAGCAGGTACAGCAACGCTTTATCCACATAAAAAGCAAGTCCTAGATTGTACTAAGCAATGAGAGCCAGGGTTGAAATAAGCCCAGATCCCTGGGGTAACCCAAACTTAAACGGCTCCTCCTCTTAAGACTGTTGACATCGTTGTTAAAAAATCTCCTACCGAGATAGGATCTAAACGATTGCCGTGCAGTGCCTATGATGCCCAGGCAAGATAATAGGCATTGAAGAAGGACTTGGCGGTCTAAGGTATCAAACGCTGCTATAAGATCCAACAGAACTAGTAAGGAGACTCTACCCAAGTCGGCAATCATGAGGTCTGCTTGCCTTCCTACAGACCTTGACTCCTGATGCAATGCTGAAAAAAACGTCCTAGACAAGACGAGCCTGCCTCTCAGACTATTTTCGGAATCCAACAGTCTAGAAATACCTCGTACAAACCTCAAATCCTTTGGAGACCGTGCATTTAGTTCGTATGCTCCCAAAGCCTGGAACTCCCTCTCGACCTGCGTCAGAACATCCCTTGACCTGACCACATTTAAAAGGAACTTAAAAACACACCTATTTAGGACAGCATTTGGTGGGTCCCTGTGATTCGTCCTTCACGTGCTTATGCGTGCTGACACTGTGCATGCTGCCACTAACCACATTTGCATGCTGACCCTGTACATGTCACCCCTAACCATGTTATTCATTTTGTTTGTTTTTCAAGCATGATTTTACTTACCATTTAATTGCATTTCCCTTTGCAGCAAATGTAAAGCGCCTAGAAAGAGATTAAGTTCTCTGAGGGCGCTTTATCAAGTACATTATTATTATTATTATTATAAATAACGGGTTCGTCACCACCCAATACCATTGATATACGGCTGAGCCCTCAAAATACGAAGTGCCTCGAGGTTCAGTCTTAGGCCCTTTCTTTTCACTATCTAAACTATGCCTCTGGCTAATGTCACCACCAAACACAAGCTTGGCTTCCATTCCTATACCTATAACACCCAGCTGGACCTATCCTTTGACCTTTCCACACTTTGCTCCTCAACCAACTTAATTCTTTACATCCTAGATCGACGAGTCTCTTTAACATGGCTACTAACTTCTTGAAGCTTAAGCACGACAAGGCCAACCTTACAGTTATCGGTAAATCTAGTGTCACCCAAAAGTTGGAAGACCCAGCCATCAAGATTAATTCACCTAGTGTCATTCTAGTGACGTCTACCCGTAATCTAGACATACCATTCCAAAACAACTTACTATATGGGCACATTTCCTCCAATGTCAAGTCGGCCTACTTTCAGCTACAAAACAATGCCAAAATCAGGGCCTACTTATCTAAGAGGATGACTGCCAAACTAGTTCAAGCGTTTGTGACATTAATTAGCTGCAACTTGAGCGAAATTCAGCTGCTTATCTGGTCTGTCGACAACGTCATAGCTGCCACAGCACAACACTTCTATCTGAGCTTCACTGGCTCCATATCAAGCATAGAATCGATTTCAAAATCCCCAGTCTTGCTGACAGGTCAATTCACTTGCTTGCACTAGACCACTTATCAGACCACCTTGCTACTTCGTGGCCTCTCGAGCTACTTGCTTGCTCTTCAGCATCTAGTCATCTTGCCATCCCTCAGAGTAAATTGAAATATTTTGGTGATAAAATAAGCCTTCAGCTCGTACGCACCAAAAATCTAAAACTCGATTCAAGCTACGGTCACTACCTGGAGTGACCTTGGTTTTTTCAAGTCTTGGCTAAAGATGCATCTGTCCTGGTCAGCTAACAGTTGCCCTGTTTTGTAAACTTTCTTTGCCTTCATTTTTGCTACTGCATGCTTCCGTCTAGATACATGTGCATGATTCAGAGCTTGTACCTAACCGGCGTACCTGAGTGTCTTCATTATTGCTTTAGCACAACTGCCTTACCACGATATTTGTTTGCTTTTGCATGTTTGATACAGTGTATGTCACACAGCCTCAGGTATTGATTCTCTTCCTACGAGTTGTAAAGTGCTTGGATGGAGATTACGTTCTCTTACAGTGCTACACCAACAATGTATTACAGTTAATAAGCCGAGGCTGCGTTTGGTCACTTACCACACCCACTAGACTTATAGAATTTGTGTTCTGTTTATTGGTCAGACTTCACCTCTTCGATTATGTCAAACTTTGCGTCCGAATAAATCGAAGAAAAGATGAGATATACATCGATGACTACCAGCAGCCACACTGGGAAGTGCAGTGGTAGAAGGAATATGGCTTGGGGCTCGGTTTCTGGGGTAGACGTTAGAAAACTGCATCGCATTCATGTCATTATGGATCACAATCTCTATTTCAACGTGTTACAAAAGCATTCCGTGCGCCCGACGACAGTTACGTGGCAACATTATTTACCAGCAGAATATTGAGCCAGTTGCTGCAGTTATTTTGCTGACCTGTGAAAACACTCATGATTCCAAAGCGTATCATTTATTTTGCTTCAGTACTAAAGCTGTGTTTTTCGTGCCAAGGGATAAAAAAAATTGTTCGGACACGATCTCCCAAACAAACAGGCGTGCAGCAGAGTGACAACAAATGAGGCATCAATGCAACGGCAGAGTAGCCCAGCCATCTGAATGATTCCTGTTGCACAGGTCGATGTTCACAGCCACTTTTAAACATATCCTGGCCTGGCATCGTGCGCTAAGCTCAAGCCTGGACTGAGAGCTGCATGACAGCCGGACACTTCATGGCTCAGTGACCGGCCACTCACTGGCAATCGACTGCAGCAGATTCGTGGGCCTCAATAGCACCGCAAAAAAACCAGAAATCCTTCTTCAGGAATTGGAATGCCACAAATGAAATGTTGATAGCTGATAGTTTCCTATAGGGCACCAAAAGCTTGAGCAGCTTTCGGTGCACACGACACAGGCTTAAACTTATGCAACGATAACTTGAATCGGGAGGGCGGCCGAGTTAGTAGCTTGAAAGTAGCAGCTGAGTACTCTGGCAGGAAAGAACCAGCCACAGTTGTCGATCGACGAGAACTGGAACAATCGTGGACGTGAGTTCCCCAGTCTAGTGCATGCAGAAGAAGCTTCTGTTGCCAAAAAAGATGTTAAAGTGAAAGACTAGAACAGCTAAATGATTGTGCTGGAGGATCTGGTGGCACGAGCTGGCTGAACCTGGTGCGTCAGCGCAGCTAAGCAGTCTTGGTGGCTACTTGGTGGCTACGTGGAGTTACAGACAGATATATGTTACATAAGCAGAGCCAAGCCGTGGTAGGGCTTGTGGATAAAAATACGAGCTTAGCTCTGAATCTTTTGAACAACCCGGAGCAGCCACTACTAGCCGAGCAGCCATATTTACCATCAGTTGCAAAGATTTAATGTTGCCTTTTTGTCCAGCCCTGTAAATACCAAGTTACTGCCGTCTAGTCTGGTGAGAACCAGGGTGCCAGTAAGATCGATCGCTGAGGTAACCAGTCTCTAATTTTGGACAGGCATCGACCTTGATGACTAGCAACAATAGCGGTTTTCTGAATAAAACTTGAAATGTCGCACCGTCGCCAAAGTGAACGCACGACTATTGTCACATTACGCACTCCCAATTATTAGAGTGGTAATTTATTCAACAAGAATGGTTAGAATTTTCTATAAAAAATTAGATCAAATCACCAGTTAGCTTAAGGAATTAAAAACCACAACTGAATGCCTGAAAAACAAGCATTTAGTTTATCTGCCGAAGCAGTCGATTCTGCGGGCTTAAATTAAATGACAAGTACAGCTGAGAGTATCAAGCACAGAAATGATACGGTGAAGCTTCGTCCACGACAGGTGCACGACACAGAGGCCAGTCACGTGTCAGCTCTGATAATCAACTAACAGCATCACATCATGGCACGGAGGCAGAGTCTTCGAATACGATACTGCCACATCAGCCTTACACACTCAAATAACCGACAGAAAGGGAATTGCAATGCTATTCTTAAAATGCCTGGATTAGACACAGAGGTCCTAGCAAACTATCGCCCAGTTTCCCTTCTTCCGTTCTTATCAAAGATTCTTGAAAAAATCGTAGCTAAGCAGCTAGTTGAACATATTAAAAATAATGGAATGTCAGAAACATTTCAATCAGGGTTCAAGAGGCAGCACTCTACTGAAACTGCTCTCCTCCGTGTTAACAATGACATTCTACATGGCAACGACGACGGGAATGTCACAGCCCTAGCTCTGCTAGATCTGTCTGCTGCCTTCGACACCATTGATCACGAAGTTCTGCTTGAACGATTGAGAACAACGATCTCTATGAACAACCCAACCTCTGGGAAAAGTGATTAAGGCCCATGGAATAGGATATCACTTCTATGCTGACGATACTCAGTTGTATTTGTCATTTAAACCGTCGGAATCTGCTGCAGCAACTGAGAAACTGAATGCTTGCCTTGCCGATATTCGATCCTGGATGTCGGAAAACTTCCTGAAATTAAATGACGATAAAACCGAACTGCTGCTCATAGGACACCCTTAGCGTGTAGCTGGATTAAAAGGCTTTGCTGTTCTAATAGGTGATGCTATTGTGCGACCTTCACCACGTGCTCGTAATATAGGTGTCGTGTTCGACAGCTGCCTAAATTTCAAAAGCTTAATTCAGAAGACTGCCTCTACAGCTAGCCATCACATCCGATCCCTATCCAAGATTAGAAGCTGTCTCTCACAGTGGCTTGTAAAAAATTTAACTAGCTCTTTAGTTCTGTCTCGGTTTGATTATTGTAATTCCCTTTTGGCTGGGCTACCAAAGAAAGCTATTATGCCACTACAGTTGACTATGAATATGGCTGCAAGGCTGGTTTTCAAGTCCCAGCGGTTTGAGCACGTGTCACCTATGCTGAAAGAGCTAGGATGGTTTCCGGTTGAGCAAAGGATACAGAGCAAAGTTCTTACGCTGACCCACAAGGCCCGCCACGGCTTAGCTGCTTCGTACCTAGCTGAACTGCTGCATCAGTTTCAGCCTGTTCGCGCTCTCAGGTCCTGTGTGGACAATAAATTAGCTGTCCCATTCCTCCGCTTAAAGACAGTTGGCGACAGAAGCTTTAGCTCTGCAGGTCCTAGACTGTGGAACTCGCTTCCACAATTCTTACGCAACGACAACTACTCTCCAACTGCCGACTATGGCACATCTTTTTCAGGGGTCCTGAACTGCTACTTCTATGCTACTCGCTACCTCAACTGCTCTCCTGACTCTGCTATGCTTCCCACTTTCTCTTTGTTGCGTGAGATGAAGTCTGTTGGCTACCGAATGCGTACCGAAAGCCGCTTAGGCTGTGAGTGCGCTATACAAAACTCTCCTGCGTAACACCCACATGGTCTTTATGACTTTGTGGAGTTACTGACGGAGATACATTACATTAGCAGAGCGTTGGAAGCCAGGCAAGAAGCAGCATCGTCCACGACATAGCGCGGATGATGGGCTAGAGGTGCCTCAGACAGCCCATAATGAGGTCAGCCAAAGAAAACGAGAGCAAGGAAAAACCACATGTCTGAGATGGTTTATGAGCAAGGGTCCAACAACGGAGTGAAGCAGGAGCACGATTTTGAGCTTAAAAGACCACTGAACTTGAGAGTTGATACAAAGCTTGATGTATACCATCGGTGATGGTTAAGGCCAATTACAGGCCACAATGCTACTCGAGGCTTACATGCCCATTGCTGGTCTCGAGTTGCACCTTTTCATGTAAACCGGTCACTTTTTGCGTGCTGCATATGACAACATATGATAAGGAGTTCACGTAAAACATCCAAGAGACATGCTTATTACAGGAAAAATGCACGACTAAGACAACCAAACAATTAAAACGCTTACATCGGAGGCGTGGCGGTCGTCTGCACCAGCTCATCCTTCAACTTGATCAGCTCACGCAGCTTGGGATATTCCTCAAATCTGTTTGCAAGACCTGTGAGGGTGGCGAATGCACATGTACTTTTAGGGAGTCCATTAGCCACACAAGGGTGCATCGAAAGGTGCCACGATTTCCAAGATATTGTCGTCATCAAACTGGCTAGCACTTGGTAGCTAGGTTCGCACGGTATATTTGAAGCATTTGCAGACAGCACGCCGGCAGTTGGGCACACAGGAGAGAGCCTTGCACAACGGCTAAGCCTCTGGCAGAGCACACGAGTCACAGCGTTTGTGCAGGCAAGAACAACACCGAATTCCACCAAGCCACCAATGCAGCTCATACCTCGAGAGTGGCAAGAGTGGCGAAAATGTGATATCTTTTACGGCCATGGAGGCTAGCACACAGCATGATGATTGGCAGACGATTGGCTAATGCGAAACGTTTTTGCTTGCAGGCATGTGCCGAACGAAACGGATCGTCCTTCTGCACAACCCAGCAGGAAGCCAAATTGCAGCTACTCGAGCCACCTGAGCAATATCTACCGACAGTGCCAAAGCTCATAAAAATAAATCTGCTGAGATTGGCTGCATCTAGTTATACGAAAAGTTGCTCTGGACAAACAGATTCGATCAAGCAATTGCTGCCAGCAGAAACCCGATCATACGCATGCTGCTACATTTTACAACCCTCACTGTCTGTCTGTCTGCCTCTCTCTCTCTCTCTCTCTCTCTCTCTCTCTTCTCACTCTCTCTGTCCCTCTCTGTCCCTCTCTCTCTCTCTATCTCGTTCCCCGACAGACGACATAGTAGAGAAGCGCTGACTAAACGATCAAAGTTTGCAGAGCACCGTGCCGAGCCCAGAAGGAAGCATCTCAAGGGGACGTGCTGTCGCATCGCAGCAGGGGCAGCAGCCAAATATCGAAGGAGGCCTGAGCAAGCGCTCAATGTAGCTCCGTCTGTAACTCCATAAAGTCATAAAGACTATGTGGGTGTTATGCAGGAGAGTTTTGTATAGCGCACTCACAGCCTAAGCGGCTTTCGGTGCGCATTCGGTAGCCAACAGACTTCGTGCCACGCAACAAAGAGAAAGCGGGAAGCAGAGCAGAGTCAGGAGAGCAGTTGAGGTAGTGAGTAGCATAGAAGTAGCAGCTCAGGACCGCTGAAAAAGATGTGCCATAGTCGGCAGTAGGAGAGTAGCTGTCGTTGCGTAAGAAAGATGCTAAAAAGCGCTACCGTCCTGGAAGGTGGGAGAACCGCTAATGGCCACTCATAGGGAAGGTAGGCTCAGAGCTAGCACTAGCCGAGTGTTCTGGCCTAGCCTAGGCGGGCTCCCCTTCGAACGAGGCATGCCGGCAGCTGTCATCCAGCAGAGACCTGCTGACCCGCTGGTCGGAAAAGCTCGAGCTTGGCAAGAGCCTCACACTGGCCGCACTTGCAGGAAGCAAGCACAGCAGGAGATCGTTAAAGGACGAAAAAAACTTGTGCAGGAGGCAATAAGCAGTGAAAGGTTAACATTTCGCGCAGTGAAACTGGGCAGCACGAGTGCAAAACGAGTGGAGTACGCTCCATGTTCTGTCAGCACGAGATGCACGAGGACGGCAAGGAAACGACTCTCATGCTAGTGGTGATTAGCTAGTGGCAAGGCATTCCACTGTTGTTTAGTTGCAACCATAAATGCAAACGAGAAGGAACGATATTAATCCTGCAGGGTGGGTGGGGATCATACAGGTGACGTTTTAAGTGTCAGATTTTGCTAGCATGCCTCGTTGGCTGCGGCAGCATCCGGCAGATAGTAGCCTCAAACACGTCCGTCAAAAAATCCCAATCGGTCCACAAGGGCAGCCCAGACCATCTGATAATATGGCACCAAGTCCCAGGTGCCTTCAGTCGTCGTAGGCCACTTTCCCTGTGCCGCACCTTACACAGGTCAGCTCTACATCTGATGCAGTGCCCTCGCGATGAGTTGTTTTGCCACTGCTGCTACCAAGGTCTGCCGCT
The DNA here is from genome assembly GCA_009760855.2 of Cristatella mucedo. Taxonomy (NCBI): domain Eukaryota; kingdom Metazoa; phylum Bryozoa; class Phylactolaemata; family Cristatellidae; genus Cristatella; species Cristatella mucedo. Next base: position 2,482,810 of record WPIO01000025.1, read on the forward strand.
TCCGTGACGTCCACCGCCTGCCCTGCTTCACCAGTAGCTAGCGAAGTTTGACAAATGGCAAACTAAACCTAAGGAGCCCGTTGTAAGCTCAGCCCCGGCACGGCTGGTTTTGCTATTCTCGCCACAGTCGGTTAAACCGCCATGGCGGCAGTATGTTCTGCCATTTCCTGCTGCAATCCTAACTGTCGCAGCCTATCTGATGCTTGCAATGCCTGGGCCAGCCATTTCAGCAGCCAACGCTTTGGTACAGACTGCAAGTCCCATGACGGCCGGAGTAGTTGCTGGTCTCACCGTAGACAAAGCCGTCAGTTACATTTCGATACCGTCATCGTCAACGACCCGGAGACCCAATCGAAGTCGCCGGTGCTGCCAATGCAATAGTTCAGACAGCCGTCGGAACCGAGGAAAGTGCCATACCCGACCGAGCTACAGTCACTTCAGCCGGCTCAACTGACTTGGTCTCCCCAGCTAGCCATACACCCGGATGATGACGTACTAATGGAGGTACATGCGTATTATCGAGCCAAGTCCAGTGAGAGGTGAGAAGGCTCGGCAGCTCAATAGCAGTTCCTGCCAGTGCAGAGGCATACTCAGAAATGATGGCACTACGTCACCGCTGTGCTCACCGCTTCCACGCAAGATTCATCTCGCGTACTCTTCTTGGAGAAGATACACTAAGCAGTGCAGAACGCCGTTCTTCACCACTAACCATAACCAACACGGTCCCTTCCCTGCTAGGCCGTGCATCTCATTTGTGGCAACAATCATGCTCCACTCATATCACACATGCTAAATGTAGTGATCACTGCCTAAAACTCTTAATATTCTCCATATCCGAAGTTCTTCCTCAATAGCAACTAGTAGTCTGTAGACTCTGGGTACACACCAGCATGATCACACCGATTCCGACAAGATGGCTTGGCAGCACAATGCTAATTGGCTAGCTGCAGCTAAGGTATTAACACGTGATCATTTAGATATTGTAACGGGGCGTGAGCTAAAGCAGCCAAATTACGGAGGTCAGCTATTATTCGCGATGAGACTATGCGACTATTTGCAATAATGAGATCATGCAAGGGTTTATAGCTGAGGCCATATAAAAGGCCAGCTCCCTGAGATAGGGGGCAGTGAGCATTCGAAACTCAGGGTATAAGTAGGCATTGGAGCTGACGTGAAGAGCTCTAGGCCACATGGTCGTTGGAGTACTTCTGTAACCATCTGCTGCTGTTAAATAGACTTGTTTGCATTATGGATAGGGACTTGATAAGCTAAGGTACGAGCTCTCGAAGTCACTGCTCCTGCTATTGTCGGCATACCTGCATTGATTGGTGCTGCACCTACACGTAACTAGCTGTGCTACTAGGTTCAGGCACCACCGGTATCTGTAGCGCATCGGCTGAGACTAGCACTGTTACGAGCGCAGTGTTTGCGACCTAGTTGTGCCCAGAAGCGGAAGCAGCACGTCACGTTAGTAACAGTACCGCAGACACAGCGTAAAGCTAATGGAAGAAGACCTGACTAGCCATGTTCCCTTCACTCCTCACACTCTGCCACAACAACAGCTTCCTCTCGAAACAACAGCTTCGTTTCGCAACGATAGCTTCCTTGCGAAATTCAGTCAGGAAATCGCACGGCTCATTTTAGAAATGGTAGAATGCAGAAACGTGGCTGATCTTTTACACTCACTGTTAAAAATGCACACTCACGCAGCTAAGGCAAGCAGATAATTCATAAACCAGCCTATGACTGCCCCCAAAGCATCGAGCCGCTACCGCTTTTGGTAGGATTGCTCAAGCTCGCAAGAGCACGTGCACGTGCCGACGACACTCTCCTGACACATCGTTTACCCTTATCACACATAAAATACCGTGAACGAAACCAGCTCAGACAGGTAATGCAGCAACCAGCTGACTAAAAGGCACCCGTACGGACGGCCGTCCTCTCTATATACAAGTATGAAGCAAACAGCGGGCACTCCTCGGCAGCTGACTGCTTGTCTGTAACTCCACAAAGTCATACAGACTATGTGGGTGTTACATAGGAGTATTTTATAGCGCATTAACAGCCTAAGCAGTTTTCGGTACGCATTCGGTAGCCAACAGTCTTCATCTCACGCAACAAAGAGAAAGTGGGAAGCATAGCAGAGTCAGCAGAGCAGTTGAGATAGTGAGTAGATAGTATACCTAATGAATACCAATTATTACAGCAGTTAAGGCAATCGTTGAGTGAAATGTAAGTGTCATGCCTACAGAAAATTGTCCATGGTATGTCTCGTACGTATGCCAGGTCTTGACTATTTTAATGATGGAATGCTTCCCCTTTCTGCCTAGTCACAGCACTGCTTATTATTTAGCTGGTTGACGATATTTAATGCAAGCTAGCGACCATTGTGCACTTCCGCTTCGAGGTCGTCAGAGTCCCTTCTGGGATGGTCTACCCTTAATCCCTGTCAGTGGAGGTGACGTCTGCGTCCTGCCTTTGCGCAAGACAGGAAATCCTTTCCAGGTATATAGGAAACTGAGTGGCAATAACGGCCCAAACTGCACGAGCTTCTCCGAAACACGGAGAATAGCAAGAGCAACCATCTGGGGTGGGGGTTGCATCGGTATCTGCCAGACCTCAGGTAGAGGCATTCAGGTAGAGAGCAAAATTTGGCTAAGCAAGCCAGTAAATCAGAGTGCAGCACCCTAACGAGTTTGTAAAAGTCGGCATGCTGAAAAAGTCGTGCAGCTTTTCTCATGTAAATGAAATATAATTCGTTAGTATAGCGCCCAAAGGGAATTTGTATCCGTTTACATGTGCTGCAGGGCTCGAACCCACGACCTCTGGCCCTGAAGGTGAGCGTAGAAGTTCCCACATCACACCACTTCTTGCCGACCTGCACTGGCTCCCAGTCAACCAATGCATCGACTTCAAGGTTTTGTCACTCACTTTTAGGTCCCTTCATTCTTTGGCTCCAGCCGACCTATCAGATCTACCCCCCCCCCCCCCCCACCAGGCTAAGCATCGTACCACCCGCTTTTCGGAATCAAACTGTTTACCCATACCTCGTACAAGCCTCAAATCCGTTGGCGACCGTGCCTTTAGTTCGTATGCACGCAAAGCCTGGAACTCCCTCCCGACCTGCGTCACGACATCTCCTAACTTGACCATATTTAAAAAAATTAGAAACTATTTATAATAGCATTTAGTGGGTTCCTGTTAGTCATCCTTCATGAGCTTATGCGTTCTGACACTGATGCATGCAGCCACTAACCATACTTGCATGTTGACACTATGCATGTCGCCCCTAACCATGTTATTCTTGTTGTTTATTGAGCATGCTATTGACCATTGATCGTGCTTCATTTGCAGCAACTGTAAAGCACCTAGAAAGAGATTGAGTTCTGTGAGGGCGTTTTATCAAATGTATTATTATAATTATTATTACTAAGGTTTAGCCGTGACCACAGCAACCAGGTACCCAAAAATAGAGTGAGATAGCGTTGCGCAAAGGCTGCGGCTAAATTTATTTGCAGCAACCCAGATCGGTTTGGTGCTGGTTCCGGTATGCCGGCATGGCACCTGCTGCTCATAATGGGAAGATGAGATCCGGTTGTTGGCACACATCACTCTGCCAGCTGCTAGCTGCTGGCAGGAGAGGTTCGGAGGAGGAGGAATGTGAAACTTGCACTTGCCATCCACAGCCCTCCCCCCCCCAGGCAGCTAAGTCCGTTGCCAGACCAAAATGCACTTCGAAGAGCTGTTACAGCTATTAGAGTGCATGTGAATAACTTCCACCAATGAACATGGCCGAACGGCAATCTTAAATATAGGTAAAAATAAACATGCAGCAGCACTGACACAATCCAGCGGTTCAGACGATCTCTTAAGCCGATTTGCCTGCTTTCGGATGAGTCTTCGAAGACATGCACCCTCCTCCATTGAATAAACTTGCACGTCTTTATCTTGCCGAGCAAGAGCAAGCCAAGACATGTACATTTACAATAATTTCAGAACACAAAGAAGCATCAGCAGTAGCAACAACACACTTTTGTTCTCTAAGACACTTCTCACTTTTGTCCCTCTTGAAATCATAAAAATCTCTCCCCCCTCTCCCTGGTGCTAAATAGTAAAGGGGGAAGGGCAAAACCTTTACGTTGACCGAGCCGGACAGTGATTTGGGGCAGCACTCCACCCATTCTGTAGCCTGGCTGCCCACTTCCCGATGATGCTCCTGCCAGAACGTGGGTGGCTTTTTATCGTCCCAAAACAGTCAAACGAGTGACTGTGGTCTAGGGCACTGCTTTTGACTGCTTCAAGACAACGACAGTCTGAGCTAACAATTCTCAAGTCACTGGGGACAGCTAAGTTTATTGCCAGACGAGATACTGCTTTGCCAGGCCACCAGCCGCGCAAACTACATGCATGAGTCGAGTTTTGCGACTGTGAACTCTTCCTGCCTATGCGACAGGATGCTTAAGAGTTGGTGCACGACTGTCACGGCTGCTAGGCTGTGGGCAAACAAATTGCTGAGCCCCAACAGCCTTATTTGTACTGAGAAACGATTGTATTGAAAAAACGACGGTTGCACCCTGTTGCCGGCCAAAATCCGTTTGGATGGCAGATGGTGCTTAGTACATGCTATCTAGCAACAAACACAGTTAAACCCACCCATCGGCATAAGCTAAGTGACCCATCACGTGTTGGTTTTTGATGGCAATTTTGATATATCTGCTCCAGTAAGAAGTTAATTCAAGCACACAGATAGGCCTAAACCGGCATTTACAAACAGCCTGTACAGATACTCATAGGTAAAACTTCGGCCAAGTTTCAGAGCATCATCAGCACTTCAGATAGCAACTCCAGACAGACCGGCGATTATCGAACTGCAACGATGGCAGGACGGAAGAGGTAGGTTGTTGCCCTTTCTTCGGGAAATGACTAGTCAGTCGCTCCTTCCATTACGAAAGCAGCTCCAGTAAGAAGCAAGCAGCTGGTGGCAAGCAAGTAGCGAATTCTAACCGAGAGAGGCAGCAGAGGATAAAAAGAACAAAATCAACCAGCCAAGTGTAGACCTCTCCGCGGTCTCGTTCAATGCTCCCGATCAATTCCTTGAACACAACTCCTCGTTAGGCTATCTATGGGTTTCGTGCTGAAAGGCCACAAAGACTATGTGGTAGTTACGCAGGAGAATTTTGTATAGTGCACTCACAGCCTAAACGGCTTTTGGTACGCATTCGGTAGGCAACAGACTTCGTCTTACGCAACAAAATGAAAGTGGGAAGCATAGCAGAGTCAGGAGAGCAGTTGAGGTAATGAGTGGCAAGGAAGTAGCAGCTCAGGACCACTGGAAAAGATGAGCCATAGTCGGCAGCAGGAGAGCAGTTGTCGTAGTGTAAGAATTGTGGAAGCAAGTTCCACAGCCTAGGACCTGCAGAGCTAAAGCTTCTGTTGCAAACTGTCTTTAAGCCGAGGAATGGTACAGCTAATTTATCGTCCATACAGGACCCGAGGAGGCTGGATTTGGTGCAGCAGTCCAGCTAGGTACGAAGGAGCCAAGCCGTTGTAGGTCTTGTGGGTCAGGGTAAGAAGTTTGCTCTGTACCCGTTGATCAACTGGCATCCATCCTAGCTCTTTAGCAAAGAAGACACCTGGTCAAACCTCCAGGACTTGAAAACTAGCCTTGCAGCCATATTCATAGCCATTTGTAGTCGCCTAGTTGCTTTTTTTGGTAGCCCGGCCAAAACAGAATTACAATAATGGCCAAAACGGAATTACAAAAATCAAGCCAAGACAGAACTAAGGAGCTAGTTAAACAATTGACAGCAACATATACCATAACGTAACATAATGTACCTCTGTCTGAAACTCCACAAAGCCACAGAGACTAAGTGGGTGTTACGCATGAGAGTTATTCGATTGCACACTCAAACCCTAAGCAGCTTTCGGTAAGCTTACAGTAGCCAACAGACTTCTTGTCATGCAACAAAGAGAAAGTGATGAGCATAGCTGAGTCAGAAGGGCTGTCGAGGAAATGAGTACTACGGAAGTACGAGCTCAGGACGGCTGGAAAGGATGTGCCTGCCACAGTCGGTAGCATGAGAATAGATGTCGTTGCATAAGAATTGTGGAAATGAGTTCCACAACCTAAGACCTGCAGAGCAGAAGCTTCTGGTGCCAACGATCGTTAAGCACAGTAACGTAACAGTTAATTTATAGCAGAAAAAGAACCTGAGGACACGTGGAGGCTGAAACTGGTGCAGCAATTCTGCTACGTATGAAGGAGCCAAGCCGTGGTTGGCTTTTATGGGTCAGCATGAGAACTTTAATACTAGACTCTGTATCCATTGATCAACCAGAAGCCATCAAAGCTCCTTCACCCTAGAGCACACGTGATCACACCTCTGGAATTAGCCTTGAAGTGATATTCATCACCAGCTTTAGTAATCTAATGTTTTTTTTTCGGTAGCCCAGCCAAAATGGAATTGCAATAATCTAGCCTGAAATGAACTAGTGAGCTAGTTAAATTGTTTACCAGCTATGGAGGTGGACAGTCCCAAACTTTCGATAGGATTCTAACCTTGACTGGGGGGGTCTAGAATGTGAAGGCTGTGGGTTGGATTACCACAAGCGCTGCACTTACAAGATATTCAACACCTGTTTACGTGACCGTACTCGGCATACATCTCCGAACTCGCCCAGCATAACCAGCATGGGTGGTGCGCCCATTTCCATGGAGTCATCGTTCACACTGCCTCGAAGCTACTCGAATCAGGACATGGACATATGAGTGTGCTGCAGTCGAATTTCGTAAAGATGCTTGCTAGCCCTTGAGGAGGCACTACAAATACCTGCACTGCTGGCTAGGCTCGAAGATCGAACCACAAATGCTGCCTCGATACTCGCAGACATTCTGATGGTTAGCGAGCATAGCAGCCATAAATACCGGCCCCTATGTTAAGGTAGCAGATTGAGCCCATGGGTCGACCAGTTTATATGACAGCTGCAGAGTCCTAAAGGTTTTCTATAACCAGCCATAGCATACATATGCTGTACTTGCCATTTAAACCGTCAAAATCTGCTGCAGCGACTAATAAACTGAATGCTTGCCTTTCTGACGACATTCGATGCTGAATGTCGGCAAATTTTCTTTGAACTAAACGATGATAAAACGAAGCTGCTACTCAAAGGCCATCTTATGCTTGTGGCTGGACTAGAAGACTGCTCTTCTAATAGAGTTTATTAGTCTACTAAAGATTATGAGTAGATTTTTGGTAGATTATGCATACATTATAAATGAATTTTGAATACATTATAAATAAATTATAAGTAGCTTATAAGCAGATTACAACAAACAGTAAATTATAAATGATAAATAGATCATGAGTATATAGATATAGCTTATAAAAAGATTATAGGTAGATTGTGAGTACATTTTACATGAATTATAGGTAAATAATATGTTTTATGAGTGAGCTATAATTCAACTATGTGTAGATTATAGATAGATTATGAATAATAAGAAATGTATTATAAGTAGACAGTATGTAGATTATGAGTAGATTATAAGGAGATTGTGAGTATATTTTACGTGAGTTATAAGTAAATCAAATATGAATTATGAGAATGTCATAATTCAAGTATGTGTAGATTATAGGTAAATTATGAGTAATTTGAAATACATTATAAGTAGATTATGAGTAGATTATAAGGAGATTGTGAGTACATTTTACGTGAATTATAAGTAAATTTTATATGAATTACAAGTATGTCATAATTCAATTATGTGTAGATTATAGATAAATTATGAGTAATTATAAATGCATGATAATATTATAGATAGATTATGAGTAGGTTATAAAGAGACCATAAGTAGATTATAAGTCGATTATGCATAGATTATAGGTAGATAAAGGTTAGATTACAAATACATTATGAGTATATTATAAGTTGATTATGTTTAGATTATAGGCACAATATAAATAGTTTACAGGTATTGGTAGATTATGATTACATTACAGATGAATTATGAATATATTTCAAGGAGACTACGAGTAGATTATAGGCAGATTATGAGAAGTTAATATGTGCAGGTAGAGTACTAGTAGATTTTAAATGAATTTTGAGTACATTAGGGGTAGATTATAGGTAGAAGATAGGTAGTTTATATGCATAAGTAGATTATAAAGCGCAAATGTAAAGTGCCTAAAAAGAGATTAAGTTCTCTAAAGCCGCCATAAAATGTATTATAATTATAATAGTTATTCTTATAAGGATCAGGCATGGTGACTAGCTGTGGAGGCAGTCTTCTCAATAAAACTTAAAATGTAAGCAATTGTCAAAGATGACACCTAAATTTCAAGCATTCAGTGAAGATGGCTTCAAACAGCATCACCTATTAGGATAGCAAAGTTTCCTAGTCCGAAGCAAGTTTCGGATGTCCTATGAATAGCAGTTCAGTTATATAATCGTTTGGTTTAAGGAAATTTGCCGACATCCAGGATCGAATGGCCAAAAGGCAAGCATTCAGTTGATCAGATTTTGACGGTTTAAACGAAAAATACAGCTGAGTATCATCAGCATAAAAGTGATAGCCAATTGCATGAGGCCGAATCACTTTTCATGCATTGCATGAGGCCGAATCACTTTTAGAGGTTCGTGACAAATGAAGAACAGTGAAGGACCCAGAACGGTTTTGCAGGACTCCACTGATAGGTCTGGTGGAGGAGACTTAAAACACCACATGGCACAGATTGAACTCAATCGGACAAGTAAGATTTGAACCATGCCAGTGCCTCGTCTGCCAGACCGATCGCTGTTCTTAATAATTTAAATAGGATAATGTGATCTATATTGACGAACGAAGCTGAGAGATCCGGCAGGGCCAGGGCAGTGACATTCCCGTCATCGTTGATGCACATGATGTAGTTGGCTACACGGAGGAGAGCAGTTTCAGTGGAGTGGTGTCGCTTGAATCCCTACTGAAATTTTTCTGATAATTCATTCTTTCAATGTGTGCTACAAGCTACTACTAAGCAATCTTTTGACAAGATTTTTTGACAAAAAGGGAAGAAGGGAAACCAGCAGATAACTTCCCTGGGACTTTGTATCTAATCCAGGCTTTTTTAAGTATCGGTCAAACGATAGTCGATTTGAAGGACTTGGGAACAACAACACTATCCAGAGAAAAATTACAAATCTCATCTATGTCTGGACTAAGTCTAATGCCAGTAAAGATCAAAGAGGGGGATGGTATAGGGTCTTCAGGAGACGAGCTGCTGTTAATAGAGTTTATTAAGGCAGCAACTTTGTATGTAGAAACCTAGGTAAATCCCTTTAGGAATGTCACAGGGAGCGACTAAACTGTAGCTTTAGTAGGCAGGAGGGGGCTTTATGGAATTGCATGCTAACCCTGTGCATGTCACCCCTAACCATGTTATTCTTGTAATTTATCGAGCACACTATCACTAACCATTCGATCGTGTTTCCTTTGCAATAAATGTAAAGCGCCTGGAAAGAGCTCGAGTTCTCTGAGGACACTTTATCAAGCATGTTATTATTATTAGAATATGTGCAACTTTTTCAACGAATAAGGCTTCAAACTTGTCGGCCGACCTATTCATATCTAGGGAGTGAGGCCTTTCAGAGCTGGCAATCACCAAGTTGCTCACTGTCTTATAAATTCATTCTAGGTCTGACAGGCAAGACTTAGTTTTTGAGTGAAAAAAGCCTAGCTTTTCTAAGCTTCCGAGTGAAAAAACATAGGAAGTCTTTGAAATGGGCTAGATAGCATTCAGAACTGAATCTCTTAAAGCGCTGTTCAAGCCAATCAACAGAATATCTTTCGAAGTATTTTGGTAAATTGAAAGGAGTCTCCACAATTTTGTACATGGACCGAAGGTAAGGGGGACCAAGCTAGTCAAAGGGTATACAAGCATCAGTGCATGCAGGTATCGAGGCTGTCGACCAAGTCTGGGTGCCGATCAATAAGACCTTCGTCAAATATACACATTTATCAGGGTCATTGCTTTTCAAGTTGTGCCACTGTACAAACCCAAACTTGACCTGCACATGGAACAGGAGCAGTCAAACCGAGATGACCAGCAGGCACACCACACGGTCAGTGGGGCAAACATCCTTAGTGATTACAAGATCCAGGATATGGCTGCCAATGTGCGTGGTATGATTAATGTATTGGACCAAACCTTCTGCAGACAGTCAAGAAATGAAATTTCTGACTTTCGTTGTTGCTAGAATGTTGAAGTCTCCAGCATCAATAAAGAACTATCAAACACGAATATTTAAGTGATGAACTCCAAAAAATCCCCCATGAACAAGGTTAACATTCAGAAGGAAGTCAGTAGATCAAAACTGTAAGAGGCACGGTGATTTCACACACTAGCACCATAGGACATTTTGACATAGTTAAACCTGATCACACTTTGTTACACTAGTAGGAGCTGGATGTGTTCCAATGCAAAAGTCGCACCCGTAAAATTTCGCCTTAGAAGTTATCAAGCCCATTAAGCAAGCGATAGCAGCATCTACGATGACCTTTGACTTTGCCAACTACTCCGGAGACTTGATGAACATTCCACATTAGAGAAGCCAATATAGAAACTGACAAAAGTAAGGCAACTTGAACGACCTGCATTCCTTTTGTAAGTTGACATTAGCTTACCGATTCAAGACACAGTCTTACGACACACAACGAAAACGATACAGTTGTCACATGGCGATTGAGCCCCAACTTCCTAGAGCCCAAAGGCTTTGCCATGCCTTTGCCGGCCAAGCCGTGCAATCCCAGTGTCTAGTGCAGCTCAGCTGAGGTGGGGACCATAGCAGTGGGTCAGCTATCTAAAGCAACTCACATGCTGAAAGTTTTATAATCCTGAGTAAGGCCAGATAATTGCCCAGACACACAAGCATGCACGTGCACACACACGCACACAAATAGCACCACCAATTGATAAAAAACTCACGGCACTTAGCATTACGGCATACGATAGCCATCTAGAACAGCACCGAGCTGGTGGCAAAAGACCGTGAGTTTTACCGTAACTGCTGAACATCGATCAGATTATGCCAAGTCTCAGGGGAATAATAAAAAGCTAGCAGCCTTGTGGTGCGCAATAAGCACCATAAGGAAAGATAAACCACAATTGCCATAGCTAAGTGCACCTACAAAACGAACAAGACGTCAAGAACGAATTTGTAGACACAACCACTAAACCCGAGCAAATGGCAAGGCAATCAAGCTGAAATGGCAACACGTCAGCTAAGCAGACAATTAATTAGTTCTAACTTAATGACTACCAAACCACAATAATAACTACAACCGCCTGATTTATTGCAAATACCAAATAAGTCAATCAAGCCTGGCAGTACCGACAAGGAGATACACGACAGCTGCTAAGATTTACTTATGTGAAGCAGGCTCCTTTGCTAACCGAGGTGGGAGTCAACGAATAAGGTTGTATTCCAATGTGGAATTGCTTTGCCCATAGAGACAGGCAAGGCCACGAGTCGTTGGTGATTCTAGTGCAGATGCAGAACGTGATGCCAGTAGGGTCAACAGTGCTATACTTTAGATGCCTGAATAAGCTAATCTGTCTGAAGGCGATAACATTGTAGATAACACTCGGGCACACACAATTCTTGCACCCTTTAATTTTCCATATTCAGGAGGCAGAGCACAAACCAAAGCAGCAGAGCATCTGGTAATTCCGGCCAATTATCCAAGAACCTACTCACAGGCTAACAAAAGAAATAGAAAAGTTGTAACAAAAGAAAAAGCTAAAATCAGACTATTTTAGCTGGCATATTCACCATTTTTAAGCGCTGTGGCATCTTTCGGGATCTACCAACATTGACAATGTTAACCTGTACAGTATTTCTGTGCATTACTATGCAGAGCAAGGATAACACTTATACTGCCCAGTACATACTTACAGATAGGCCACAAGTAGCTACACAATGCCTGACACTAATGTATCAACAAGGCCGTAGCAATCGTGAGATTGGATGATGAATAAGGAAAAGAGAACTCCCTACCCGAGCTGAACAAACAAATATACTACTGGTTCGATAGCCCGGGCAGCTGGATCCGGTCGGCTTTGCCAGATCGATTTCAGGGGTAACCAGCAAATGAAGATGGCATATTAAGAATAGAACTGCAACACTTCGAGACCTTGCACGGTCATGACACATTGCAACATAGGGGGTCGGTATTGGTAAAGATATGGTAAGTAGGGAGCTTGCTAAGAGTGCCATCTTCCGACGGATTACAAAACACCGGCACTGGGTCACGACCACAACCACACGACAGAGGACAGGTGGAGTTCTGCTGTATGAACTGGTGAAAGGAAGTTCATAATATTTTGGCAACTGATGAGCCAAACAGGAGCAATTCGAAGGAAAGATGAGACACACAGGCACGACTGGCTTCAGCCCACTGCAAAATTTCGGGGCAAAGCGGCAATGGCTTTGGGACTGCTTTGCTTCGAGGCGTACCTGAGCTCTATATCAGGTCTCAGGATTAGGGGATCGACACGTGTGGATTGATATGGTCAAGCAAGTTGGATTGCCAGAAGCAAATACTCAGCTTGGGGATTGTTGTATTTTGCAGCAAGGCACAATAACAACTCACAAGCACACTGCCTGGCCACTGAAGCACTTTTTAACGAATCAGGTTTGGTGCTTATGCCCAGCCAGTCGCCCGATCAAAGCCCACTAGAGTTATGGGACTCAGTCAATAGTTTGGCCTACATTAGTAGCAGAGCTATTATTGTAAAGCGCCTAGAAAGAGATTGAGTCCTCCAAGGGAGTTTTATCAAATGTATTATTATTACTATTATGTACAATTCAGGCTATGCATAATGCTACAGAGGAAGAGATAACATGGAAGCTTGCGGTCACAATATTGGGACAAATAAGTATCACACTAAACAAATACATACCAATAGTATAAATGTTTTAGACTACCATGCAGCATACATCGTATATAATCCCAATCGTACATAATCCCCCATGCCACAATAGCAGAGTAACAGTAACAGTAGCTTGAGACATGTTGCTACGATTTCTGCTACCGAGTATATATCGGGAGTGGGTAACAGTTGGAAGAACCTGTTCTTTCTTTATTGCAGCCACACTGATGCACTGAATAATTGCCTTGCACGAATATTTAACTGGTAGGCGCAGAGTGCAACAAGTGACGAGCAAAATAACGAAATGGGTATTTTAGAGTCTTGTTAAGAGCATATATTTCAGGAAGTGAGTGGCTCATACCTAGAGTGAGATAGGCTACTAACAGGAGCAGTTCTGCTGTGTATAATCCTCTCTGGACAAAAAGAAGGCTTATACACTTTGGTTGATTGTAATCAGTTCGAGCAGGTTTAAACAGCCCTATAACATGTTTGGCTCCCAATGGTTTACATCCATGAGGAGATAGGAATGAGTACAGAAAAGAGGTTACAAGAGGCCACGGCTGTGAGATCTGACTGCCGTCCAAAGATTTTTACTAAACGAGCTGCCTTCCCCGACACGAGCACCTTTTAGTGGTGAGGGGGGTCCTGTTTGAAAAGCAAAGTCCCAAACCAGAGCTCAATGAGGCACGTGAAGCACATGCCTGCCTGACCAGAGGCCCAATCACAGGTCACGCAGCACTCTGCGTCAATCTGATCCTCTGTGCAAGTCGAGAAACGAGCTCTGACAGTTGTAAGAGATTAACCCTGATCCCAGCTGCCATGCTGAGCCAGGCAGGATGACCAGGGGCGGCTCAATCCTAGCAGCAAATCAGGCATACAAGGTCAAGACCTGCATAATAAGCCGGCTTATTATTCAATTCATCACACTCGGCCTCTAGAGCAGCACATTTGCAGTGAAATCTGTTTCCTTTTGATTGCTATATCGAGCCAGCCGTTACTATCCCCCAACATGATGTGCAATTGCTAAGGTTGTGAAGTCGAGCCCCTTGGCATATGTAAAGCACGTGGATAGAGATTAAGTTTTCTTAGGGTGAACTACGAATTATATATATTTTTATGCATTGTCGTGCACCTGCCTCTATGAGAACTGCAGCTTGAACTGCACGCTGCCAACGCACGCACGGGTAAAGGCATGGGTGCTTGCTGTCTCTTTCTATGCCACTTGCTGGACTGTGACCGAAATCAGTATTCTAGATTTTGTAGATATTGTAGAAAGACCTAATGGTTCTCCTTCCCTTAGCGGCCGTCCCTGCCGGACTGCAGCAAAATGCCGGCCTCCTCTTATTATCTCGCCTAAGGCATCCTGTCCTCATTATATTCATCGTTAAATTTGTCTTGCAGGCTATAAAGACCATTTCCCCTAACAATGTTATTCATTTTGTTTGTTTTTCAAGCATGATTTTACTTACTATTCTATTGCGTATCACTTTGCAGCAAATGTAAAGCGCCTAGAAAGAGATTAAGTTCTCTGAGGGCGCTTTATCAAGTGCAATATTATTATTATTATTATTATTCTTATTTGTCCTCTACAACCTCTGTCCCTACAGTTCTCCTTTGACTCACGTAGACCTAATGCTGCTCAGCAAATCAAGTATTGTAAATATGTCCTTGTTCTCTGGTGAAGTCCCTTCTCTTCTGAAAATAACTTATCAGGCCACTCACTGAAAATCCCACCATAGATCGTAAGAGCCAAAGTAACTTTCAAGCAGTTTCACCTCTGCTATTCTAATTCAGGAGCTTGAATATGTGGTGACAAATGAACTAAAAGATTACATCAGTTCAGCAGATATTTATTGATAGCAAGTTCAAACCGGGATTTGGCATTGACTGTTTCATAGAAACTTATCTGCTTCCGGTTCACAAAGAAATATACAATGCTAATCAGGCTAGGACCTCTCTGATAGTTCTTATGGATGTATAAGCAGCAGTTGAAACAATTGAACGCCAGATCCACCAGCAGCGCCTTATAATATAATAATAATAATAATAGCTGATTTAACAGCCTCTTTTTGTATAGCGACAGAAGAGCCTTTTTACGGCTATCACCACCGCTTGCAGTAGCGATAAAGGATCGCTCACCACAGGATTCGAACCCACGACCTCGGGGCTGAGGTCGTGAAAAGCAACCGCCTTACCTAGTGAGCCATTACGGCTCGCCTTGCCATATACACCGTATTAAACTAGGTTTGGTTCCACCTCAGTGAGAGATGAAGGAGTGAAGATGTAAATAGCGGTAGGTCATCAGGGAGCTATCAAAGTATGGGTTCCACCTAGATTCGTTTGCAGACCACATTCTTTTCACTATCATACTCTCACTCTAGCCTAAGTCATCACCAAACACAATCTCGGCTTTCAAATCTATGCAGATGACATTCAGCTCGAACTATACTTCGACTCTTTTTTTAAGCCTTGCTGATCATGAGATTCATTGACATGCCTTGCAGAATGCATCGTCGACATTTGCACGTGTCATGCCACTAACATGCTGAGCTGAAACATAATTAGACCAATCTGATAGTTATGGTGAGCTAGGTTGAGGTGAGGCCATCTCAAGTTGCAAGACCTCACCCTCAACATTGGTTCATCTATCATCACTACCGACCAAGATGTCAGCCCATAACCGGCTGGGTATGCTATTCCAAAACTACTTGTCATTGGATGAGCCCATCACCTGCTCTGTCAAGTCGGCCAACTTTCAACTAAGAAATATTAAGAAATATAATATAATTATAAAATTATATAATATAATATAATATAAATATAAATATAATTAAGAAATATATAAGAAAAATCAGGACCTGCTTAAACAGGAGTAATACAGATTTACTAGTTCACATGTTTGTGAGATTGCATCTAAATTGCTGCAATTCTCTTAATTTCGGGACTTCCGGCCGGCGCCTTGTTCGTCTGCAACTGGTGCACAACTCAGCAGTTCAAACGGTTTGTCATCATCAGTGTAGCTGCCACATCCCAAAACTTCGGTCTAGACTTCACAGGCCCCTGACCAAGCATCAAATCGACTTCAAGATCTTCTCTCTGGCTTAAAGGTCGCTTCACTCGGTTGCATCAGCTTACCTATCCGACCTCCCTGCTCCTCCAATGTGCTCTCGCACCACCAGCTTCTCGACTTGAAGATGTCTTGTTGTTACTCACACAAAATTGAAATCTAGTGATCGGCCCTTGAGTTAGACGGCACAGAAAGTCTGTAACTCACATACTGCTCCTGTTACCACGTGCAATGGCTTTGCATCATGTAAGTTCCAACTAAAGATGCTTCTTTTCTGTCCTGCTCACCCCCTACCCCACTGAACACATAATTTTGCTCCCTTGTGCTTTGAATGCAAACGTGTGCATGATTCAGTGCTTGTTACCAACCACGGTCCAACTAACCAGAGGTCCTCTCAGTCTTCTTACGCGCTTTTGCATTCTGATCTAAGCATGCTATTCGAAGCAAGCTGCTAAACGCCCAGACGAAGACTTAGTTCTCTTAATGTGCTATGCAATCGACCTGTTGCTATTATTATTATTATTGAGATGGACAGGCTATGATCTCAACTATGGTGAAATAGTGCAACAAAAGGCTAGCCGCAGGAGGAGGAACTGCTACGGATCTTCCGCATGCCCGTAATACGAACTTACCCACATCCCGAATGAAGTTCTGAGGCCGTTCACCGGTATCAAGGAAATGTTGACAGTAGTCATTGTGTGGATTGGCACTTTGCGTGCCCTAAACGAGAAGAAGATTACAGAATGCATTAGGACTGCAGAAGAATCACCAACAGCAATGAATTGTTGAACGTCTGATATAGCAACAACAATGAACATGACACGGTCACACGACATGAGAGGCCGATAACCGACATGGCCAATCATGTAGCATTGCAATAAAACCGCAGTGCACTTCCCAACAGCGATAGTAATACCCTAGAATAACTTGGCGCAAAGAATGCTAACGTTCCACAGTTCTTCTAACTCTACTGGCAGTAGAAGTTCGTTGGTCCTTTGGACAACATTGATGGTCCGGCTAACTACTGTGGCACTATGGATACAAGTAGCTACCTGTAAGTACCAAGAACTCCTGCCTCGAGGCACTAGACAATGCATCAGCACACCCAACAGCATGCTTATGTGTGATTATGACCCCATCCCCCTCTGGCTGGCAATCACAAAGCAAGAAAAGAAAGTAAGCTTCTCAAGGCATTCGAAATAGAAGCATGGCCAAGGAACGTCCAATGCAGCTCATCTTTCCACATATCCCGGATATGTAAATTGATGATGTGCAAAAACAGGCAACACGTTTCATTCTGCCAAAAAGTACACGACACCCCTTAACCGGGCTCCCGTCACTTACGCTTGCTAATAGTAATTGGAACAAAAATGGCTGGAGACTGGCCAATGCACATTTTTCTCGTGGGTTTTAGGTTTTTTTTCTCATGGGTTCGGCTGCTCGAACTTTCCGACCCAGTCGTGCGTTCAACTCCTAAAGAAATAATATGAAATACTAGCTGATTTAACAGCCTCTTTTGTATAGCAATAGAAGAACCTTTACGGTTATCACTGCCGCTTGCAGCGCAATAAAGATTCGCCCACAACAAGATTCGAACCCATGACCTCGGGGCCGAGGTCGTGAAAAGCAACCACCTTACCTAGTGAGCCATCACGGCTCAAATTAAAGCTGGAAACTCATACTGCAAGGTAATCCCCTACTACAAGTGGAAATGATAGCTGCTAAGGTTCTGCTGCTATATAAATGAGGCTGTTGAATCGGCTGACATTTACTGCTACTTTACCTTGAGAAATGTGCTCGAGTCAACGTAGACAGCAGGGTCGTCGGTGTGCTCCTCATCTTTTCGTTCCAGCTGCAGCTGCCACTGCTGCACATCCTCCTGCCTTGCAGCTAAAGGATGCTGGGCTGCTGACGTCAGATGCGGAGCTGTTTGGGATGAGGCTGCTGCAGCAGCATCGGCTGCTGCCACTGGCTGAGCCACTGCTGCGCCTCCAGCAACTGGCGGCTTGGTCCTCGCAGGCGCATGTCCGAGCTCCTGCAGCAGGAGGAGGCATGCGCAAACACACGCACGCATTACCGTCCGTGGAGGTTTCTTAGCGCTGAAACCTCGGAGACGGCATCTCAGCTAGCTGCCTGCCAGCAGCGCAACTCAGCTTCAAGTGTCCCACACCCCATCCCACCCACCTGGTCGGTCGCCGTATGCCAGTGGGAGCAGAAAGCTGGAACTGCATAAATAGCCACGATGTTGTACGGAGCCACGATGTGGCATGTGGTATGGAAGAGACGTTTTAGTTTTCTATCCCGCCATTGGCTGCCACCATCATAGCGATTAGCAACAGCAGATAGGCAAGCAGCTAAGGTTGCTGCTGCTGCTATTGCCAACATAGGGCGCGTGGCTGAGAGAACGGCTCAGGTCGAGCCTATAGGCCACAAGGCTCCAACAGTACAGCTCATGTCCGTCTAGGCAGCAGCCAATCGGGTTTACTTTCACGTAACTGAGCATATTATCACGTTCCCTTTGCAGCAAACGTAAATCGCCTAAAAAGAGATCTGAGGGCGCTTTATCAAATGTGTTAGTATTATTATTATTATTACTATTATTACATCACAAGCACTAAGGTTAGCGCAAGAACAGACGTGTGAGCAGCCGTCTCCGGACGTTTAACTAGTATTTAGGCTGACAGCAGCAATGGTTGCAATCCGCCTGCATCAGGACTTCAACGTTGGAGTTCAACAAATGCAAGATTGTCATAGCTGAGAGCACATTTGAGCAAAAGCCGATAAGTGTCGAAGTGCTGTCAACACTGGACTTTGAAGCACTTTCTGGCTTATCGGCAACTTATATGCACGAACCGGACGCCTCAGCGCATGCGGAGAGCCTGTGCATAAGTAAGCTCCAAACTGAATTCGTCAAAAAAAGTACTTCACTCAATTTATTGTTGGTCAAGCTAGTTAAATTTCAATACTCCAACACTCTGTTTAAGGATAGTTATATCTTTCAGCAAGACAGCTATCCTAAGCACACTCGTGGTGCTAATGCAGTGGCCCAGCCAGTCAACTGATCAGAACCTATAGAACGTTTATGGGACAATATCGGCAGGCTTCTGAGGCAGAGGTTCGACCTACACCTGTGGCCGACCTTTTCAGTAAAACTCATGCTCTGTGGAATGCACAGCAACACAAGAGAAAACGCAGAAGCTTGTGGCCTCCATGTGTGGCCAGACAAGGAAGGTCATCAAGAATGAAGGTCGGACAAAGTCGGACTAAACGATTGCATACGAAGAGCGTGAATGAACAACAAACTTGGACTACAGTACTACAAGCAGCATCGCGATTTGTGTGGCCTGATAAGGCAGACAGCACTGGCCAACATACCTTCGGGACGGTAAGCAGTATTCAACAGTAGGACTGCTACGAAGGCAGCTGCCAAGACGGCTTAACTGGCTAGCTATGACGTTTTTTATGACAAGAGTAACTAAAGCACATTTGGCTTTAAAAGTCTGCTTTCGCAACCTAATCATTAATTAGCCCAAGACAACTGCACTGGTCCGGTCAGCCACAGCACCTGCCCAAGCCACTCAAAGCTGGATTCCAGACTCTAAAGCTAAAGCTAAAGCTGTCATGACGACAGAATGCCAGGTCAGTGCAGGTGGGTGACCTACAAGGCCAAATCGGCTATCTGGGTGTGACACACCGCATCGCATAATTCACATTTACTCAAGGAAAAGCACGGTCAGCCAATGCCTGATGAAAGAACCTTACCCTCACTGCAAAGGGATAGGGAAGGACCTGCCTTGCCATCAGGAATAAAGAGAAAACGGTAGGCCTTGCAGCTGCATAATAGCAACTGTTAGTATAGCTATGCGACAGAGTCTAGCTCGCTTTAGAGCTATTAGGAAAAAAATATGCACACAAGCAACCACTGCCAAAAATTTGGTAATTACATGGAATCACAATCAAAACTCAGTAAGTGTCAAATCTACACTATTACAACAAGCAGCCGAATAGAGATGCAGCAATTGCTGGAAGCAATCATAACTAGAAGCTGCACTCTGAATACAAACCTCTAAATGCCACCTGCAATACTAAGGAATGCCATTACAGCTAAGAGCATCTGCCAGCATTTCAACACCTGCTTCTCGGCACAAATTACACGGCTCCGGAAGCTTCATTCATAAGCCGGGATAGCCAGCAAGCCACAACAGCAATCATTCACAAAATTAGGGCAGCATAACAACCAACTGAATAGATGTGTATACACAACCTTGCTGACAAATCTAAGCTGGACAGTAAAATGTACAGCCTTTCCCGAAAGTCTTGTCGCACCATTGAAAATGAACACATTGGTATAACGGAGCAGCAAATCCAAGTTAGCCACCGGTTCCAGTAAGCGTCGACTGTCAGCAGATAAAGTGGAACAGCTGTAGTTGGTGGTTAGTACACTATGCATTTTTAAACTACAAAAACCACAGGGAGCTATGGACAATGGAAATTAAAATGTGGCATTTTCTATGTACTAACAAATTTGAATTGTGTTCAGTCTTTTGCTCCGTACAAGTTCTCCTAAATTTTCGAAATCGTTATGGGCATGAGTTGGCATGACTTGGCCTAACCACCGGCTGAGGTATGGCTTCTTCCGGCTTCTTCTGGCGATAAGTCCATTATGCCTAGGTGATCACTGCTCGAAGCCACTATGAAAGGATGATTGCAGGCCTCGAATAAAGCGAACTAAGCACACTAAGTGACATGCATGCCCAAAATCAGTCGTAGACAGACAAGTGAGCTACAATCTTAAAAAACTTATAGCTCGCTGAAGTTTGAACGGTAGACTGCACCCAGGTCGCTCGTGGAAGGCGACCAAAGGCTTTCACCTGAAGGTGTTGGCTCTTCAGTGATGAAAGGCCTTCCAAAAGAGCTAGAGACCAGCACGGCCACAAGAAAAGACAAGGTGTGCCGCAGGTTTGCGAGGTATGGCATGCCTAGGAATCACAGGCACAGAGCTAAACTGGATTCGGTCCTACCTCAGTGAGAGTCTAGATGTACATGGCCACCGGTCATCCAGGAAGCCCTTAACACTTATTATACATCCGAGTTTTGTGGCAGATACCTTTTCGCAATCTATATCCTCCATCTGGCCGATGTCATTATAAAACACAATCTGAGCTTTCATTTTTATGCAGATGACACTCAGATCGAACTATACTTTTGACACTTTTAAGCCTCGATCAGTGTCCGACTCACTCACCTCCCCTCTGCAGCCTCGATCGAGGACGTTCATACCAGACCCCTAACTTACTGAGGCTAAACGATGGTTAGACTAACCTTATAATTGTGGGCAATAATGTCAACCTTAAGTTGCAAGACCTCATCCTCATGATTGGTATATCTCGCGTCACGACAGTGAGCCTGCTAATCAACTGGGTGTCAACTGCTTTTCCAACATGACTTGTCATTGGATAAGCACAACGCCTACACAGTACTTCAGCTGTAAGACATACGCCGAAATCAGGGCTTGCTTAGACAACAGCCAAAGCAGTCAATGCGTTAGTTAGTAACATCGTGTCAAGACTACTGCAATACCCATTATTCAGAAGTCTTGGCCTGTGTCCTTAATCGTCTCAAACTAGTACACAACTCAGAAACTCGTCTCAATTGTCGTCAACGGCTTAGCTGCCACACCACCCCACTTTTGGCTGAGCTTCACTGGCTACTTATATCAAGCATCGAATCTTCCAAGATCCTCTGCTTGGCTTACAGGTCACGTCACTCGGTAGTACCAACTTGCCAATCTGACCTCCTAGCTCATTCAGTTAGCTCTCCTGCCAACTTGCTCTTAGGCATTCAGTTGTCTCACAGTCCCCTCCCACTCCCCCGAAAGAAAATTGAATTGAAGATGCCTTGCTGTTCTTCGAACTAAATTGAAATCTAGTGACCGCATGTCATTTACTCAATGGTATTGCTTCACTCGCAGGTGTTGTAAAGCGCTTGGATAGAGATGTAGTCTCTTATGGTGCTATACAAACGACATATGATTAGCAGCATGGTATATTGAGAAGGGTCACCAGACGCAAGCATTTTGTTACAGACTGACAGACAGAAGAGATCTGCTCTGATGGGCCTAGGGGCCATGCCCACAACCCGGCAGACAATTGAAGTCGAGTTTTATGGACCACCGAGTCCAAGTTTATGTTTTTTGCTAGCAAATAAACAAAGAATATTCGTAAGTCAGCAAAAAGATTAGATGTACCACCCTGATTACATGACAGTAAAATTCTGCAAAGAAAGTGTCATGGTGAGGGGGGTTCCTTCTGCTCCTTCGGTTTCCGAGTTTTTACCGTTTTGATAGACTTCTCCACCAGCAAATGCACATTGCTCTGGTGCAAAATGCTGGGATTCCAAATGATGAGATTTTAGAGGAACCTATTGCATTTGGCAGCAACTTAATGACCTGCAAGCTCCCAAACGATTTTTGGCAGGCAGAGCTGCCCGAGTACGCAATTGGCCGAGCCGGTCACCTGACCTAAATCCCAGAGCATGTATATTTTATTAGATAAAAATAATGAACAGAGAGTCAAGGCACCACGATTTCTTATAATGCATACTTCACGTTATCACCTCGGCATTGATTACACAAGCTTCCCGTACATTTCTGGAGAATTTGAGGCTGAGCAATCCTTGAAAATCTCAAAAGATGTATCGGATTGCATGTGTGGGACACATCTGAACCTTAGAGAGACTGGTTGGCTTCATCCACAAATGCACGACTGGATTCGTGGTCTCAATTGGCTGGAAGAATAAGTCCGTGCAATGCTCATGAACAATGCTTTAATAGCCAGAGTAGTCTCTTTTGGATTCTTGTCATACTGCCAACGTAAGTCGAGCCCTTAAAGAGTGTAAGCCAATGGCAAGCTCAAGTTCCAAAAAATATCCAGATCGACATGCTGATAGCTGATTCCACGAATCCTGTGCAGGTGGTTTAGAGAAGTTAAGAAGTTACACGGGAAGTTAAGAAGAAACCCTAAACCATCACACAAGATTTCCAATACCGAATTGGATAGGCATTTTCGGGGCGGTTATAAGAAATATCGAGTGGATTCCGGCTTGGTAAGCTATTAACAGCGATAAGCCACACAAACATGATAGATGAAAAAGGGACTACCCAGACGATTGCACATAAAGTAGGTTGCTTACATACTACATCAGTGGCCGCACAGTCACGTCTAAGCAAAAATAGTTGGTACTACATAAATATAGCAGACAAAGTAAATAAAGTACTACTCTTACACCGTCCAGTTAGTTATTTTAACCGAAGACTGTAAGTCACATAAAAGACCATGACATGACATTTAGCCTATATGTACCAAATGGGCTAAAGCATTCAAGTGCTAGTTCTCTCACGAACAATTCAGTTGTAATACCTATCTAGTGAGAAACAGCAAAACTCTCGAACAGGAGCACGCTTTGATAAAAAAAAGTCAGTGCATTAACCTATAGATCTACTTTAACTGGAGCTTTTGAGGCCAGTAAGTACACTGCCCTGGGGGAATAAAACCAAGACTTCAAACTGGCTCTGCTAGTGAGATTGCTCTAACAGGTAAGCCCTATTAAAACATATAATATAAAGACTGGCCGGTTCAACAGTCTTATTTATACAATGACACAGAGTGCATTTGTGTTCATCACTCTATTTGCATGTGGCAATAAAAAATTGCCTGCTGTAGGCCTTGAACACACGACCGGACCAAGAAGTGCAATACATTTGAGAGAAATCAATCTTAAGCTACGTTCACTCATGGCCAAAAATATTTAGACCGGTCAACCAATATGGACATCACAAATCAGCCATTCGTATTTTGGCTAAAATTCACGGACAGCATGGGCAAAACAACAATTGTGGTATGAAACAGCATCTGCTAAACAGGTAGCAGTGTAATGCATTGGATCATAGTGCACCTTCCTCAATGTATGAGTAAGTCCCTAATTTTATGAACTTAATTTTTAAGGCCGACCTGCACTCGGCTAGCCAGCGATGACGCCAGCTGCTGCATGCCTCCTACAGCACAGCTATCATGCCATAGACTCTCAATGGGGTTTTAATCTGGTGACAGACTTGGCCAGTACAGGACTGCTGCTGCAAACTTAGCAAAGAGTCTTTTGCAAACCACTGCACGTTTACATATGTTATCCTTCGGATGTGATTACGCTGTCCCTCTGAAGTCATCATACACATCGACATCCAACGTTCTGCAGCTTGTCAAGATAAACTTTTTGAGCATAATATCCAGAAAGCAATGCAGCATTCCAATGCCAGCATCACAAAAATGGCCCTAAACCAAGACTGTGTACCATTTTTTTTTTAATAAATGCTGCAAGAAATTACCACTATACTCTTGCTTTGGCTTACACGAAGCTAGGATTGTTGTTCCAGACGATAACACGCTGACTTTCGTTAGTCCGTTAAAATAAGTTCTTCCGGCTTTATGCTGCTTACTGCATAAGCGCTTTCTTCGGCACTCACCGAAATATTCTCTGCTTGCTAGTCGCCGATACCATGCATGCACCTGCCTGCATATGCTATACCAGCTGCTTGTGATTGTTACTGCCAATCATTTGGTAAGGCTTTCTATACCGCATCTGTAAAGTGCCTAGAAAGAGATTCAGTTCTCCGAGGTTGCTACACAAATGTATTATTATTATTTGCCAGATAACTTCACGTTTGCCAGATGCCAATGACTAAGCTAACTTTTTTAGTGTGATCCAGCCTTCAGTGGTGTCACGTTCAGCAAATAACCCTCGAGGCTCCATACCTTCAATAAATAATTTATACATTATATATATATATATATATATATATATATATATATATCTTACAAGTTCTACTTGGCAAGAGCCATTAACTGATGTGGAACCTCAGCAAAAAAGGTTGACGTGAGTCTCAGAACAACCCCAAAACCACGCCATTACTTCAAACTCTAACAGAAAGATATATTCAACAGCTACATTTTACTCACCCGGGTGCCCTCAATGATGAAACAACTTACCGTATGGCTGCTGGACGTGCTCCAACTGCTGCTTCTGTCAGACGAACTGCACTGCTCATCATCGTGGCTATCAAAAGATCAACGACTAAAGCACATGTACAACAAAGCCGAGCACGGCCATTATACAGGGGGGGACACAGTTGCCTTAACGACATCCAGCACAAAAGTTTAAACACAGCCCGAGTTGACCAGAAACAATTGATAATTGTGTGCAAATTTCATTACAGTTTTGAGACAAACGTCACGAAACATGATTGAGGAGCACACAAACAGGATTGAGAACCACAATCACCAAAGTGAAAACTCGGTTATGCAATATGAGAATGCAGGGAATGCAGAGAATGCAGAGAGAGAGAGAGAGAGACAGAGAGAGAGAGAGAGAGAGACAGAGACAGAGACAGAGACAGAGACCAGATGATTGTAGAAGCTAAGAATATCATCTACGCTGAACGAGCAATTAGTTACTCCGAAAAGAGAAAAAAGGCAGTTAACTACAGGTTATGTTCATTATAGACCTCACTACTGTTGAGCCGACTACAGGGAGTCAGGCTGCCCCTGAGTCTGCCTGCCCACTTACATGTGGTTCAAAAGGACTTGAAAAAGACACAAAGACTTTAAAATAAGCTACCAACATTCCCTATAGCATTTGCTCTACCAAAATGAGTTATCTTTCCATGCTTTCACTTTTATCACTAAGCAGTTGATCCTTTCCTGCAAACAGCCTTTCCAGCATACAGGGGAAGTCATAAGTTAAAGCGAGCTGCCACACTTACCGAAAAGTCCATTAATTTATTTCATTCTCCTTTCACGAGCCATTAATTCAATGTGCACATCACTAAGGTGATAGATAAGTATGTTATGCTTTAGTTTTCAATTAGTAAATGACATGTTAACAAGAGGTGGCACTCACACTTCTTCTAGCTGCTTCTTAATGTGGAGTGGCATGAGCATTACAATACTCATGAACAATTCTGGAGTAAGTTGTCACCAGCATTGACATAGAACCTCAAAAAAGCATCTCGTGAAGTGATGCGAGCAGCCGACGATGGTATATGTCGCTCCTCTCCTCTCTCACGCCTCTCCTCTCTCGCTCCGCTCCTCTCTCGGTCCTCTCCTCTCTCGCTTCTCTCTCTCCCTCGCGGGTATATGTCGCTCCAAAGCATCCAGAGCTTTTCGATGCGGTGCAGATCAGGGCTTATCCTTGGCTCTGGCAATACAGTCAGCATATGATACACGTGATCAGGACCATGGTCGAAAAAATCTCACCGACATTGTGGGGTGCTTAGGATCGCTATCGTCCTGATATGAAATCTAGCCCTCACATGGCCATCGCTTGGAACACCAATTTGCTTACAATGTCTACGTATTTATTCGGTTTCACAACGCCTAAAGCGATGGTGAGTTCAGCTACCAGATGATGTGCAACAGCACCATACCATAACTCCTTTGCTGCTGCCAAACCTTACTGTCTTCTGAAGTAATTGTGGTATGCCTAATTTATATGCTGATTCAAATATGCTCTCCCATCAATACTGAAAATGGTGAACTTTGATCAGTCCACAATACCTGGCTTGCCGGGCAAGGTCCAGCAGTCGTGGCCGATAAGCTATTGCAGCTGTTCATTTTTGCATTTTAGAAAGCAAGTAGCATAACTTGCTGGTGTAACCTTCGAAGAATGATTGCTTCCTTCAGCTTAGGCCTTATTGCGA
Organism: Cristatella mucedo; assembly: GCA_009760855.2. NCBI lineage: Eukaryota > Metazoa > Bryozoa > Phylactolaemata > Cristatellidae > Cristatella > Cristatella mucedo. The sequence goes on from WPIO01000025.1 coordinate 2,509,538, forward strand.
GTAGGTTTCCTAAAAATAATTTTCGAATGAGCTAACCTGCTCTTCAAGGCTTGCATTATATGGCCCTGTCATCTCACACGTTTGTCAGCTTAGAGCTACTACGCGGCTTTCTGCTTCCATCGCACCAGTTGCAAAGTCTTCTTAATATTGTAGTATACAAGCTGCTCGGAAATCACAAGTGCTCATGCAATGCGTAACTTGCTGTAGCATGCAAAGTACAGCCACCAAATGAGTCCTTTAGTGATGGCAGAAATCGCTTTGCCTTTGTCCATCTCTCAGCGATCGTTAGCTTTACCACTGTTTTACAAACTCCAAATTCAGTTGCAAAAAGGAAGTCACCGGCTAGGTCTCCGGAAAATATCCCGACTCAGCAAACAGAAGTAAGTACTAGCTGATTTAACAGGCTCTTTTTGTATAGTGACAGAAGAGCCTTTACGGCTATCACCACCGCTTGCAGTGGCAATCAAGGATCGCCCAATGCAGGATTCGAACCCACGACCTCGGGGCCGAGGTCATGAAAAGCAACCGCCTTACCTAGTGAGCCATTACGGCTCACCAAGAAGCACTTTACTGTGCAATAATTGAGTAATCGGTAGGTAAAGTACACCAACATTAATTAGGTGCCATTTTAAATGCATGCTTCGATGCCAGGAAGGTATTTACAAGCAGAAATGGTTTCTCCTCTGCCTGGGTGTGATGGGAACTACTTTGTGTAATAAGGATTGATATATGATTAGTACGGGGTACAGCATCTGAGCTAGTCCAGTGGGAAGAGGTCTCAATCATAGGAATGTCCTTTTTGAGCACTAGCTTAAACTTGTGAGGCACCTGTATGTCAAGCGCCTTCAAAGAGATTTACTTCTGTTGGGACACCTATACAAATGTTAATTATTATTGTTACATCGAGTCGGGAGACATTGGTAAAAAATAATGATAAAAATAGTAAGCTACTAAACAAGATAAATTCAGCAGCTGGATTATAGCACAGAGACCCGCATACTTACTACCGTATTTCCCTTCGACAATGAACAAACATGAGACCTGCTGGTCTCGGAGTTTGACATCTGACACAAGCAGACAGCATCTACATAATCGTTATCCAGCTTCCATGAACATAAACATAGGCACGATAACAGTTGCATTTGTCTTAACAGTGTCACATACTAAGAAACCCTTACACAAGCCAGCCTAAACACTTTCTTTGACCGCTTTTTTCGGTACCCATTCACCTTGAATATGGTATCCACATTAAGTATCTTTGCTCACAGCACATTTTGTTACTAACTTTTGCATTGAAGCAGCCTTGGAAGCTAAAAGCTTAATGCAATGCGCCTTATTTGGGTATGTATTTCGATCGCTAGGGCTAAGTAGAGGAAAACGCTAGCAGACTTGTTCACGGGATCAATGTGTTTTTCTAAGAGCAAGCCATACTTTTCCTATGAATGGTCCCAAGTTTGGCCCAAACCGTATGAGGCAAGAAGGCTTAAAAGCAACAATAGATGGCTGATAGTGTCTTCGGCCTCCAAGAATGCTTGCACATGTCCTACCCCTATCACCACATATCATCAATCCCGAAAAGACCCATATCAAATAAGCACTTGAACAGCAACTTGGTGTAAACTAGGTGTATGGTCGCGAGTGACCACAGACGCATACATACCCCTTGTCAACTTTGCGTGGTAGTTCGTCATTTTCCCCTTTTCCTTGCAGTGCATCAACAAGATTTTCCGGGTCTGTAATACCCAACTGCAAGCCAACAAGCAGTTCATGCCCACATAATCACAAGTTTGACAAACAGAGCCTAGCAGGTCGTCTGCTAAGACTCTCGTGAGACACGATGAATCTAACAGCCAAACGATTTAACCATCCACACGACTTTCTTCATCATTCATCGCATAAGACCACTTATAAATGAGATATCAAAAAATTAGGAGCCACATCGGCAAGGCCTCATATACCGAAAGTACGGCTCCTGGGAAACAAGTGCACACATATTTCCTAGAATTACAGTAAATGTGTGAGTCTGGAATGCATTGGGAAAGCTTTTAAAAAGGTAGAAAGCCGGGGATTTGTTGCTATTTTTTGCGAACACACGAGGCAGAGTGACGAAGGTCACATGCCTCATACCATAATTGGTAAGACTTTGCATCGACTGAAGAAAGATTCTGCCACCTCATGCTTAATGGGCTTCTTAAGCTGACGATGTTACTTAAGCTGACGCCGTTCCCTTTCACTGCTCTCGAAATTTGGCCTACAGCAGGGGATTTAAACGACCAATTATGAGAATCAATATGCAGAACTCAATAAGCAAGGTTTTTCATCGCCATTTAAATTCGAAAGGTTTGCTGCCATTCAAGAGCAAATGTCAGCAATACATGCTGCAAGGCTGTTGAACAAGTTACCTAATCAAATTCCTTGATTACAGATGTGACAGTTGCAGTCTGTTCTAAGGTCACGACCAATCCACAAGCTCATTGGCTCATGAATGACAGGCAAAGAAAAAAAAGAACAATTTTTTGGGCCAACCGATGTAGTTATGACATACTTGGCCAGCATCCTGGAAGAGAGCTGCTCGCGAACAGTAAAGTAGCCTCAGTTATACTTACCACGATAAGAGGCTAGACCAGGAAAAAGCTCACTGGGAGAGTACACAGGGCTCTCGGGAGACTTCCACAAATGCTCAGTTGCACACTCCTTGTAAACCGTCAAGAATAGAGTAAAGACATCTGTTTTTTAGAGCTGCTTGAGGTAAACTCTTCCTCTAATCATATGCGCGGTAGGGAATACTCGCTAACATTATAAAAGGTAGATACTAGCAAACAATATACATATAGTTCAAAGAAGAAATTACTTCATGGGCAAAAGCAGATAACGTGTTTGTCAAAGCCAGACCGTAATATTCTTAATTTACAATTATTCAGGACCTAGACAGCTCCTAGACTGTTAGTAAAGTCTGAGAAATTGGTTAACGATACTCGTAGATTATTATGAGACTCTCGCAATCGAATGCAGGATATAATTACAATTTAAAAGAGTCACTTACTGATTGCACGTCAGCCTTAAGTTTATCGGCCGATAATTTCCAAAATCCATGCACTCTTTTCTTTGGTGAGGAGAGAAGGTGAAATGAAAGATAAAAATAAAAGAATGTATCTTTTCAGTCATACGAGCCCAGATGTGTACCCCAAGCGAAATGCCGCCTCCCTTTGAGAACCACAAACAAAAAATTAAAATAATCGTAGCCCTATAATCCTCAGAAAAATCTTCATAAAATAATAGCGATATAACCAGGAATGATTAAGGAAACTATCTGCAAGAAAGGGTTAGAAGTAAGCAAACCTGGTCTAGGGTGGGCTCGTGACTGTCCTGAGTACTAAATACGTCATTTAATCAATGCCCACAAAGTTAAAAGTTCATAGGTCAGTCATATGAGGATGCAAGTCTGCATCTTGCATGGGTGACAATTGTTTTCACTACAACTCAAGCTGATCTGACCAACTATTCTAAGTTTTTAAAGCAGTAATAAACAAATGCAGCCACAATGATTACCGGTTTGCGTCAATAATTCAAAAGGAAAACTTAAAATCGCACTGTTATCGCACCTGCTGCGCTAACAGCTTCCTTCGCTTTTCCGACTTCTGCTTTAAAGCCTGAAGACGAGCGCTCATTCCGTGCAGTTACCGGCTAACCGAGAATCAGAAACAGAAGCGCATTGAATCGTTGTAGTACTAGAAAGGCAGGATCTTGGTGCAGGATTGATGATGGAGTAGCTCTAGAGCAAGAAAAGCACCATCTCACGCTGCTATGCCTATATATTGTCACTTAAGTCAGCTTTATAATCTAAAATATTCAATATTTATACTGTGTATACCCTATCACATGTAGACAAGCATCTGGTAGAGCTAAAGTTGCAGCGTCACAAGCTTCCTGCAGTGTCTTCCCAGCGTTTTCGGCCGGAGCGTAGATGCCGCATCAGACAGCTACCCTCTTTAATTTGAGATCGTGTAAAAAAGTCCATCCCAACTGGAGAAATGTTCCAGTCTACAGACAGTTGCTTCCTCCAGTGTTGAAGAACGAGGTGAAAGGAAAGACGGAGAAAACGAAGAGTACGGGCTTTTCGCGAGCGGTACTGCTTCAGCTATCGAAGTATAGTCGACTCTAGAACTTGAGCATACCTAGATTGCTCTTCTAGCTAGCTACGTGTTGAATATTTTTTCTTAAATTCCATTGCTGCTTGCCGTCATTTAGAGCGGATGCAGCGCTCGCTCAGATGGCTTGACCACGGTGCACATGCACAGCATCGGGTTGCACCCACCATGTACTAGCCGGGACTGCCGAAGGTTTAAACGCGCACCGGTACTAAAGCGCCGCATGCTTTTGCTTTAGTCAACCAAATTCGTGCCCTTAAAACTGGTGATTTAAAGGCATCTTTGTTTCTCTCATTTTGTAAACAGGAAATCGGTACGCATAAACAGTGCAATAGTGAGGTTCGGACCTGATAGTTCTAATGTTTAGATCGCTCTTGGCCTCTGTTGCAGTTTGCTAATGTCACAGAGCTAACCTCAGCTGGATCATTGGCCAGTAGATCATTGTCTGAATGAGTACATAGCTGCACAGTGCCGGATTCGGTGTCTTGCTTTTGCTGTCAATATTACTACAGGGTGCGTTTTTTCTAGGATTTTTTGTGGCAGTGAATTCATCGTTATGTTAGGTAAAAGTAATTCGTTGCAGAGGAGAGTCGAATTATTGATGCATGCAGTAGATTTTGGTGTTCTCCGTGCGGTACCGTTTTGAAGACCGGGAATAGTAAAATGACCGGTTCGGTGAACTCATTTTTGTCAACGAGCCAGTCACTATTCGCCACGGGCTCTGTCTATAAGCCAGTTCGGAACAATAGCCACACACTTGCTGTTTTCGATCAACGTAGTAATGCCAGGTAATGTGCTTGTATTGCATGGCATGTTGTAGTCTTCTTGCTCGTTGGTTAATCATGACGAGGGATAAAGCCATATGCTGCCCTGTTTATTTATATTTACCAATTGCTTGAAATGGCAGCATCTCCTTTTTTCAGATGGTTGTATTCAGGAAATGTCAATGATGATGGCATGCTGGCAGAAAAACGAATTTGAAGAAAGGCGGTGCGTCAAAGAAATAGATGCCTTCCAGAAATGTTTTTATAGGCTGAAGGTATGTTTAATTGACCTGTATATTGAACCGTGATTGAATATTATCTTGGAAAATGAAATAGACATTCGTTTTGTTTACTAAGAGCACTCAATCTCTCTTAAGTTCATTACATTTACTGGATCAGAGCCTTTTAGTTGGTTAAGGGTAACGTTCACCGTATCAGCTTGCATAAGCATGCAAAGGATAAAGCACGTGGCCTGAAAAAATGCTGTGAGGAGCAGAATTTAGTGAATAGATTTGCTGTACTTTCAGTGATAGATCTTTAGGGATGGTTTAGTGTGTTTCTAAGTGAGAGCCAGGTACCACCATTGTAGTCTACGGTTCACTTTACTATACTTATTCGTTCATTTCAAGTAATATTCAACATCTAATACACCCCGAGAAGACTAGTTGAGCTCCTTTGGATACTTAGTTTAACTTGCTGTAATCATTGGGGAAAATTGGCAGCTTTTTTTATACCTTTGAATGTCGCAAAACCTATCAATAGATTCTTCATGTGCTCACTGCTATTATGTGATGCAGCCCAGTTTGAATGCAGAAAGGGGCGTAGCATGACACCCGGACTCAGGCTTGGTCCAGGATAGTGCTTTGGAAATTGATTTGGTCCAGTCTTTTTTGTGGTACAGGTTCATAACTAAGTTAATCGTAAAGATTCAATACTCACAAAGTGACTTGGCAGGATTTTGGCAGTTCGGCAATGCTGAAGTCAGAGAACCCCCCCCCCACGCTCAGAGGTCTCCGATGAAACTGAGAACTGTAGTGGGATGATTGGGGGTTTTGTTAAACCGATCTGGACTTGTGATAGAAAGTGTTTACGTACTTGCCCGGACGCTTCTTTATTGCAGGAGTGAAGACTGGAGGCATTCAGTTCAGCAAATGACAGCCCTGATTTGCTCTCTATAGCTATGTGAATCTGTAACATAAAATTAGTCATGCAGCTCGGTTTTTATAGCTCAGCTGGATTAAAGGTAAATGTAGAGACAACACTGGGAAGATTCGTTCAATAATCGATTAATTTTTCGGAGTGCCGTTCAATAGATATGCATGTTTGAAATGGGATCTGAAGTTTTAGTGATATCCAAATATTCGAAAGCATTGGAAAAACGATGAGGCAAACCATGTCTATCCCTGAAGCTTGTACATCACTAGTACATCACTGCACTAGTTCATTCCTGATTTTAGTTGGATAACTTTGGCTATGCTTTCATGAAACCTTAAACTGAATATTCTGCAAAAATTATGGACATGTATAGGAAAATGTATCTGACCGAAATAAGACTTTACTTCAGCAGTGTACATGCAAAGCTGAACTGACATTTGAAATTTCATGCTAATCCGTCAAATATTGGCCTAGTTATGGGACTAATCTTCTCAGTACTTACTATTAATGATAATGTGAAAAATGTTCACCCGAACCTCTTAAGACTTATTGCTATATACCAAATGTTGCACGAATCATCGTGTAGTAAAGCTTATATCCACGGCAGTTAATTTTTTGGTCATTAGTTGCATGAGTCCTCAAAAAGCAGAATCGTATTGTGGCTGCAGCAGGCCTGTGGTCCTGCCCCGTGTCATGGCTGCCACTGAAGTCTCTTATGACCAGGAGCACAGACGTAAGTCATTTTCAATGCTTAGCTTATGTAATTTCCAGATTGCCACTCGCATTCATCCTTGTGGAAACCTTTTAGGGGTATTGATGCTTATTGACACTGCATGACTTTATTGGTATTGTCTTTAAAAATAATAACTGACCAGACTTCTGAAAACATTTAAGATGAGTAATGCTGTTGATATTGAGCGAATGTATTGGTTCAATTGTTTCGTATGCAGTATGCAATAATATTTAAGCATTCCTCCTATCCCTATTTTACAGGACACCGAGCAGAAACGAATAGAGTCTGAGGCCCGCGGTATGGCGGCTGGTAGTACCGACTTGTCTCCTAAGCAGCTCAACTCTCTTTTTAGGAGATATCCCCAGCCACCGCCGACAGCACAATAGCCCCAGCCCATAGCAAAAGAAGGAAACTCTGTACGCCGTTCTTTTTGCACATAAACGATTACACTCCGAGAGTGTAACTTTTTTTGACAAGAGATGGAAAAGGCTCATTATCACTGGCACTGACTGCAGTGTGTTGTCGAGCATCTATCCTCCTACCCACCTGCACTAATTGGCATACCTCCAATTAAGAAAGAGCAGTGCATCTTATATGGAAGGCTTAGCCTTTGGGTGTTCACAAGCACGGTGGCACCGAGTCTATAGCTCTTACGTGTGATAAGGGGAACTTGCTAGCTTTGATGCCGAAACCGTGTTTGTGGTCAATCAACAGCTCCTGGCGCGCCTGCTTGACTGGTCATAACTAGTTAGCATTAAGTGTGGTTGATATAATAAACTTGATGAAGAACTGCTGTGGTATTAGCTGATTTAACTCCTTTGTGTAATCACCAAGGTGATGCTATCTATTTACCAGCGGCTGCTATCACGAAGCTGCTCATGACATTTGAAATCTTCAACTCACCATTGTAAAGCTCTTGTCAAGTAGGGTGATGGCTTATCCACAATCTATTTGTCCATCTACCATTCAAATCCCGAACACTGGGGGCTCTGGCTTAATGATGCCAAATATCGGTAGTAAAGTTGCAAAAGTGGGGATCTGAGAATAAAGGATCCTGAATAATAGGAAGGAAGTTTGTTGCTGATTAATAGGTTGATTTTCTTACGAAATTAAGTCGAAAGTGTAGTCTATTTTGGACTTGTCATTTTTCATTAAGACTGCTTGCCTCGAAGTTTGCGTATCCCGCGAACCCTGTTGGTAGCAACCGGAGCTTAGTACGGAAGGAGCTACAAGGTTTTGCATCATGAATATAAAATGTGTAATACATAAGTATAGCGCCGTAGGAGAACTTAATCACTATTCAGGCCCGCTTTACATACATCATGGGGCTCAAGCCCACGACCTAGGTCCAGACCTTGGTCGGTGCGAGCACCTTAACCACTGGCCATACCACCTCATGCTAGACACCTGACAAGTGGCCAGGCATGACTGCTGCATTGTCGTAGCACAGCCAGTGAAGTAAGCCTAGCTTGTGTGGTCTAATAGTTTGTCGGGGCTCAGCCGCAGCACAATGGCGCCTGCCTGCAGCAGGCACGATGGGTTGAGCGGATGGGAAGGGCATTTGGAACTCGGACCGAAGCATGAACGGCCGAGTGCTTGTTTCACTTCGAGCGCCAGCCGAATATACGATTATTAAAGCCCCTTAGGTGTTTCCGGGTCATCAAGTGTAACTTGTTTTAAGTCCGTTAACATGCGAAGCCAGCAATAGACATGTCCTTTTTTGACACAAGGACTTGCTTGAAGTCAAGATTGGTATTCTCACATGAAAGTTTTAAAAAAAATAAGCACAATCCATTTTGCTTTTGGGGCCCCTTGGCCTTGGCGCTCGGAGACATCTGCCCCCTGCGAACCCCTTGCTACGCCTCTGTCGGGCCGATAAGTCGTTACAAACAAACGGCGTCTTGCTCGACTTCCTACTTCCATCTGGATTTAACGTCTAGCGTAGGTTAACTCACGGTAGCTAGCGATAGCCAAAACAATTAACAACGATAATGTCACCTTGTTTTTTTTTTACTTTTCGGCACCATCCCATGACCTTTCTCGACACTGAGCTCTACACGCATCAATAATGACGGTTGTGCCTTGCGACGCTCATACGCCTGTCTACTAGTTCTGTACATGGTTTACTTTCAAGTTTAGGTCAGTCAGAGCCGAAGGTCGGGTTGTGACGTAGATCTCCTATGTACTTATACTGCATCCTGTATTGACTGACGGGAGCTAGCTAATTATGTGTGTATATATATATACAAGTGAACGAGCGATCCTTTTTTGAAGATATTTGGAGAAGTGGTTGGTCTCAGTGATGGAAGTTTAGGGTGCTGAGCTGGTTTGGTCCAGCGGTTAAGATGCTCGCCCCGACCAAGGTCTGGCTGAGGTCGAGTGATCGAGCCCCGAGGCATATGTGAAGCGCCTGAATAGAGATAAGTTCTCTTGGGGCGAAATTCAAATGAATTATATATACATATACATATATATATATATATATGTATATATATATATATATATATATATATATCTATATATATATATATATATATATATATATATATATATATATATATATATATATATGGTGCAGTGTGTTATTTAGATCAGTCCAGCGTACTCCAGTACATATTTTGTGAAGTCAGGCCTCAACTAGAGAATCCCGTCACTTGCAAGGTCCGAAAGGAATCCCATCACTGGCACGTTCCGCACGGAATCTATTGTTGAACTCTTGTTGCTGAAACTGCCCCTCCAGTTCTCAGAATATTGGCCCTTGCCTAAAGGTATAGAAAGGGGGTCTAGTGAGTCTTGGCTCCCCTCGGAAGGACCTAAAGGGGCGGGCACGTCATCTGGCCGAGCTCCGGCACGCCCTTTCAACCTTTCTATATATTTATTTATATTTTTTTATATTGGGCTGGCCGTGACAAGGTACTGCTCCCTCTGGGCCATATTATTGCTACTCCTTTGTCCTTAGCATTGCTTGTTATTTCTGCTCTGATGACATCCAGCTTTATCTATCCTTTAGAGTACGTTACAGTAGACTTCAGGTCGATTAGTTTGATACACCATCGTGATAAACATTAGAGATTGTAGAACTAGTTTTGCTGCTCTACGAGACGCCATTAGTTGAACAGCCCTTTAAAAGGCTCCTAGCCTACAGGTAACAGTAATTGTCTATCGAAATCTAGCATATGGCCAGAAGGATTGCTCTTGCCAGTCACGGCCAACCTTGCGTGCAGATTTCTGCACCGGACGATGGTTATAGTACATTTTCTTGAATGATGTAAACAATCCTAAGGTATTGAAAGCAATCGATATTAGTAACGCTTGTTAATGCACTAGTTAGAATCTAAACTGCCCTAAATTGGGAGTGAGGCTGGGCCAGCTGATCCCAGTTGTCTCGCACAGCCAGGCAGTTCTGCTCATTGTCGCTTATGCATCATCATACTCTTTCTGCAAAAAAACCAGACATAATATTATCCAGACCTTTTCAGATCGTCAACAGTGAGCTTTAAGCACCAGCAGGAGGATATTCGGGGCTGCTGCTCCGTAGGCCGGTGCACTTCGGTGATTTTAAAGAAATATCCGAAAAGTCTCTGAAACATGCTCACTTGCTGAGTCATATGCAGCTAAAAAGAAGTGCACAACTTGTACGGCATGTCGCAGCAGAAAAGTTAAGGTAATTTTTTTTTAAAGATTGCAAGTGCTTGCTATTCGCCGAAGCAACCTTTTCTGCTGCACATTGTACTACGGGCAAAAGCAATAGATACCTAGCTAGTGCGAGTGAAGATCGACGAGTTAGTTAGACCTGTACTCGGGAGTACATAAGTCGAAGGAGCGAGGAATTCGACTGTATATGGCAACTTGAGCCCCGAAGAGGTCATCAAGTCGGCCTGCGGAGCTTCACTTTGGTAACTGATTGACTGGCAATAATGAGGAAAAAAGCTTCGAAATGGCTAGAGACGCTCGTCGAGAGAGGATTGCCAAAACGTCTTGCCATGGCCTTTCCTCAGATGGATGGTAAGCCAAGTCACTGGCGAGCAGCACCTAAACGAACAACCCACCAGGCGGGCCTCGGCTGGAGGTACGGTGGCTTAAGCTCAATATGTCTACGCATATCATGCCTCCTGTTGTGTCTGCTACCATTCTAACGCTTAGCAGCCGTGTTCGAGACAGCACGAAACAACTATCTCCCAGTTCTGTCGTATCGGCAAGTGCCGGTGCTTATCAGAGTCTCAGAACAGAAAGAAATGAAAATAAAAAATGATACAAACTTGAGGTCATAGTAGCCCAAAGATAGATCTGGCAGAAAAAATAAATACACCTAAGGGTGTTCGTTATATGACGAGACACACACGTAACACAAAAAGGACAATGTCAGTGGGTGAAACGAAAGCTGACCATAGCAGATGCGCCTTGAGCTGAAACTTAAGGTTATTTCAGGAACTGACAGTACCCAGAGGCAAATTCCAGACGGGGATTAAATTCCTAATCCACTTGATTTTGCCTACGGATAATATGGAGAAATGCTCTGCCTAAGTAGCTGTTGGGATCCTTGGGCAGTATGTAATGCAACGTATTTCCGTCTGTAAGTCCACAAAGACTATCTGGGTGTTACTCTGCCGAGTTTTTATAGCCCAATCAAAGCTTAAGCAGCTTTCGATACACATTCCGTAGCCAACAGACTTCATCTTACGGAAAAAAGAGAATGAGAGAAGTATTGCAGAGTCAGGAGAGAAGTTGAGGCAGTGAGTAGCATGGAAGTAGCAGCTCAAGACGGCTGGAAATGATGTGCCACAGTCGGCAGCAGGAGAGTAGATGTCGCTGCGAAAAAATTGTGGAAGTGAGCTCCACAGTCTAGGACCTGAAGAGCAAAAGCCTCTGTCACCGACGGTCTTCAAGCGGAGGAATGGAACAGCTTGTCCATAGATGACCTGAAGGCACGATGAGGTTGTAACTGGTGCAGCAGTTTAGCTAAGTATCAAAGAGTCAAGCTGTGGCGAGTCTATTATGCTTCCTTGAGAGTGCTTGAAAGATTTTGGTTTATTGATTTATGGTTCTACTACTTCTAAAAACGATTCGGGCTTAGCCTTAGCTAAGATTAATTGATGTTACTTCAGAAACCCTCAAGTGCCAACCGGTGGACGGTAAGTCTTGACTTTTTGGAGGCCTTCTGAAGTCCACGTTCAGTGTTTCCGCTCTTTTACGTCAGCCGGAAGCCAAATAGCCTGAAGTCCCCACGCACATCTTTACTCAAAGTAGCGTCAAGTTAGTGATGGTCGACAGCTTAAAGTTGATGACTTCGATCGCCGCCAGAAGTCACTCTATAGCGGTATACTATGTAAAATTCCAGGATTTCAAGATGGTAGCGCATCCGGCTGAATCCAAATGAAGCCAGGGTAGTCCGGAGAAAAGCTGCTGCTACCAATGTTCTAAAGCGTAGTAAATACGATACTAAAATCTTACTGGCACCTTTCAAAATCCCCTGTGTGTGGCAATAGTTATCAATCGAACCTATGGCTCTCGCTCGCATCCGCCGAAGATGAGTCCATAACTACAGACAAACCAATCGACAAACCGACAGATCGAGCAAGGGTCGTTGACCTGGCCGAGATCCTCGGTAGCTGGGGTGGGGTAGAAGGAGGCAAGCGATCTAGGCGGCCTATATTTCTCGTCGGCTTTGTCCAGCAAACGGTTGTCCAAGGAGGGATAGGCTGGGGTATGGCTGCAGTGCGCTGCTGTCGGCGGGTTCGGAATAACCGTATCACCCCAACACTCCCTATCGCGTTCAGAGAGGCGAAATACAGTGAAAGCATAAGTTAATGGTTAAACGTTTGAGTTACCTAAAGGTAGACCGGGTTCTCACCTGTTCGCGAACTCTCGATAAGAGAACTTGAGAAATTCACAGCGAAATCAATACGATTATCAATACAAAATTGACCTGTGTCCGGAGCGGCTGAGCTAAATTGCAGCAGTCCTGGGGCCACCTCAAAGTAACGGGTACTAAGATTAGCAATACTAAGTTAGAAGGCATACTTATGTAACAGTAGTCGCAGCAGAATGCTTACAGGGCACTTCTGGCTTTTTTGACATCCTTTCTCGACTTCTGTAAGTCACTGCTTGCCGGTCTTTGGGTCTGCGCAACAAGGCGCTTAAATTTAGTGCAAAACTCAGCATGAAAGCTTGGCTGTCATGACATGCCCTTTCATTCTCTTAGTCCAGCCTAAATGTTTGAACTACTTCTTAATTAGACCAGGGATCGTAACACCTCCTCTTCTGAATCAAGTCACTTAGCGGTGCTTCGAACCAACCTCAATCCTTTGGAGACCGTACCTTTAGTTCGCATGCTCCCAAACCCCGGACCACGCTCCCAACTATCTCACGACATCCGCGGACTTGACTACTTTTAGTTAAAGCTAAACCCTCACCTTTCCTTACAGCATTTGCTGGGTCCGCGTGAATTGCCCTATGTGTGTTTAGGCGTGCTGACACTGCGCATGTTATCCCTAACCATATTAGCATGTTTTCTTCTCAACAAATTTTAAGTGTCTCGAAAGAGATTAAAATCTCTGAAGGTCTTATACAAATGTCTATTATTATTATAGTTCTGAAAGTATATGCGAGGTTAAAACCTAGGTCCGATGTATTGCATTGGGTTTGGTAATCGTGAGTAACGACTCAATACTAATGAGTCGTCATGCAGCTTAAAAGAGGAAGTTCACGAACGACTTGCATAAGTGCTACACTACCAGCGTCTCCAAACCACCTAAAAGCGTCTTCCTGACTCAGCATTCGCAATCGTGTGACATTTAGAGAGCCCCAATGCCGGCTCTGCCATTCGACAACACCCACCTCCTTTGATCCTGCTCAGCTTGTCTGTGATCCCCTTCATTGTCGGCTCACGAAAGCTCGCTGATTAAACATCGTCTCCAGCCGGCCGCCAGATCAGAAGGTCAAGGTCGTGTTTATATTGCGTATGGTAGCCATTTTATTTGCACCGCCGTTGGTTTCTTATCCGCTGTCAAGAAAAACTTTCCGCAAGAGGTCGAATTTTGTAAGCGCCAAGAAGGAGATTTATTTTTGCTTAGGGTTATATAAAAATGGCTTATTATTATCAATATTGTCATGACTAACTTGCTCAAACCCTGACCAGGATTCAGAGAAAGGGCCTCGGCCTCGTCAGCTTAGTTTGCCTGGCCTCCAGCACAGCGAACAGACAACTTCCTCTCATAGCTTGTGAGATAGTTGCAACGAGCGGTCTACAGAACTGCGTTTCCTAAAATTCTGTGCATGGTCGGCTGAGAAATATACCGTACAGGCGACACACAATGCCATTCGATAGCAGTTAATTAGGTACACACAGAGCCAGCAGTTTCAGCTCTCCGTGAATCGGCATCCGAACGTCTAAACCTGTGTATCCAACCTTTTCGCAAGGATATTAGCATATTTTTGTAATCGGTGCAGAGCTCAGCTCCTCATCCTGTCTGTCGGAAACGACTCATCAAAGCACTCCTGTCTGAGTTTCCTGTACGAGTTCAGCCGATCTGCCGTGATTCGTTCCAGTGTCTTTGATGTGAATAGTAGAAGGGAGACTTGGCGGTAGTTTTTCAAGCTCTCTTGGTCTAGTGTCGCTTTCTTAAGAAGTGACCTGACTACAGCTTTTTTTGAGAGGTTCTGGGACATGACCTGAGGCTTATGACATATTAAAATGACGTTAGTTGTGCATGGCAGCAGCAGATCTATACAACGTAGGATAAGGACAGTGGGAATAGGGTACAAAGGACTAGATGTCTTCATTGATTGGGATATGAACTTTAGGACGAGATCACTAGTGACCTGCCTGGTTGTGCCCCTTTCCACGTATGGCGGCTGCAAGAAAACTGTCAAGGTGCCTCTGGCCAACTTATCGACCTAAATGACTGTTCACTTCCTACCAACCGACATTTCCGTCCCCGCCCAGTCGCCCCTCGGCTTACGGCTGACATTGGGAAAACATATATTAGCCGATTTAGCAACCTCATTTGTGTAGCGACAGAACACCCTTAACGGCTATCGCCGTCTCTTAAAGCTGGCAATAAAGGATCGCCCACTAAATGATTCGAACCCACGAACTCGGTCGTGAAGAGCTTACCATCTTACCTCCTGGGCTATCGCAGCCCTAAAGCAAGGAGTATTAATCGAATGCTAGAAAAGGCTTCGAAAAAGTCGGACCTCACTGTCCATAGCTTGTAAGTTGAAGATTATTGTAGGTCATATTTATCCATTTTAGCTAAGGCCAAGTCCACATTTTATACAGAGAACCAGTCGAGTTACAAGTCAATGACCCAAAAGCATATGTCCACCATAATCCGTATTCTTCGCCGCTCAAAAAAAGCAGAATCTGCTTGTTTTTCTTCTCTCTTCTCCTTCATTCCTGCCTCTATTAAAATCATCGTTACATTTTTCATGCAGGCTATGAAGTCTACCAGCTGTCTTGACTCTGTCCCAACCGTTCTGCTTATGAAGTGCGTAGACCTGTTGCCACCCACTAAAAAAACGTTGTAAATATGTCCCTGGTTTCCCCTTGAAGTATCGGATCCTCTAAAACTGCTGTAAACAGACTACTCATTAAAAAGCCGACTGTGGATCATGTCATGAAATCTGTTATTCCCTATTACCATTCGTATCCAAGACACTTCAACTAATGGTGGCCCGGCAGCTATGCGATTACATCAATTCACCAGCTCTTGCTAGACAGTTCCTATCGAGATTTAGAGCTAACCATTCTTCAGAAACTGATCCTCTACGTTGTCTACATTAACCTTCTGAACAAAGCTGATCAGGAAGAGCCTCGCAGCTTTTTCTCCTAATTAATTCAGCCTTATTCGATGCAATTTATCCACTGATTCATTGGAGCGTCTCTCTGCACGCCTAGGTATCGCCGGTACAGTGCTAAGCTGATTTAGATACACCCTCAGTGAGAGCAGTCAGAGAGTAGACATAGGTCTCGCTCATCCGGGGAGCTCCTAAAGTATGGGGTATCGCAAGGCTCTTCCACAGGCTGCCTTACTTTCACAGTCTATACTGTTCCTCTGCCTGATGTCTACGCCAAATGCAATCTTGGCCTCCAAGCCTAAGCTGATGACACTCAGATCCACATATCCTTTGATTCTTCTGTGCTCTCTGTTTCTAACTCAACGACTTCATTAGTAGCCTGAATCCACAGCATTCACATTTGGTGGTCTCTAACTTTTTTAGGCTTAAAAACGATAACAATCGTAGTAATACGTCGTTTTTTCTACCAGCCCTGGAATAATAAATCTCAATCGAAGCGCTTAGAACTCGCTGCAAGGGAATCAGTACACAAGGAGCTAGCGACAAGCTTGGTATAAAAAATGCAAACGCAAACAATTATCATGCTTAGGCCTACATGCTAATGCAAACATGAAAATACTCATGGCCCAGGTTATTAAAATCTCTGGCCAATAATGTGAGCTGAACCTTTCTTTTTGTGCACAAAAAGTGCACCGAGATAAAACAGACAAGTTCACTGAGGAAATGGGAAAACTGACCGAAACAAATGCGTCTTTAGCTGAGACTAAAAACATTCCAGGCCATTGCGGGAAGTGACAGAAGCCCGAAGCGAGTTCCAGAATTTCTTTAAATGATTTCAGAGTTGACGGCTCGATAACCAAGAGATTTCAATGATGTAAGGATAGGCAAGTTGACTAGATGCTGGGGAGTCGGTGGTGGACGAGCAAACTGGAGGATGCTGAATAGGAATGCTAGTGCTGGACTGACTGAAGTGCCATGTAAGCCAGACGAAGGATCTTGAAATAGATTCGACGTTTAATCAGCACCAGTGAAAGTCAGACAGAATTGGGACGACGTGGCGGCTATGCCGTATGCTGCTACGACACACACGACTAGCTGCTGACTTCTGCACCAGTTGCAGACGATTGAGAACACAGGCCGGGAGTACAGATTAAAGAGAATTGCAATAATCTAGTCCCCGTCTTACAAACGCTTGAACTACTTCTTCATCTGCGACACTGTTATGTAAGCAGACCCTGATATTAGTGATGCTCCTTAGCTGTAAAGTGACCGACTTGACAGTGCAGGAAACGTGCTCACCTAATTAAGAGCACCAACCATCTGTAAAGTGCCTAGAAAGAGATTCAGTTCTCTGAGGGCGCTACACAAGTGCATTATTATTACTATTTTTATTAAAAATTGTTGAATAATCCACCTAGATTATGGCCGGGAGTGAAGCCAGCTGAACAATCTTGTGGTTTAGGTCTTAAACTTTCGGGTAACACTAGGTTTACCGTTTAACGATTAGGTCGGCATCTTCACCGTTAAGCTTCAGTAAGATCAAACTAACAGCTATGGGCAAGCTAAGTGTCACCCTTAATTTACAAAACCTCCTACCCTCAAGATTTCTTCGTCTGTCTAGCACCACTCCAATAATTTAATAATCCTTATCTGGACATTTAATTCCAAAACTACTTTCTGATTAATGAGCACACTGCCTCCTCTCTCTCTCTCTCTCTCTCTCTCTCTCTCTCTCTCTCTCTCTCTCTCTCTCTCTCTCTCTCTCCCTCCCCCTCTCTCTTATGTTGAGCAACTTCTATCCGAGGAACATATCTCAAAACTACTACCACGTAGACGAGAGTAATGCACCCATTGTGGTCAAGTTATTGCGACTCCATGTATTCAAGACTCTCGAACTGGTGCCTTAATTGTTTGCACCTGGTACAAACCGCAGCAACCTTCTAATCTGTCGTTAACGACGTAACCGCCTCATCAAACCGCTACTGTGGCAGCTTCATTGCTCTATCCCAAGCGTCGAATCGATATCAAGATTCTCTCTCTGGCTCTACATAGCTTTCGCTACAGACTGTTTCAATCGCTGACTAATCTCTCTATCTTTTAGCTCCTCCAGCGCGGTTTCGCACCATCCGCTCCTCGGTTGTCTTCTGTCTTGGTGTTTCTCGCGAAAAATTGAATTCATTTGGTGATGTGTTCTTCGTTTCGTATGCAACAAAACTCTGGAACTTGCTTGTTTTCCTGTCATCGCATGCATAGGCTTTGCATTATTCAAGTCTCGTCAAAAGATGCCTCTGTTCCGCTTAGCCCTCTCTGCCCCAAGCGAACTGGTGTTCCTTCCAGTTTTTATTTCGCTCTCACCTGTCTTGATGCAGCGCAATTAACTAAATTTAAATTTAAATTAAACTAAAATTAAACGTCTTACTAACCAGCGGTCCTGGGTGTCTTCTCAGCTTTCGGACGCTGTTCTACGCGAAATGCTTTTATACTTTTGCAATCTTGTCTGATTATGATGCATTAGTGTTCAACAGCACACGGTATTTTGCTTCTCTTGGAGCAAATTTGAAAGCGCTTGAATAGAGATTTGGCTCTCTTAGGGCACAATATGAAAGACTTATCATTATCATGATTTTAATTATCATAGCGAGAACTCTTGGGCTGCATAGTAAGAGGCAGGTGTGCTCCGTTTGCATCAATGTCAGAGCATAGAGAATGAAGTGGCGCGCTAGCCGAGGAGTACTGAGCAAAATTACTCGATATGATACCTATCGCGACGTTGATGGCACCAAGGGCCTTCGAACTTTGTGGGCCGCCAAATTTAACATACCTTATCGGCAATGATTTAAATTGTTAGGTGTGAGCGAGCAGAATCTAGCATGAGTAGAGAAAGCGATGAAAACGCAGCGAGCGAGTAAGAGAGAGCGATTTAAAAGGAGTGAGAGATGGAGAGGTGGAGTGAGACAGACAGACAGACTGACAGAGGTATAGAGGGAAGGAGAGAGAGGGAGAGAGAAGGAGAGAGATCGAGAGAGGGGGTAAATAAAGCTTTCTGATATTTAAAAAAATTGTATTCGGGTGATCACCACAGCCGGTCACAGCTTCGATACCCGTCAGTGATAATAGACTACTTACCAAATCGCTCGCTAAAAAGCTTAAACTATTTCCTTTGGTTTTACCTTAAATTGCCAACAACGATTCCAGTATCGGGAGCAAGGTTCCAGCCGTCATTTCGGTGTGGGGTGATACCCAAGGTCAAGGCTTTGTATATTTACAGACGGAGATACATTACATTACAAGAGCGTCTCTTCAGAATCTGAAAAAAATACACGAAAAATTGGCAGCCCAAGTGAAAAAAGAACAATCGCCATCAACAAAGCAAGCATTGCTCCTTCAGTGTGATGCTACAATTGCTGCAGCTGCGGCAACATCAGCTAAAAATTGCAGCACGAGGTTGTTACTCATACTGAGCTTAAATTCCGCTGCAAAGAAAACCGACGGGTCATAACATGGGCCAGGCAGTTTCACCTCGACTGCCCAACATTTCTCACCGAGGCGGACTCCCACATGTCACCCAGAAAACGAGCAGGCATGCACGCACCCCGAGTGGGTCCCCGGAGCAGCGCTGTGGCCGCGCCTGCGTGGGAGCAAGACGAATCAACGCCAAGGTCGTCATCACACTTTTCCATGACACGACGCCACGGCAGATGCGTCAGGGTGCACACACGCTGCCGCTGCTGCCAGGAGGCGCTGGCTGACGTGCCCAGCGCTCACCTTTGCAGCTTCGTTGCTCCCTCTAAAAAACATATTTTATTCCTTAGTATTTTAGCTCTCCTATCTAGCACACCTTCTTTACTTTTGAAAAATCATGAAGGCTCGCCACCTGGAAGCTTCTTTCGACATTGAAAGTAAATTCTTACCTTATTTGAGTTCCGAAAGCAGCACACCGTCGTAGGCTTACAGCTCGGTGGGCCTCTTTTTCGGACGATGTTTCTCCCGACACGATGCCGATTCTAAATGGCTTCATCGTTCAAAAGCGTGGCTGGGAGTGAATTCCATGGGCGTTACAGATTCGTGCCGATTCGCGGACAAAGCCGACCGTGCCACTTCTTCATAGTCGATCTGAATCGGCACGACTAACCGATAACTAATGCGACTCGTCGGCTGAGGCCGCCTTCAAGAAAATGGCGACCAGGGGCGGTATATCAGCTCCCCTAGAGATTCACAAACGCATTCATAAAACTTAAATCCATGTTCTTTCAACCGTATTTACCTTCAATAAGCTAGTGGAACTTAAGAGCAGCGATCGCGCTTCAACAAGGCGACGATGGCGGCTGACCGTTCCTCAAAGGCGGAGCGATTTTCGGAAATGGTTGGGCATTGGCTGGTCTATCGATGCCTAAAATCCGCACTGCCCAGCCTATGCCAGTTCGTATCTCCTACGGTGTAGTAAATGCTCCGCGATGCAACAGTAAGGCGTGCTAAACGGGTCCAGAATTGCAACGCGTCGTTGCGTATAGCCTCAGGAGTCGGCGATTCTCAATTGGCCAGTAGGCCGCGTAGCCTTAGCTCAGCAAGGATTGCTCTCTCTCTTTCCAACACTAAGAATACGATCCTCTTTAAACTTGCGTTCGATGGCTCGCTGCTTTAGCAGTCTTTCTTGCCCCACCTATAAAAATGAGGCGAAACCCGTGTGAGGAAA
Organism: Cristatella mucedo; assembly: GCA_009760855.2. Taxonomy (NCBI): domain Eukaryota; kingdom Metazoa; phylum Bryozoa; class Phylactolaemata; family Cristatellidae; genus Cristatella; species Cristatella mucedo. The sequence goes on from WPIO01000025.1 coordinate 2,529,830, forward strand.
CAACAAGTTGAATCTGCGACATCGGTTATGGCTTTTAGAGCAGTGATGTGGATATTTTGAACAATTGTGTCTAGTAAAACCTTTTTCTTCGCAGCCCTTCTAAGAAGTATGAGTGAGCCACCTGCGAGTGGCTGTCGCACTTTCTGAGTGGGAGGAGGCTAAAGGCTTAACCAATGCTGTTCATTTGGCCCCACTGCGGTTCATGCTAGAGCAATGGGAACGACCCGATTGAATAATAGCATTCCTTTGCGACTTGCTATGGCTAGTACCCACAGATTATCGCTATTTAGTAGCCTATAGAGCTTATGCGGAAAGCTAAAGTCTCTAGTAGTCCCTTAATACGAGGGCTGACTCGAAAGACCGACTTATAGCTCTTACGTCAAACTTATAGCACTCGTCTAGGTCCTATGGCCTCTCTTTTTAGGTGCCTAGAAGGCGCTGTTAGCGTATCCTTTAAAACTTCAAGCATTAAGAAAAAAGGCAGGATGAAGCAGGAGCCTCTCCGGAAGTGCACTTTGATTCTGCGCGCCAATGACGGGTCGAGAAGACGGGCTTTTAATTCTCTTGGGCTTGAGCACCGTGATTTATGTGAAGCGCCTGATTAGCGATTAAGTTCTCTTCGGGTGCTACACAAATAAATTATATAACTTTTTTTCTCTAATTAAATTAGTCGCAGCCAATTTTGGGAAAGTCATATCCGCATCGAACGAGCGCCTCCCCGGGCGACCTTTTTAAATAACATCGAAAATGAGACTGGTAAGCTCTAAGCATGGTCAGGGCCTAAAGCTATTCTCCAAAGGCTACTTACATGCAAAGCTTGCGTGTTATCGCCCAAAAGTGTCGGTACCCTCGTTCTGAAATAAAAGCTCGAAGCTACGCGCCGAAGGTAGGCGTCCAGAAAGGGCCAGTTCTTCTACAAATAATTGATTCTCCTGATTTACGGGAGATCCTGAAACTCCGCTAAGTAGGTGCGCCACTCGGCACCTCTGTAGAGCTGTCTAAAAATATCTTAAATCCTCAGCAGCACCTTAAAATAGGATTCTTCTTTATGAAAAAAAATGGCCAGAAGGGAATGTGGGTTATATTTTAGCCGCCGCGCCATCACCTCTTCGTAAGCCGTTGATTGGTAGGGCTAACGGAAAAAACGCCAAACCCGTTAAATGTATGATAGATACGACCTCAAATTTGGTTTCAAAATCCGTGAAATTCAGTCACGTATCTCCTTGGCTGAAGGAGCTGCGACGGCTCCAGGTTGGTGAATGAATACTGAGTAGAATAATTGTAACCGACAAGGCCCGCCACGGCTCGGCTTCTCCCTACTCCGTAGATTACCTGCTCACCGCCTTCAACCTGCTCGCGTCTTCATATCCTGCTAGGACTATTTATTAGCTTTACCTTTCTTTCACAAATATTTTGCTAGCGACAGAGTCGTGCGCTCTGCAGGGCCTTCGACTATAAAGCTTACTTCGCAATTCTTTTGCAACGACGTATTCTCACCTGCCGCGAACTCTGGCGCATCCTTTCCAGCCTTTCAGCCCTGCTACGTCCATGCTAATCACGTCCTTGACTACCCTCCAGATTATGCAATTGAAACGGTGACGTAGTACAACAGCCAGATTACGACTGCCAAAATATCATAGGCAGTGAAAAGTAAAAATCTTATTGTGGCTACAAGCAGCTCACTGCCTGTGGACTCGCTTGGCTGAGTCATAGTAGTTTCGTCACGGAAGACAACGCTGCACCATCTTGCCTCTTGACGTAAGTTCGCCATCTTACAGCGTGGCGGAGGGAAGGATGGACTTTCTCGCTCTAATTAGTAGGGATATGCTCATAAGAAACGTTGGACGCTAGACTGTGTCTCGGCGGCGTGGTACATTAATAAGACTATGAATGCCGAAATATATTTTTGCGGTTCATCGATTTTCGCGACAAGCAACTGGTTTGTTTCATAATCATTCATAGGTAGGCGGTACGATAGCCGAAGTCGTTCAATAGGCTGTCGAGTTTTCCTCCAATCGAAGGTCTGCCAGTCGGTGAGTCATAGCAGGTCAGAGTAAGTCCCAGAGAACCGTGCGAAGCACGTAGTGGCGGCAATTTCGGTACATTTTGGGCCTGCAATAAAAATAGTAATAACAAGACATTTGTGCAGCGTCCTGGGAAAACTCAATCTCTCTCTCTCTCTCTCTCTCTCTCTCTCTCTCTCTCTCTCTCTCTCTCTCTCGGCACTTGAATTATGCTGTCAGGGAAGCTTTTCAATAAGGTTAGCGATTATAACATGCACAGAGTCAGCACGCATAAGCACACAAACAACAATAGTAATAATAATGCATTTGTATAGCGAGCTCAGGGAACTTGATCTCTTTCTAGTCACTTTTCAAGTGCTTTAAAGGAAAAGAAGCATGAGCATACGGTCAGTGGTAACATGTACAGTGTCAACATGAATAATATGATTAGTGGTAAAACAATGGCACTTGTGAGCAAAGTGAATGTAGTCACGTCCACGGGTCCACCACAGCCCACTCACTGTACGAGGGTGATGGGGAGACAGGAATAGAGGGTTAGGAAAAGAAACCGAAAGGTGGGATGGGAGAACAGAGGGGTGGGAAGAAAAAGAACGGTGGGAGGGGGGCGTACACAAGACAATTCACACGGTCCCAGCAAACGCTGTGAAGAACAGCTTCTTTTTAAACTTCGTCAATTTAGGGGCCGTCGTGACGTCGGTCAAAGTGAGTTTCAGACCTTGGGACCATACGAATTAAAGGCAAGGTCTACAAATGATTGGAGGTCGATTCGAGACACAGCTGAACGACTTCGAGTCAGAAGGGCAGATAGTACCACACGTGGCCTGATTGAGACGTATTAGTTCTAATAGGCTAGAGCCAGAGAATGAAGAACCTACTTTGGCTGACAGAAAGCCAGTACAGGTCTGTGAGAAGCGCTGTAATATTGCCAAGTCTTTCCTGCCGATGCCTACAAGTGAAAAACGGGAGGTGGAGGGCGCCCAGGCTTCCGTGGAGTCGGTGCTGAATACAGGTGCATAACAAGGGCCTTTGTTTCTTCGCGACCCATTGTACTTGCACCATTGTCTGAAAACCAGCCAGCGGCTCCGGTGTCATGACGCGAAATATGTCCGGTGGTGCTCTTGCTGGTACGACCGCTATGGTCGCCGCCGGTTCGCTGGCGAGCTAAGCCACGGCAAACGCCTGGCTAACCCCCTCCCCCCCCCCCGAGGGAGGGCGGCAGCATCGCTTCCGAGGCTCAAGCAATCGAACCGATCGGCAATGACCTGTGAGGTGAATCCTCCGGCTACGATGCGATGCTGTACCAAGGCTACCCGGCGGCCTACTTTGCCTTTGGACAACAGAGGCCTGCTAGGCTAGCCATTGATGGCTCAGCAGTTCCTATTTCCCTTGACCACCTGTTTTCTGCAAACCCGCCTCCTCCCCCCCCCCCGAGCTGGGGGATCGGCTGTTGCTTCCTTTCAAGGAGGAAGAGCCGTCACAACGTCTGCGTCGAGCGCATGACAACCCATCGGGGGGGGGGCAGACCGCCTGGAATAAACGAATCTCCGTTAGCTCCATGCGACCTGTCGTCGGATAGCTGTAGCGCTAAATGCATGCCTTCACTGTGACGACCTACACATAAGGTTGGCTCGACCATCCTGCTCGACAAGCTTGGCAACTTCTCACAACCTGGACTCTTCTGACCGATTACTTTGCTTCCGGCGCTTTATAAGCCGCTGTCTGGAGCCCTGGCTGGGCTGATAAGCCACCTTCGGACAGGCGACTGGCTCTGCGCCCAGCTGAAGGGCTTCCGGTCACGCATTGAGGGCTTCCCCGAGAGGTCATTCGCGGTAGAGGCACTTTCAGTACAGAGAGGGACAACCAGTACGATAATTTATCGCTGTTGCGGCTATCCTTGCCCTTCAGAAGAATACATTTTCCAGCATCCCACGTGTGTATCTTGCTGTAGCTTCCTAAGATGAGAGCTGGCGATGACCTCTGCAGTTTCATTCAGAGTCTGTTTGCTGACTCGTTTATCAGGCTCCACGTCCGAGATCAAGACTTGGTGACGTCCCCATCATCGGCCAGCGTGGGACAGAGCTATCCTTTGTCACCCATCTTCTTCGACCTGGCCATGGAGCCCATCATCCGATTGGTACTGGCTTACAATGCCTCTGGCTTTCGGATAGGAGACTCTTACCAAGCAGTCCACACGCTGGTGGACGACCGGGCTTTGTTCCCGGCGTCACACGAAGGTCTTACGCTGATCGCCTTAGCGGCTGAGGAGGCGGCGAAAAAAGTGCAGCAAAATTCGATAAAGTGCTGTTTGGCATCCTTCGAGATTTGACTTTAAGGACTGCTACGAGGACTGCTGGTGGACTAGGACGTAAGCCCCTTACGGCAGTGACGTGCCGAAGCTTGCATCTTGGTGATCTGCCAGAGCGTACAAAAAGGCCAATATTTTTAAAAGCATGCCAATTTCTCACGAGGGAAGTCAGCACTTGTCAGGCCTCTCTCCTCGCGCACTAGTTGAAGCTAGACGTTCCTCCTGCCAAGGTTGGATTACTTATGCCGGACCAGGATGGTGCCCGGCACGCTGCTCGCAACCACGGAGAATGCTGTCATGCACCTCTGCAGGAATGTATGCTTCCTCCATCATTGTACGTTTCACGTTCGCTCCTCGGGCTGCTGGTGGACTAGACGTGATAAAGCTCAAAACACGAATGGTGCTTTTCACCCAGGCCTGCAGGATATTAAGCCCTTGCCACCCTACCCACCATCCGATGTGGCTCATTTTCGGCTCCTGTCTCTGTCTCTCTTCTCTCTCTCTCTCTCTCTCTCTCTCTCTCTCTCTCTCTCTCTCTCTCTCTCTCTCTCTCTCTCTCTCTCTCTCTCTCTCTCTCTCTCTCTCTCTCTCTCTCTCTCTCTCTCCTTAAGCAGTAGGCCGCTGGATGGGGACGAAATTCAGAGTGACAATGGTGCGTTGAACCTACGGTTCTATCCCCAGAAAGTGTTTAAGAAAGCTACGCCGCAGCAACAACATCTTTGGCAACGAAGTGTCCGTCACCTATCACGACGGCGAAAACATGGACTTGACTTCTCTCCAAAGGAAATGGTCACGCGCTTGTGGCGCCTGTCAAGGTCAGCAGCAAACGAGGTCCGGGCCTCCCGAGGTAATCAGGCCAAGGTGTCGCGGTGCATTCGAACCGATCACTTCGGCACCCACAGCCATTTCGTCGAACTAGCCTCGGCTATACTAGATAGACGGGGACAGGCATTACACATTATACATTACATTGCCCTGAACCGTTCGGCTGTCGCCCAGTCGGATCATGTGCCGCAGCTTGCGACCACTGAAAAGTGTGTTGAGGCATGCCACTATGGGACATTATTGTCGATGCCGGGAAACGGTGTCACCGAAGAGGTCTTCATCCTTTTTGAATGCAACTAGGATGCCCTCAAGAAACCTCAAGATCGATGACTAAGTATGAAAATAGCGAGAACGAGGAACTACTCAAAGCAGTTAATGTAAGGGTAATCTTGGCGAAGGCTTTTGCGGTCGGGAACCGAGTTATGAGCCATTCGGTCTGGCTTTCTGGCTCATGGGCAGAGAATGGCAGCCTCGTGCCCTCCGTCGTGGACGCTCCTGGCTCACAAAGCTGCCTCGGTGCTCTTTGCGTGCCGCGGAACAATCAGAGGCTCCTCTGGAAGCTCTGCTTGGGCGATGCGATTGTGGGCAACCCGCTGGTGTGGAAGAAACTATCCTCGGGTGACCTTGGCGACCTTGCCGCCAATCGGCAATCAAATACTAAGCCCGAGAAAGAGGATGTCCCTACACCTGTCACTTTGTAGACGTTACATTAAAACCATTTTGAAAAATATATTTCTAGGCATTGAGAAGGCAGTTGAGTTGAGCCATAGGCACTGAATTCTAGGCATTTTGGTCAAGGCGTTTCGCTCGGCGGGAGTGCACCCGAGGGGTGGGCATCGGTCGCTAGTTTAGTAATAATAATAATAATACACTTCATAAAGTGCCCTCACAGAACTCAATAGTTGCTAGTAGCTCAATAGTTGCTCAATAGTGTTGCTCTGGGTGCCATATGAGATTTTTTGTAAGCAACGGCTCGTGGGCAGTGCCTCCATGGCTGTCGAATATAATAATGATAATAAAATAATAACACTGGGAATACATTTGCTAAAGCACCATCAGAGAGCCAGTCTCTTTCTTGGGGTTAGTTACATTTGCTGTATATACTTCTCTAAGTTACTGATATGGACTTGTAATCTTAAGGAATGTGTGCTCTTTATTGATGCCGTGCTTTGCAGCCGTCGGGATACCTGCGTGCATCGGTGCTGCACATCTAAGTCGCTGGCCGTGATAACAATAGCCATAACCCGATATTTATATAGGACCCTCAGTGAACTTAATCTCTTTCTGGGTTTTTTAAATATTGTCCACAGGAAGTATGTCAGTTTGGTAATAACCGATTATTATCAGTATGCAGGAGCCCACAAAGGTCAAACGTGTCTGAGCCAGAAGTAAACTGGAAGCAGCATACCAACGAATAAAAAAATGTACCGATCCCAGCGTCTTATGCGACATCTCTCGCAAAATTTTAACGCTTGTACTTCGAGGTACATGTTTGCATCTTGTTAAAGAACATGCACGCTTTTTTAAACAGCTGGTTTGATCCAGTGGTTAAGGTGCTCTCCCCGACAAAGGTCAAGGTGAATGTGTTTGATGACCGAGGTTGCGGGCTCGAGTCCTGTGGCACATGTGAAGTGCCTGAATGGAGACTTAAGTTCTCTTATGGCGCTATTCAGATGCACTATATTATATTATTAGACAGTGACAGAATAGGGAAGAAAAGAGAAGACAACTCCGAAGAGAGCATGTGTCTTCTCTGCTGAAGGGATATAAAAATAATAATAATAGCTTTAATAAAGCGCTGTCAGCGAAATCAATCTCTCTATAAGCACTTTACAATTGCTGCAAAGGAAGCACGGTCGAATGGTTAGTGGTAGCGTGCTCAATAAACAACAAGAATAACATGGTTAGGGGGACTTGCACAAGGTCAGCATGCAAGTGTGGTTAGTGGCCGCATGCAAAAGTGTCAGCATACATGAGCACATAAGAACGAGTCACAAGGATTCACTAAATACTGTCATAAATACATGCATTTTTAGTTTCTTTTTAAACGTGGACAAGTCAGAATATGTCGTGACGCAGGTCGGGAATGAGTTCCAGACTTTGGGAGCACACGAATTAAAGTCACGGTCGCCAAAGGATTTGAGGTTTGTACGAGGTATAGTTAAACACTTAGATTCCGAAAAGAAGTTGGTGCGATGCTTAGCCTGTTGAGGCAATAGATCTGATAGGCAGGCTGGAGCCAAAGAATGAAGGGACCTGAAAGTGAGTGACGGAACCTTTAAATTGATGCGTTGCTTGACTGGTAGCCTGTGCAGGTCGGCGATGAATGGTGTGATGTAGCAACTACGACGCTCGCGACAGGAAGCCTAGCTGATGAGTTTTGCACAGACGGTAGGCCAGCAAGCAGTGAGTTACAGAAGCCAAGATGAGATGTCACAAAAGCATGGACCAATTTAGATTCGGTATCCCTGTCTAAACAAGCCCGAATTTTAGTAATGATATGTAGCTGAAAGTAGGCAGACTTGACTGTGGAGCTGAGGTGGTCGTCCAATGAAAGGTCACTTTGGAACATGAGACCTAAATTTCGAGGAGATTTAACAGGAGATATGCTGCAGAGCCGATTTTGAGCGTTAGCTTTTACAATTTCTGAATTACACTTGGGGTGTGCACCGGCTGCGTCGCAACCGGTCAGCGGTGGCGACTGCGCAGCTCCAGCGAAGTCGGTAGGTAGCTTTGGCCCGGTGGAGCCTATAGCAGAAATGTAGAAGCTTGCAGCGGCAGATGCCTCGCCGAGGAAGCGTTTATCGTCCGGTCCTCTTCAGTCTCTCAATCCGTCCCCCTGTCTCTGTCTCTCTCTCTCTCTCTCTCTCTCTCTATATATATATATATATATATATATATATATATATATGTATATATATATATATATATATATATATATATATATAAAGTGACAGACAGACACACACACACACACACACACACATATATATATGTATGTCTGTCTCTTTATATCTGTCTCTGTCTGTCTGGTCTGGTCTGGTCTGGTCTGTCTGTCTGCCTCTCTCTCTATCTCTCTCTGTCTCTGTCTCTGTCTCTGTCTCTGTCTGTCTCTCTCTCTCTCTCTCTCTCTCTCTCTCTTTCTCTCTGTCTCTGTCTCTCTCTGTGTCTCTGTGTCTCTGTCTCTCTGTCTCTCTGTCTCTCTCTGTCTCTGTCTCTGTCTCTCTCTCTCTCTCTCTCTCTCTCTCTCTCTCTCTCTGTCTCTGTCTGTCTCTCTGTCTGTCTCTCTGTCTGTCTCTCTGTCTGTCTCTCTCTCTCTCTCTCTCTCTCTCTCTCTCTCTCTCTCTCTCTCTCTCTCTCTCTCTCTCTCTCTCTCTCTCTCTCTCTCTCTCTCTCTCGCCGTGCTAAGCTCATGCCTGCCGCCCCGCTGAGAGTAGAGGTGGTACCAACGTGCAGCAGACGAGTCGCCCCTTCGTCGGCGGCTTCAGCAGTGACGACCTTCACCGGCGTTAAACCGACCGCGATCGCATCGAGGAAGCTGCGAAAACTTGCTGCTGAGTTTGACGGACGCGCGTAGCGTTCGCGAGGACGGCTCTCTCGCCGCTATCGACTCGAAAGCACCGGCCGCTCAGCGGGAGCGCCCTCTAGAAAAGGAAACCAATCGGCGGCGTGCAGGGGTCACCGCCCGCACCGTGCAGGGCTGCCTCGCAGGGCAGCCGGCCGCTGCTCGCCCGCGTCAGTGCGGTCAGACGTACTGCCGCCAGCGTGAGCGAGTGCCGCTCAGCAGCCGGCGTGCGGCCAGCCCTCGTGCGCCGGATGTAAATGGGCATAAGTAGGGTAAGAGGCGGGGCTCGGACAGAGATCCTGGACAGCCCTAAACGTACGCCTCATTTCGTAAGCAATCCGCTTTACCTACTCGGACGAGCCGAGACCTGCCGTTGGCGGTTAGCTTTGACTATGTTCCGTACACTCCAAGCTTTGTCCGGCTGTCCCAGAAACGAATTACGTTAACTCGCTGTGTTCGCGTCTACGCGTTGGACTGTAAGCGTTCGGGAAATTGCCGAGTGAGCTCGATGAGAAGCCGCGTTTGGCCAAGGTATAAAAGAAAAAGCGTCCGTTTGAGCGAGAGAACCGTCGGCGCGCGCACGCTTGGCACACGCGCGTTGAACTCAGCGAGCAAGCGACCCCTCCCTGAGCGTGAGCGCGGTCAGCTCCGCGCCGGCGAAGGTCGTCGCTGCCGTAGCCTTCCTTAGTCGCCACAGGTGAAGTGACAGCCGAGTACCGGACTCACCTGCTGCCATCCGGTTGCTAGGCACGCCATCGGACACGGAGATAGAGAGAGAGAGAGAGAGAGACAGAGAGAGAGAGAGAGAGAGAGAGAGAGAGAGAGAGAGAGAGAGAGAGAGAGAGACACAGAGAGAGAGAGAGAGAGAGAGAGAGAGAGAGAGAGAGAGAGAGAGAGACAGAGAGAGAAAGAGTGAGACAGAAGATAGAGAGAGAGAGGGGAGGGAGCAAAAAAGAGAGAGAAGGAGGGAGCCTGAAAAAGTGAGAGAGAGGGAGAGAGAGAGAGAGAGAGAGAGAGAGAGAGAGAGAGAGAGAGAGAGAGAGAGAGAGAGAGAGAGAGAGAGAGAAAGAGACAGAAGGAGAGAGCCTGAAAGAGAGAGAGAGAGAGAGAAAGAGAGAGAGAGAGAGAGAGAGAGAGAGAGAGAGAGAGAGAGAGAGAGAGAGAGAGAGAGAGAGACAGAGAGCGAGAGAGACAGAGAGCGAGAGAGACAGAGAGAGAGAGAGAGAGAGAGAGAGAGAGAGAGAGAGAGAGAGAGAGAGAGAGAGAGAGAGAGAGAGAGAGAGAGAGAGAGAGAGAGAGAGAGAGAGAGAGAGAGAGAGAGAGACACGGAGGGAGGCAGAGAGAGATACAGAGGCAGAGGCAGAATAAGTCAAAGACAGAGACAGTGAGGGACAGTGGTAGACAGACAGACAGACAAACAAACAGAGAGACTTGTCGGCCCTACACTCGGGGCGGGGCTTGTGTGTGGGCACTGTCAGTATCGACGGTGAGAGCGACTCAAGAGTTGGCAATCTCGAATGACGTGAGACATTGCATTTGCAGGCAGCACAATGTACAAAAATAAGTTATCGCTTCTATTTACATTATCATAATTACTACTTGTTGCTCTTGGAGCAGAAAAATTTGGCTATGCGTTGCAAATCTTTGGTAAGTGGACTAGTATCGGCGTTCCGTGGCATGGCCGACTGCTCTCGACTCGGCCCGAGCGGTGAAGCGAAGAGACTTCGCTAGCTCTGGGCCGCCGCGTCGGCAATCGGCAAAGAATGTCCGTCGCTGATTTGTCGGCCAGCCGGCCGGCCGGCGGCGGCGCCTTCATGGAAGAGCTCGACCGAGGCGATAAGAGTTCGAACGCCGCTTGGCTGCCTCGCCGCCGCCGTTCCGTCGCACCGCGAACGTGAGCGGACGCACGTGCGAGCGTCAGGCAATGCCGGAGACCTGCCGGCGCGATCCCGCTCTGGCAGGCGACTACCGCCAGGCCCAGCCGCCAGGCCTCGCGAGAGACTCGGCGGAAACTGCGCCCTGCGGGGCGGCGTCATCGTCGGCCGCATGGCAACTTCACCGACATCCGCACGACTCGACAATCATGCCGTCATACGTCCTCATAGTCACAATGTCGTCGGACTCGTGATAGAGAATGCTCATCTTGCCCAGCCGCTCCGGCACGCAGCAGGGCGGCCTCACCTCCGACGGCTTGTAGAAGTTGGACACGGACTTGAGCACGGCGTGATTGGTCGACGCCAGAAACTTGGGCAGCGGAAAAGGACAGCGGCCGTTGCACTGGGACGCGTGTATGCCGTCCGGAGCCACAATCCACTTTCCCCAGCCGAGCGCGTCGAAGCTGACGTAGAGCGACTCTTTCCGGCAGTTCTGCTGCTGCTGCTCGCTCTGCAGCTCCAAGTCGTCGCTTGGCGTCCGCGAGGGCGTCTTGGGGCGCGAGCGGCGGTGCCGGGCTGTGGGCTCGACCCGCGACCCGGCGGCCTCCTCCGTGCTGCTGCCGCCGCCGCCGGGCGTCCGCGCTCGCGGCGGCGCCGCCGCCGCCGCCGCCAGATGGGCAGGTGGCTGCAGATCATCGAAGCTCGCCTCATCCGAGCTGTAGTGGCGCCGCGTGTCGCGGCTGGTCCGCCGCTTCGTGCACGTGTAGTATTCGTCCGGCGACGAGTAGCTGTACACGCAGCGCGTGTCCTCGTTCAGGTACTTGGTCACGTGACGGTACTCCTCGCGAGCACGCCCGTGAGCCATGTCGGCCGCCGACTTGCCTGCGCGAGAGCGAGCGCCGGACGAGTGAGCGCGCACGCGGTTAGGATGAGCGAGGCTGGCGCGGCCGCTCGGCGGCGGCGGACGGGACGACGGTCCGGCCGTCAAAGCTCCGCTCGGCGGCGGCGGCTCAAGCGACGCGTCAGGCCGAGGTTCGCCTGCTCACCTTGGTTGGCGAATACAATGAACACCGGCTGGCGGCCGTGCGAGTTCTCGTTCCTTTGCACGAAATCGACTCGAGTGCCGTTGACGTGCTCGTCGTTTAGGTTAGTGGCCGTTACGAGAAATCCTGTCGGAGCGAGCGTGAGCGCGTCTGGTCAAGAGGTCGCAGAAACGGCGGCAGCTGGCGACGTAACGATGGGCGGCAGTGGCGGCCCGAGGCCGAGAGATGGAATCGAGGCCTACCTTTGTTGGCCGACGGGTCTCGGAGCCACTGGATGGCCGTGCTGAGCAGGGCGTCGTTCGATTGGAATATGAGCCACTCGGACGTCAAGGCCGACACCTGCACCGATTCGAGCAGCGTTGCGCCGGAGACTGTGTTGACCGTGCCGTTCCGGTTGTACAGTAAACTGTCGTCGAGTATTTTGTACAGGCTGACCTGTAGCGGGTTTCGCGCCATCGCTGCTGCGTTACGGAATAGCTCCCGCGAGCGCCAGAAAGGCTGCCTTTGCTGTCGTACGGCGACGGCTGCGGCGGCGAGCTTCTAACCGCGACGCAGCAGCAGCAGGCGCTGCGGACTGGCGGTGCTGCTGCTGCGGCCGGGCCAGCCAGCGGGGCTAAGCCTGTCGGCTCACCCGAACGAAATGCTCTCGGCGAATGTCCTCCGCGGGAGCTCGCCGCTTGTATATGTGGAACTGCGCGCCGACGACGTCGTCGGTCGAGGCGTTGATGCTGCCCATGTGGAATAGGAACTGCATCCTTCTTTCCGTCGCTGCAAAAGCGAGAGAGCGGACGACCGTGACGCCAAATGTCGCCAACATCGGGCGGGAGGGCTCGCAAGCGAACCAAATGTCGGGCGAGCTCGGTGGCAGAGAGAGCGGCGCATGCGCGAGACTCGCGCCCCGTCGGTCCGGCGGAGGCGCTCGGCGTCCGCTCAGGTGTCTTTTATCGGTGGGGGTGATCGGACGGCTGGCTGGCTTCCGGGACGAACGGCACGCACAGGGCCCGGCGGGAGTCGGGCGGTGTCACCTGTGCACCCGATAGCACCGGCTCTCCCAGGGTGACATGGACGTATTAGAGTGCTGTAATGTTTAAGTAGGTGTTCTTCGAACTGTCGCGCATTTATCTGCTTGTTTTTCTAATCGAGCGTACACAAACAATGCAATATTTACAGGTGTCGGACCTCATTATGGACGGACACTAAATGGACCCGCATAAAAGGCAGTGTTTGCGCCTCACCTGAAAACACGCGCGGACCATCCTGTCAATGGTATTCAGCTGACATTTGCTTTATCGCATGCCGATTGAGCGGCGCTAGGCCGAGTCAGTGCTGCGTAAGGCGCGGCTGTCAATCAGGGCTACAGGTGCGCGCACAGAGTATTTCGCGGCGCGGCTATTGATAGTTACATGATACCCGCTCTCTAACCAATTTACGCACCATTAATATGTAATGGACTCTAAAAAGAACCAATAATCGGCTAATTGACCGTAAACTCGGACAAAAGCCGGAGCGGCACGCCGGCGAGCAAACACGGCTCCCGCGGCCGAGTTCGCCGTGGGGTCCCCCCCCTCCGCGTGCGCTCGTGCCCCAATTTCGGCTTAGCGGCCGCCGAGACCAGGGCCCCGCGTAGGGGATTGGGCGGCGCCGGCGCGAGCGGGCTGCCGTCGGATCGGCGGCGGCGACAGCGCTCAACTCGCGCCGCGGCTCTCGGCGTCGCGTGTCCAGCGCCGAGCGCCGCGCCGACGGCCGCGGCTGGCGCGGCGGCCCCACGCGGCAAGCGACGCTAACCAAGAAAGTCGCCGACTTAGGCATTTTCGAAAGATCGCTCGCTCGACCGATACCAGAACGCGATGGCTACGGCTTAAGCCTTCTTAGTATAGACGCGAGTAATCGCACACGCAGCGCTCACTGATTACGCTACCGGCTTCGCTGCAGGCGACGCGCGAGCGTTGCGTGCGGGCGCGCGTGCACGCTCGCGCGCCCGCACGCAACGCTCGCTGATCACGCTACCACTTTTGCCGCCGGCGACGAGCGAGTGCGTGCGAACGTGCGTGCATGCCAGCGTGCGTATGTGCGCGAGAAATGAGCGAGCGTGCGAAAGTGCGTTCGCGCGAGTGAACGGAGGCTGCCGCCGGTGAGGCGGCGATGGCGGCGCAGCCGTGGCCCGTTTACGCCAGGTGCGGGGCGCCGACAACCCTGCGTCCGCCATCGAAGAGCGCCGCCGGCTGTTTACGTGCGGATGTCCTCCGGCGTCTTGCCGCCCGAGGCGACTCCGCCGGAGGGCTGAAAGGGCGCCGGCGGCTGGGCCGGTAAAGGCACGCCACGAACTGTCGCGAGGCGGTAGCGGTAGCACCTGCCGCTGCCGCCGGCTGCAGCTGGCAGAGCAGATGAGCTTCGGGCAGCAGCCGCGAGGCCAGCGCGGATGCTCAGCCGCCGCCGCCGCGTCCTGCGCATGCCTCTCGTGCCCTGCCGTCCGGCAGCTTGGCCCTGAGGGCTGCGCGCTAGCCCGGCGACGCGAGACGAGCTCAGACGTGGATTTGGTGCTTTGGCGAGAGAAAGCGCGGCTCGCGCGCGCCGCCTGGCTACCCGCAGCCGGCCCGGCCCGGTTTTGACCGAGGACCGGCAGCCGTCGCCGCCGCCGCCGCCGGGTTTCGATTGGCGGCGACGGTCGCTGACGACGCTTGCGGCGAGCTGGGCGATCCGCGGCAGGGAGGGGAGGAGCCCCTCTGTACCCACTCTCACCTGGGAAACCGGCTGCCGACGGAGCGAAAGCCGTCCCCGAAGGCCGGGCAACGCGCCAGCTCGCGCGCGCGCGCCCGCGCGGCTCCCGCGCACTCACCCCAGTAGTCCTCCAGCCCTCGTATGATGTCGACGTTGAACGCCGGCTGGTGACGCTTCTGACCGTTCGTCCTGTTGGCGACCACGTCGTATATCTTCTCCATCACGAGCGGTATCTTGCCATGGCGTCGCATGCCCTTGGCGGGGCCGTCGGAGTGGAACACGTAGTTGAGCAGACTCTGCTTGAAGCTCTCCTTGTCGGGCGACGCCGGGGGCTCGCCGATCGCCTCCTGTGTCCACAGATTCTCGAGAGACTGCGCCGCCACCGCCGCACGCGCGCTAATCCACAGCACGGCGCTGAGCAGCGCCAGGACGCGCGACAGTGCCACGTTCCGCCTCGTCCGAGAAGCTGCCTCTTCCATGGTTAGCCGCTGCCGTCGGTTGCGCTTCCTCGCTGGATATACGCGGCGAGCGTTCTTCGCGCTGTATGCCGACCGCCTCGATCGGCGTCGCTCTTATAGGGTCCGAGCCAATGCGCAAGTGGCGGCCCCAGCGGCAGCGCGTCGTAATTTGTTCGGCGATAATGACCGTGGGCCCGGGGGGGGGGGAGGCATATGAATGAATGACAGGCGAGAGCGGCCGAAGGCGGGCTGAGGGCGGCACCGCCGCGCAGCCCGGCGGCGGCTGCCGCCGCCGCGGCGTGTCCGTGCGGCCGAGCGTGCTGCCATTCGCGAGTCTGCCGGCAGGATCGCGCTCCCATTCGCGAGCGGGAATCCGATCGCGGGCAAGCCGGCGGCGCCACGAACGCGCGGTGGGCTCGTCAACGCTAGGCGGTGCTGCCACCTGCTGGACCCGCGAGCTCCTACGCCCGGCGGACGGTGCATAAGCCAGCCGCCTCGGTGGGCCGGGCAGCTTGGCGCGGCCGCGGCGTGCGCTCGCGGGCTCTGTCGTGCATGTAGGACGCCAGGCTTCGGTGTCAGCGGCGGCGGCGCCGGCTCGGGCCGCGTCTAAGGCTGTCGGCAGTCGCCGACGCTGTCGAGGCGACTCGCCTAAAAACCGCCGTCCGAGAGCGGCGGCGCTCGTCGCCGAGACGTCGCCTCCGACTGCGACGCTCCCGTGCGCTGCGTCGCGGCGTCGGAGCTGCCGCCGCGTGGCCCAACGGCTGGCCAACGGTAGCTGCGCAACTGTGCGGGCGGCGACGCTCGCACGCTCGAGGCTGGCCCGCGTGGCCGCCCGACTGCGCTCGCCGCCAGCTTCGCCGACGCCAGCGGCGCTTCGCCGCCGCCGCCGCCGACCTCTCCTCTTCCGCTCGCGGTCCAAGTGGAGAGGGCGCGCGCGAGGGCGCGCTGCGCAGCTCCCGCCACCGAGTGGAACCGCCGCGCTGCGCCGCGCCCGCCCTTCGACGAGCGGCCGCCGCGGCGGGACCGATGTCGGACGTTCGTGGGCGATTCTCGGCGATCGTCCTCCGCCGATCGCGTGCGTACGCGAGACCCGCGGAGCTGCTTTGCGTAATGTAACGGGACCTCGCTGCCGCAAAGAGGCAGCCGCGCGCGCGGCCAGCTGTGGAGGCCGGCAGATTTCCAACAGCTTGCCAATCGGGAGACATCTGCATGTGTATGCTCATTGAGCTTGCTACCACTAGCCATTCGATTATGCTTCCTTTGCACCAAATGAGAAGTGCCTAGAAAGAGATTAGGTTCTCTGAGAGGGCTTTAACAAATGTATTATTATTATAAATGTATTATTATTATTATCGGCGATCTCCTACTCGCTCGCTGATCGATTGCAGCTGAGAGAGAGAGAGCGAGCGAGAGTACGCTAGGAAGAGTGGGGCTGGATGTGCGTGAGGACGGGCACACACGCGCGCTTCCGCTTGAGTAAAGAGGGCATTATTTCTGCACAGGCTGCGCTGACACCCCCACGCGCCGCGATTTAAACCCCGGCGAGCTCTGACACGGTCCGCCGCCGTGCGGTCCGCCGTCGCGAAAGATGAGTGCAGGGGCGATAATGGTTGCACAGGGCATGTCGGCCTGCTTACACGATTTGCGACGGCTGCCTGCGGTTCGGTGCCCTTCCCGTCCGCTCTTCCGCTGACCAGCGTTTCGCTGCGGCGCCAGCGCCGCGGCGGCAGTTATTGGCGGTGACTCTTTACCGGCCCGACTGACTTCACGCGGTGCCGCCGCCGAAGCCGACGCTCGTTGGACCTCCAACCCGGGATCGCCGCCGCCACCGCCGCCGCCGCGCTGATGAGAACTAGCCCCCCCCCCCGCACTCCGCGAAGTTTCGCGCACTGGAATGGCAGCTATTCGTAATGCTCCCGTCCGACTTCCTGATCGCGGTGTCGCTTAGCAATCCACTGCGCACCTGCCAGCTCGCGTCAGGCATCGCTGCAGTTGCGCGACAGCAGTCGTGAGTAACCGGACAGGGCAAGACAGCGCGGACAGATAAGCTACTTATCAAAGATCCTCAGCAGGCCCCGTTAGAGAGGCTTCGGTGCGTGCATTCGCTGCCAACAGCGTCGTATACAGTTTAGGAGCAACCGACGGCGCGCCAAAGGGAGCGGTGGCGGGCGGGGTGCGCCAATCGCGGAACGTAATGACAGGCGCGCGTTCGTCGCGTCGAGACCAGCCGCTCTTTCATAAGCACTAATCCAGAAATTGTACGGACGTTTCCCCTTCTCCAACGAGCTCTACAGAGGAGATCCGGATACTCACCTAATCCTTCCCCCGGACTGGCTTCGTAGCCTCGGTCGTTTTTAATCTGGATAGTGATATCCATCTGAGACAATGCAAAAAAATTAATTCGTTTCCGAAACTGACGATAAATCACAAAAATTGTACCTGCATTAGCAAAAACCAGAAAACCCTCGTCATTGTTTGGTTAAAATGCTCATTCACTCACGGTGGGGAATCATGGGTTTTCTTCTCTCACTGCGGAGGTTTAACTCAACGCTCATCCGCCCCTTGCTGCTGTGTAATGGCAACTTGTTAGCACCTTCTAGGCTCCATGTAGCGCTGAATCCATTTGTGTTAATGTTTTTGCCATCAGCAGTTTTCATTGGATACCGTGACAGCTGATCGATTAAAAGACTATATTATACCCAAACACTTGGCTTTAACAAGACAATTGGGTTAGGTTCATAATCCGGAACCGAGTTCGTGACCCGAGTCATTTTTTCGCCAACCCGAGACTCTGGTAATCCGGGACATCACCAGATTTCTTAAGTCTGAGCAGGCACTGGCATTTAAAGGACCGTGTGACTTTTTCTGACAACGCTACTCTATACACGTGCAAACGCGCATAGATTCTTACGATGGCGCGGTCGGTTTTGTCGCGATCGTGACGGGTGAAATCTTGGCGGGCTTTGCTGGTCGAGTCTATGGCTTCTCGCTGGTTCGTGCCGACTCCGACTCACAGACTCTCTCCATCTCTGCCTGACTCTATCTCGACCTTCACCTCGGCTTGCCTTCTCTCCGGCTCTCCTCCTCCTTCTCGTCTCTCTCTCTCGTCTCTCTCTCTCCTCTCTCTCTCTCTCTCCCCTCTCTCTCTCCCCTCTCTCTCTCCTCTCTCTCTCTCTCTCTCTCTCCCCTCTCTCTCTCCTCTCTCTCTCCTCTCTCTCTCTCTCTCTCTCTCTCTCTCTCTCTCTCTCTCTCTCTCTCTCTCTCTCTCTCTCTCTCTCTCTCTCTCTCTCTCTCTCTCTCTCTCTCTCTCTCTCTGTGCTGGCGTCTTGGGGGAGCGCGATCGCAACGCCGGGTAGTCGCGCGCATGCGCAGGAGAAAGCCAGAGAAGGAAAATGCGGCGGCGACGTCTAGTGGGCTTTCATGTATTCAGAATACTCGCGCATCAGTGTGGTCCGTTGCGGTCCGTGCGAATTGTTCCGACAATTGTCGACGAGCGAAGAGCAGAAGTGAGTAGGAACGTTCAGAGTAGGATCGGCGGAAAGGTTCGAGTCGTCTGCCGGCAATGGCTGCAGAATGCGCATTAGCTGTGAGCGGTCTAGCGGGTCACGCCCACACCTGCCAGCCGGTATCCACCGGGCAGCCGCCTCTGCGCGCGCACGCGGGTCGAAGGCTGGATCGGGCCAATGTGGGCGGCAGACGCTGTACCGGGTCGTCGTCGCGCAAGAATCTCGGCATCAAAGCGAGACGGTCGCCCGCGTACGCTCAGCGCCGTCGCTCCGAGCGTCGCTCGTTCGCGCGTAGCCCAACTTTCCTGCATCGCTCGTGCAGTCGGCGACGACACGACCCACCGTCTGTGCGCAATCTGACGCAAGCTAAGTGACGCCTAAGGGGCTAAACTAACTAGCTTCGACCCGTCGCTAGCACCCGACCTGGAAAATGCCGGCCGCGGCGTTGGCGGGCTAAGCGAAAACGCCGCGCTAAGTATCGCCTCCTCCTCCGACGACAACGAGCCCTTCACGCCAGAAGGCGGCGACCTTCGCGGAATTCGAGCGGTCGGTCTGCCGACGGCCGAGCCGTCCCACGCGCCGTCCCACGCGTCGGCTGGAAATCGTCAGCCGCCGACCACCGCCGAGTGCAGACGATCGACCGACCGAAGAGCGATCGCAGAGCGGTCTCTCTGTTGTGCCGAAGCCACCTCCGCCGCGAGACCGGCAGGCCATCTTTCGGGTCGCCGCGACTGCGGAGAAGCGCCATTTGTTTGAAGGTTCTCGTCGCTGCCTGAGAGGATGTCGGGGCACACCGACTGTCCTCTGAAGCGAGCGGTTGACCGCGAGAAAGACACGCCGGCGCTTTCGCCCCCCCCCCCCCCGCTGCCGCCGACTGCCCCCGACACTTTTCTGCGACAGTCGACCGCCAATCGCAGCGAAGCATGCGTGCGGCCCCTCCCTCAGGTGTGAGCGAGAACCAGCGTCTGGATCCAGCTGCACGCCCGTTGGGCCTCGTTCGACAGGCCCGACATCATCGCGAATCAAAAGCAGCGCCAGTGCGCCGTAAATCAGGCCGCGGTGACGCGGTCGAGACATCTGAGGGTGTCGCCAACTACGTGCATCTTCAGCGGTATCTGTGACTACTGCGGCGACTGAAGTGGGCCGTCATAAATAAATAATCATATTTTGAGATATCTTTTCTATCTGAAGTTTCAATCCAAAACCTAAGCATTAAATCCTAAACCCTACGCCCTAAAGTCTAGACCCAAAACTCTCAACCCTAAAACCTAAACCCAAAATTTGAACCAGAAAAATGCAAAATCTAACCACTAAACCCTAAACCACAAAGCCCAAAATTTACAACCCCTATACACTAAACCGAAAATCCCAAACTCTAAGCTAAAAAGATAGCTCTAAAACGTGATTATTTAACGTAAATATGCTGGCGACCTTGTCGAACAACCTGCAATGGAAACTTTGTCCATCGTTGAAGAAACTGACCCGACTCGATGCATAAACGACGCGTATTAATAGAGAGGCGGCGGCGGTGGGGAGGAGGGATGGGAGCGGATGTGCTGGCGTCCTGGTGAATAGAAC
Organism: Cristatella mucedo; assembly: GCA_009760855.2. Lineage (NCBI taxonomy): Eukaryota > Metazoa > Bryozoa > Phylactolaemata > Cristatellidae > Cristatella > Cristatella mucedo. The sequence goes on from WPIO01000025.1 coordinate 2,549,726, forward strand.
CGGAAGCTGGTCCGAGCCATTCGTAGCTGCGATCGTCCTCCGCACGCAGGACCGCCTTACGAGACACGGCGTCCTCTGACCCACGCGAGGTGTCGGCGAGTCGATAGAGCCGTCCCGCTCGCTGTCTCGCTTCGGTGCTGCGGCGGCGGCGGCGGCGGCGGCGGCGGCGGCGGCGGCGGCGGCGGCGGCGGCGGCGGCGGCGGCGGCGGCGGCGGCGGCGGCGGCGGCGGCGGCGGCGGCGGCGGAGGCGGCGGAGGCGGCGGCGGCGTCGCTCA
>WPIO01000025.1:2555000-2597500 GCA_009760855.2 Cristatella mucedo
TTTCCGTATTGCATAAGAAGTTATGCGTTTATGGATGCCAAGTGCTAGCTGCCTGTGTTGCCGTCCTGTATGCATGTGCTTCCCTAAGCGAACCTCCCTTCCTGGTAGCTTGGCCAGCTCGTAGCGACCAGACGAGTTGCTACTACCATGCAAGCCCACTCATTATCTCTTAGCTATTGCTGCTCAAAGGCATTCCTAGATGTTGCTGCCTCTACCAGGAATTACGAATCGGGTATCTCATGCAGGAAGCGCAGACAAAGTAAGAAAGGGGGTAAAGCGCGTATCGCCAGTATTTCTTGCATAGTTTTAAGTGCCAGCAAGCTCTCACTCAAGTAATGCAGTAAGTAATCTAAATTCAAATAAATCAAACCTGCTAAAAACACGGAATCACTCTTTCAATGTGTTTGTTGAATGTGCGTTCGACATTTGGAAACCCCTAATTATATGCGACGCGATTCGCGACGACACTGGTAACATTTTTGCCGCGACCACGACCCGTCTGAAATGGCTAACTCCCCGACTGCAACCGACACCACTCCTACAGCTAGTAGCAATGCTCTGGGGGGGGGGGGCAGGGGGCATTTCACCTACGGCGAGGCATTGACCTGGGTCGCCCCCTACTTTTATGATTGCTTACTAGCCCGACCGTCACCAACGACGTATGTCTTAATTCAACCAGATAGGCACCGCTGAGTTGATTATAATTATACGCTTGATAAATCCTATTGCGTCCTCAGAGAACTCGATCTCTTTCTAGGCGCTTTAAATTTGCTGCAAAGGCAGCACAATCATTTGTGTCGAATAAACTCGACGATTTTGAGGAATAATTTTGGCATGAATCACGGGTCTAGCTCCAGCTGCTCGAAAATCTTGCGGGTCTTGTCCCCTCCCCCGATGAAAATCCTGGCTCCGCCACTGCCTACAGATCTCTACTGTTTCCCATACCCGAGGCCAATTAAACTGGCGAAGGAGTTGTCGCTCGTTTTTCGCTCGTTTACCGTTCGTTTGTCGCTCGCTTCTTCCTGAATTTCAAGCCGTCTGCACGCCTCTAAGCAATCCTTCGAATAATTTGTACCGACTCTCGGAAATTGTCCCTTCCTTGTCTAGGGTGCTTTTAATACTCATTTTGATGCCCTAACTGACCCAGATGTGCGAGTACTGCCTTTTAATAATAAAAATAATAATAATAATGTACTTGATAAAGCGCCCTCAGAGAACTTAATCCCTTTCTAGGCGCTTTACATTTGCTGTAAAGGGAAATGCAATTAAATAGTGAGTAAAATCATGCTTAAAAAACAAACAAAATGAATAACATGGTTAGGGGTGACATGCACAGGGTCAGCATGCAAATGTGGTTAGTGGCAGCAAGCACAGTGTCAGCACGCATAAGCATGTGAAGGACGAATCATAGGGACCCACTAAATGCTGTCTTAAATAGGTGTGTTTTTAAGTTCCTTTTAAATGTGGTCAGGTCAGGGGATGTTCTGACGCAAGTCGGGAGGGAGTTCCACGCTTTGGGAGCATACGAACTAAATGCACGGTCTCCAAAGGATTTGAGGTTTGTACGAGGTATTTGTAGACTGTTGGATTCCGAAAAGCTGGTGGTACGATGCTTGGCCTGATGGGGGAGTATATCTGAGAGATAGGCTGGAGCCAAAGAATGAAGTGACCTAAAAGTGAGCGACAAAACCTTGAAGTCAATCCGTTGCTTTACTGGTAGCCAGTGCAGGTCGGCGAGAAGTGGAGTAATGTGGCAACTGCGACGCTCACGACAGACAAGCCTAGCTTTTGAGTTTTGCACCAGCTGCAATCACCTGATCGCACATGCTGGGAGGCCAGTAAGCAGTGAGTTGCAGAAGTCGAGACGAGATGTCACGAATGCATGAACCAACTTAGACATGGTATCCTTATCTAAACAAGCCCAAATTTTAGCAATAATATGAAGCTGAAAATAGGCAGATTTGACCACGGAGCTGATATGGTCGTCTAACGAGAGGTCGCTTTGGAATATGACGCCTAGATTTCGAGCTGATTCGACAGGAGATATGCTGGCAGAGCTAATTTTAGCGTCAGCCTTTCCAATTTCTGAATCACACTGGGTTTGCCCATAACTAGTAAGTTAGTTTTGTCATTGTTTAGTTTCAGAAAATTTGCTGCCATCCATGTGCGAATGTCATCAATGCATGCAGCCTGTTTGATTCTTCTTTGCGGAAAGCCCCACTCTGTTCAAACTTCATATGCGTTCAGATATACTTCCGCCGTTGAATTCAGTCATTTCATATTATTACTAATTTATACACATTTGACCAAACGCCGGTCTCTTTTTCTCTTCTTTTTACTGATATACCCCATAGGTATCAAAAGTCGTCAGCAAAGGAACCACGAAAACTAGAAAGCTTGATAATGAACCTGTTTGTGAACCAACCTTCCTTGATTAAAAAACATGTCAACATCATTACTGACTGTCCATTGATTGGCATACGAGGATTAATAATTGTGCACGGTACCAACCTATACTACCTAAGGCCAATTCAAGTTTTTTATCATAACATAGAGGAATCATAGATGCAAACTCCATAAGGGCTGTTGTCGACCATCAACCTTCGACTTAATCTCGCCCAACTCACCAACATACCGAGCAATCATTGCAGTGATCGTTGCCCGAGTGTTATTTAAGCTTCTTTGTCAGCAAGATAGATACGACCAAAGAGCTCTTAGCAAGATAATACCCTCTCCATATTTCAACCATAGTACCTCGCTCTACTTTATTGATCAGTTCAAGCTTACCATTAATGAAAAGACTGTTAGCTGATTTAAAAGCCTCGTTAATGCAGTTGCAGAAGGGCCTTCATTGCTATCAATACCGCTTGCAATAGTCCGGCAGGGCTCGAATCCACGACCGGGTCGTGAAGAGAGAGAGAGAGAGAGAGAGAGAGAGAGAGAGCATCTTTCCCCTGGGCTAAGAACCAGTGACGCATGCTGCCCTCATCTCAAAGTTTATCTCATGCTATAAGAAGTCTAATAGCCCTCCACATCCCAGTACCTACCATTTTACTAGCTTTACTGCTGCCCTGAATAACGTTAATATTAAATCTGTCTTTAACGTCAGCTTCTGTCCCAGCGTTTTTCAATGAGGTTATCGTGACACAATTCAGTAGGAAGTTGACACTAGACCAAGATAGCTCGGTAAATTTCACCCTGTCTCTCTATTACAGCTCCCATCAAAGGCACTGGAATAAGTATTGTCCGACCAAGTAAACACTTTAATCAATGTGCCTAACCTGGTACGTTAGTTCCAGTGAGGTTTTAGACCAAACCACTTCACAGAGTCAGCCTGATGCGAATTTATAACGACCTTCCCAGGAATGCTAACTTGAGCGGAGTATCTCTGCTTGCTTGTTCAGCTGGATCCCACAGCAGCGTTAGATACAATTGATCCTAAAATCCTTTGTTAAGACCTGCCGTCTCACCCATGCATCTCACGAACTGCACGACAATGGCTGAGGCCTTATCTCAGTGGGAGAATTCAGGTAGCAGATTTCAACAGCCAACGGTCATCCAGTGAGCCTTTGAAGAATGGCTTGCCCAAGCCACAGGCTTTAGGTTCATCTCTTTTTACAATTTCATCTCTCCTTTCTTCTGACTTCATCGCAAACCTAATCTAAGCGTTCATTCTTATGTGGATGACTCACAGCTGTACCTGTGCTTTGATCTATCACGGCTTGCGGGCGTATCCAACTCTTATCTCCACTATAGCATATTTCACCGACGAACGAGTTTGAATGCCAGCAACTCTCTCAAATTACATGACTATAAAACCAACTTAATAGCCATCGACAATTGTAGTACCACTAAGAAACTGTCTTACCCTCAAAGTGAGCAGGGCCAGTAAATCTCCTCTAGCCTCCACATTGAATATAGATGCTGTCTTCAAAGACCACTTTTCACGAGGTGACTACATCAGCTTCACAATCAAGTCTACCTCATTTTACCTATGCAATCATGCACAACATTTAGGCTTGGTTGGATGTGGACCCTTAGGTCAAGCTCGTCCATTCATTAATGACATTTTGACTACACTTTTATCGCTCGCTACTTACAGATTTTCTGCCCACTCAACATGATTGGTTGGTGCAAAACTCACGAGGATTAGTTGTCAATCGGAACGTGAGAATCATCACATTATTCCACATTGTGCCCGTTCTGCACTGGCCCACTAGTCAAGCAGCAAATGGAATTCACGACTCTGCCACTTACTTTTAGGTCATCCGATCTCCGATCTTCGGTCTACCAATCTGAATTTCTTCCTAAGCAGGTCGCATCACCCTCTCGCTTGACTCTGGCTATTGTTTATGCAACCGAACTAAGTTAAAAACCCTTATGAAAACCGGACCTCAAGCTTCTATCCTCCAAAAGTCCGGAATTCAGTACCGACTGACATCGCGTCATCTCCTTATTCGACGACATGCGAAGAGAAGCTAAAACGCACCTTCTGCTCGAAGCCGTTGCTCGGTCCCTATGAAATAGTCTCTGTGGGCCTTCGCGGCCTGAAGCTTTGGACGATGCTACTAACCAGTGCAATGTAATGCAATGTATCTTCGTCTGTAACTTTGCAATGTCACAAAGACTGTGGGTGTTACGCAGGAGAGTTTTTGATAGCGAAATCACAGCATAAGCGGCTTTCGGTATGCATTCGGTAGCCAACAGACTTCGTTTCACTCAACAAAAAGAAAGTGGGAAGCATAGCAGAGTCAGGAAAGCAGTTGAGGTAGTGAGTGGCATGGAGTTAGCAGCTCAGGACGGCTGGAAAGGATGTGCCGTAGTCGGCAGCACGAGAGTAGTTGTTTTTGTAAGAATCTCGGAAGTGAGTTCCACAGTGTAGGACCTGCAGAGAAAAAGCTTATGTTGCCAACGGTCTTTTAAGCGAGGAATGGAACAGCTCATTTATTATCCGTACAGGACCCGAGAGCACAAGGAGGCTGAAACTGGTGCAGAGGTCCAGCTATGTACGAAGGGGCCAAGCCGTGGTGGGCCTTGTGGGTCAGGGTAAGAGCTTGGTTCTATATCCGTTTATCAACCGGCAGCCATCCTAGCTGTTTTTAGCGAAGGAGACGCATGGTCGAACGTCTGGGATTTGCACCCTTGCAGCCATACTCATAGCCATTTGCAGTAACCTAGTGCTTTTATCGGAAGTCCAGCCAAAAGGGAATTACAATAATCTAGCCGAGACAGAACTAAGATGTTAAATTGTTTGCATGCCACCTTGGAAGACAGCTCCTAATCTTAGATGGGGATCCGACGTGATGGCTTGCTGTATAAATATTCTTCTGATCGCTTCTCTCGATTCTTTGTGCAGAATATAGTCAAGATCATGGAGTCCATCCCTGCGATGACAACATCTCCACTAGAATGCTGTTCCCCGATTCCTGGCTGCACCTCAACGTCTACATTTAAGCAGGTCACCAGTGATCTAGTCCTAAAGTTCGTATCCAATCAAAGAAGACAACAGATCCTCTGGACCATATTCCCACTGTCCTGCTCCTACACTGCATTGATCTACTGCTGCCATGCATAACTAACATGATTAATACGTCATTAGCCTCAGGTCAAATCCCAGCACCTTTCAAAAAAGCTGTAGTCAGGCCACTTCTCAAGAAAGCGACACTAGACCAAGAGAAATTGAGCAACTACCGCCCAGTATCCCTTCTACCATTCCTATCAAAGACACTGGAACGGGTCGTGGCGGACCAGCTGAACTCATATATTGAAACTTCAAACCTTGCTAGTAAGTTCCAGTCTGGCTTTAGAGCCAATCACTCCACAGAGTCAGCATTTCTTAGGGTATACAACGACCTACTTAGGAATGCAGATGTGGGTAGAGCGTCTCTGCTTGTTTTGCTCGATCTTTCGGCAGCTGTTGATAATGTCGATCACAAAGTTCTTCTAGAGCATCTCTCATCTCTCCTGGGCATCACTGGCACTGCTCTGCAGTGGTTCAGGTCCTATCTCAGTGGAAGACTCCAGAGTATTGACGTGAATGGACAAAGATCATCCGAGGTACCTCTGAAATATGTGGTACCTCAGGGCTCCGTGCTAGGTCCGGTTCTTTTCACGGTTTATACTCTCCCTCTTGCTGATGTGATTGCCAAGCACAATCTAGGCTTTTACTTTTATGCAGATGACACTCAGTTGTACCTTAGCTTTGATCCCTCCCAACCTTCGAGCACCTCGAATTCTCTCAACTCAGTTGCTGCCTGTATTGATGACATCTGCACATGGATGGCAGCAAATTTTCTAAAATTAAACAATGATAAAACTAACTTACTAGTTATGGGCAAACCTAGTTTGATGCAGAAATGGGAAAGGCTGATGCTCAAAATTGGCTCTGCCAGCATATCTCCTATTGAATCAGCTCGAAATCTAGGTCTCATGTTTTAAAGTGACCTCTCGTTAGACGATCACATCAGCTTCACAATCAAGTCTGCCTACTTTCAGCTACATAACATTGCTAAAATTCGGGCTTGTTTAGATAAGGATACCATGTCTAAGTTGGTCCATGCATTTGTGACATCCCGACTTGACCTCTGTAACTCGCTGCTTGCTGGCCTACCGGCATGTGCAATCAGGCGATTACAGATGGTGCAAAACTCCTCAGCTAGGCTTCTCTGTCGTGAGCGTCGCAGTTGCCACATCACACCACTTCTCGCCGACCTGCACTGGCTACCAGTCAAGCAACGGATTGACTTAAAGGTTTCGTCGCTCACTTTTAGGTCACTTCATTCTTTGGCTCCAGCCTATCTCTCAGATATACTCCCCATCAGGTCAAGCATCGTACCACCCACTTTTCGGAATCCAAGAATATACCAATACCTCGTACAAACCTCAAATCCTTTGGAGACCGTGCATTTAGCTCGTATGCTCCCAAAGCGTGGAACTCACTCCCGACTTGCGTCAGAACATCCCCTGACCTGACCAAATTTAAAGAGAACTTAAAAACACACCTATTTAGGACAGCATTTAGTGGGTCCCTGTGATTCGTCCTTGATGTGCTTATTCGTGCTGACACTGTTGCATGCTGCCACTAACCACATTTGCATGCTGACCCTGTGCATGTCACCCTTAACCATGTTATTCGTGTTGTTTGTTTATCAAGCATGATATTACTCACCATTCAATCGAATTTCTCTTTGCAGCAAATGTAAAGTGCCTAGAAAGAGATTGAGTTCTCTGAGGGCGCTTTATCAAGTGCAATATTATTATTATGATCACTATTCTGAACGAAGCTTTTGAAATGTAGGGAGTTGTCGAAGACGACTCCTAAATTCCTGCTTGCTTGCATTTCAGCATATGTAAAGTGTCTGCAAAGAGATTCTTTCTTTTTTAGGGCTGCTGAATGCACATTTTTCTTATCACCATCATCTTCATCATTAATTCTATTATTGCCATTGGAGCAGGCTTGGAGCCCCCGGCGTCCGGATTCAGGGCTCTGCTTTTATTCGGCAGATTCCTTACTCCCACAGACCGAGGTGCTTCACTCCTCTAAGCTTGCCCGTCAGGTGGTGCTCACTGCAACCATTAAGGCTTGTTAGAAAGCTCGCGATGTGAGAGCTCTAAAAGCTGCAGGCCAGCAGCAGTAGCAGAAGAAAGTGGTCCAAGCGGTAGCTAAAGCAGCCGCCTCTGCCAGTCGAATGCAGGCGAATCAGCCCGGCAGACTAAAGGAAGGTAAGTAAGGAGGGAGAGACACGACTGGTACTTGACTGGAAGCTGCAGCTGCAGTGGCCTGCACACCCAAGAGGACAGGAGACCGAGCGCTATCCCAGCAGCAGCCTGCTAGCGAGCTGCCAACCGGGTTAGAGCAGCAGAGAGAGAGAGAGCAAACGCACAGCAACCTATCTGGTGGTGCTGCTGGGTGGGGAAGGAGGGGAGTTTTGGGGGAGCTGCTGGCTGGCAGTGACGACTAAGCCGAGCCGCTGGCTGCACCGGCAGGCATCTGGCGAAGGAAGCCCTGGCGCCACACGAACGCCAACGGTAACCTTGCCTGCTGGCAAGGTTATTCAGTGCGCCTCGGCTGAGAAAGACACGGCTTGCTGCTGCCGGTAAAGGCTCGAACAATCCCAGGCGCTGAGTCAATAGCTTCGAAACACGGCAACAGCTCAGATATACACACCAGACACTGGCCGACAGGAAAACCGTGTTGCTGCACTATAGCAGCAGCACGGTTACCTCATCTCGCTGAACCGGCTTCAGCTTCGGTCTGAGCTGCACCGGGGTGTGACGTTACAAACTTCTGTCTGCTCCGTCGTGACTAGACTGCCCACACCGACGGGAGGCAGGCAACCAGGCGAAGCCTCCCTATCACAGAGTGCAGGCCTGCGACAGTGCTGTGTGCAAGCATTTGCTGACGAGCCTTGGAGTTTGCTTACGGCTGTAGATCAGCTAGAGGCTAGAGCTAGCGACTTCTTTCACCCTGCAGCTGTCGAAGGTCCGAGTTGGCTGGTCACGCAAAGAGGCAGATGGGAGGCATTAGGCAATGCCTCTCCTTTACCCCTCCCTCTGCCCTCCCCACCCTCTCCTGTTCCCTATACCCCCCTCCGGTCCGACATGGCCCCTTCCCCGACAGCTGGCACGTGGCCGAACCGTCGGCCGGGTTTTCGAGGAAGCTATGCCGCAGTGCAGCCCCTGCCCCTGCTGAGAAAGTGCAGGGTTTGCGTATGTATTTGCACTCAAGCCACTTCTGCAGGCAGTGGAGCTGTAGTCCTGCACTTTTCTACAACTCTCAGCCGACTCAGTCCTTGTCATAGAGCCAGTGAAGGTCAAGGTATCTCTATATATCTAAAAATATCTAGGCACAGCATTCACAGAGTGAGGAAGGCATGACAACAAACAAGTGCAGTGCCAGTGGCTAGGAGAGAGTGCAGTAAGGACGAGCACCCCTCCCCCTCCCCAGGGTCGAATGCCTGCCTGGCCAGTGGCCGGCACCTGGGCTCCCCTTGGGAAGCCTCAGCTGATCCAAATTTGAGAGGTGGACTGTCTGTCTGTCTGTCTGTCAGTCTGGAGTCTAGCCTGCAGACAAGGATCGGGCACGTCGGCAGTAACTGACACGTCCGAATCTGCCTGGCCGACGTTCTGGACTATTCAGAAAGTTGCTATTCACTCGGCATGCATTATTGCAACGACTCGTTCCAGCACAATAGCTTTAGCAACAGTAAGTCCAAAATCCGATTGATTGGCATGTCGAATCCTTCCCCAACCCCCAGGGGCACTCTCGAGCAGACTGCACCTATTCTAGACAGCAGACCTCTAAAGTAAGCCCCGGCTGCCAAGTAGATCGGCGGGACAGCTAACCATTCGGCAGGCAGGTAGGTCTTCGTCAGGTGACCAGGAGGCCTGCTGCGTTCGTCTAGTGCAAGCTTAATGGATGAGGAATTGCATGCCTGCAGTTGACTGCATCTTGCCGGCATTCAACCATTAGTAGTTACCGCGAGTAGTAGACTGTAGTCAATTATTACCCTAGCAATGGCTGATTCTGTTCTCCAGAAGCTCATCCAAGTTAGAGTGCTGCTCCTGAGGGAGTGAGACTCAAGTTTATTATGTTGCTTTGTTCTGGTACCTGTGCACCCCACGTGACTACGTGAACACTCGGGCAACTATCTCCAGTTGTTTGGTCATGCAATGCAGACGCCGGCTGTGAGCTACTCGGGCACTCGTAGGCAGGGTTCATGCAGCCGTCCTGTGTGCATGCCGGCGCTTTGCTTGCCTGCTTAAAGTGTCTTTAGACGAAAGTGCAAATCTGCCACGACTGGCTGCTATAGCATTCTTGGCGTGCGGCTATGCTTGCACCTGTACAGGCAAAGAATGAATGACTGGTATGAGCAGGTGCCCATCAAAACTCACCTACTAGTGCACGAACGTGAAGTGACCTGCCCTTCTTCAACAATTTGTATAAGTCTTGCTCAACAGGTGCCAGATGCTTGTCAGCTATTTTTTTTGCAAAAAACAAAACTGACATTCATGCGAAGCACGTGCTCTGCAGATCCGAGTCTGTGGAGCTCTGCTGCCGTGCAACTCTGGTGCTCATCCATCCAAGCCGGACTGCTGCTGCTGCTGCTCCGGCTGCTGCTGCTTCCAGGCCAGTCACTTCGTCGTCTGCTCTCCTGACTAGCTATGCTTCTCACTGCTCGAGATGGAGTCTGTTGGCAACCGTATGCACACGGAAACCCATTCAGGCTTTGAATGGGCATTGGTAAACTCCCCTGCTTTCAGCCACTTAGTCTTTGTGGCTTTATGGAGTGACAGACGTATCAAGGCAAAGAGGTGATCGGCTCCTATTGCCTGGCTTCACTACAAAGAAAGAGTGAATTAAAGGGGAGAGTGCATCTGTCTCTCGATGCTGCCTCTGTGAGCAAACAGCATCTAATTGGAGGGTGTGGCTCTGCCAAAGACCAACTTAGTAATCTGTTACCTGTCTGCTACCGTATTCATCTCCGCTCTCCTGGCGGGTGGCCTTCACATGAATGCATCGTTGGGCGACGATTGCACCAGCCAGACAGTCTCACTCACTTGGTAAGCGCGTGCCCTATAAGTCGTCGTCGTATGACTGTTACGATTTTAAGAAGAAAGTCACTAGCACAGCCAGATTATGACTGCTGAGATATTTACTATTCACGGTTTCTACATTATAACGGCTTGCAACCGGTCACGTAATAATCTATAGTTAGGCTGCATAAAAGCCTAAATCGTATACTAGTCAACTGAGCTGAGTGGTGCTCCAGCCATTGAGTTTGATCGGAGTTTCGCCCAACATCTGCGGCCGGCAGGCAGCTGTGAGGTGCATGAGAGCACCTCACGAGAGTTATTGTACTCCATAACGGATGCTAGATGATTGTCACCCTCCATCATTGTCGAATAGACTTGTCTATAGACTTGTTATGTTAAGGTAGGGGCGCTCTTCATTGCTGCCATGTTTGACTACTGTCGCGAACCTTCGTACATTGGTGCTGCACTTACATGTCGCTAGTCGAGGTTCAAAAATTCCGAGCGTCTGGAATTTTTCACCAGCCATCTGGGACTAGGACCGTTACAAGCCTGTGTATCCGGTCCAGCTCTGTCCGGACTTGGAAGCCTGTAAACCTCGTTGGTAACAGTATACAATTACAGACACGTTCGAACACAAGCTCATATATATATAATAATAATAATAATGCACTTGATAAAGCACCCTCAGAGAACCTAATCTCTTTCTAGGCGCTTTACATTTGCTGCAAAGGGAAATGCAATTGAATGGTAAGTAAAATCATGCTTGAAAAACAAACAAAATGAATAATATGGTTAGGGGTGACATGCACAGGGTATATATGCACACATACATACGTGTATATATATATATATATATATATATATATATATATATATATATATATATATATATATATATATATATATATATATATATATATATATATATATATATATATATAACAGAGTAGCTACATATGCTCTCATTAACGACTGGTAACAGAGCTTACAGTGGAATTGTGCAGACGAGCAAATGTGCTAGTCTAATTAGCAAGCTATGCTCACTAACATATCTCACAGCGAACTGGACAGAATGTAGACCGGTTACTTTCAGCATGTGGGGATACAACCAGGAATGCAAAATCAAGCGTGCTGAAGTCGACTATCAACCCTCTATTTGATAATAATAATAATAGTAATAATATACTTGATAAAGCAACCTCAGAGAACTCAATCTCTTTCTAGGTACTTTACGTTTGCTGCAAAGGAAACACGATAGAATGGTGAGTGGAAATATGATGCTTGATAAACAACATGAATAACATGGTTAGAAGTGACATGCACAGGGTCAGCATGAGAACGTGGTTAGTAGCAGCATGCACAGTATCAGCACACGAAGGACGAATCACAGGGACCCGCTAAAGGCTGTCATAAATAGGTGCGGGTTTTAATCTATATTTAAATGTGGTCAAGTCAGGAGATGTCGTGACGGAAGTCGGGAGTGAGTTCCAGGCTATGGGAGCAGACGAACTAAAGGTATGGTCTCCAAATGATTTTGAGATTCGTACAAGGTATAGGTAAGCAGTTAGTTTCCGAAAAGCGAGTGGTACGATGCTTGGCCTGGTGGGGCGTAGATCAGATAGGTAGCCTAGAGCCAAGAATGAAGGGACCTAAAAGTGAGCAACAAAACCTTGAAGTCGATGCGTTGCTTGACTGGTATCCTATGCAGGTCGGCGAGAAGTGGTTAATGTGGCAACTGCGATGCTCACGACAGACAAGCTTAGCTGCAGAGTTTTGCACCAGCTGTAAGTGCCCAATAGCACATGCCGGTAGGCCAGCAAGCAGTGAGGTACAGAAGTCAAGACGAGATGTCACAAATTCATTGATCAACTTAGATAACCCCTTCTCTACCAAGTCAGTACTGTACCTTGCAATCCTTGTGGTCTATTAGTAAATCGTTTTTTTAGCTTCTTCGTCAGCAAGATAGACAAGATCAGTCGATCCCCAAGGTAAAATATTCACTCCATTCTTCGATCTCTACTTCTTGTTCTACCTCAACATCTACTCCTACCTGCCACTGCCGACCAAGTCAAGAAGCTCATCACTCAGTCTAACAGGATTGCTAAACCACTTGACCCGACATCTACTTTTTCTCCCTAAGTGATGCCTAGATTTGCTGTTTCCCTGAAACCTAACCTATCCGATATATCCCTAGCCTCAGGTTGAGTGCCTATATTCTTCAGACTGTTGTCACGTGACCCATTAAACCGTCGACACTGAACAAGGAGTGCTTAATTAACGTCGACCCACTTTTTATCTATAGCTGTTCTTATCGAAGACACTGGAACGAGTAGTGGCAGACCAGTTAAGATTGCTGATTAAAACTTAAAGCCTAGTAAGGTTTTTTCACTTAGCTTTTATGGCAAATCCTTTCACGAAGTCAGTGCTGCTGCTGGTGTTTTATGAATGACATCACAACTACTCTCCTGCTGCCGACTACGGCTCATTCTTTTCAGTGGCCCTGAGCTGCTACTTCCATGCTACTCACTACCTCAATTGCTCTCCTGACTCTGCTATGCTTCCCACTTTCTTTTTGCTTCGTGAGACGAAGTCTGTTGGGTACCGAATGCATACCGAAAGCCACTTAGGCTGTGAGTGAGCTATACAAAACTCTCCTGTGTAATAACCACGTAATCTTCATGAGTTTGTGGAGGTACAGACGGAGATACATTAAATTACATTACCTCAGGGATTTTGACTCGGACAGAGTCTCTGCTCTAGTGGTACTGGATTTCTCTGCAGCTTTTGATATGATTGATCACAAAGTACTTCTTGAATGACTGTCATCTCACCCGGGCTTCATCAACCTCTCTGTCTTAACCCATTGGGTAAGGTGCTAGCACTTCACGATCCAGGTCATGGGTTCTTAGTCTTGCTGTAGGCAATACTTTTTTGCTCACTGCAAGCAGAAATGACAGCCACTAAGGTTCTTATGCAGAGGCTGTTGAATCAACTGCCGTTTTGTATTGACATCGCATTTAGGTTTTTTTAGCTCTAATGTAAGAGATTTCGGAGCATAGATATAACTGGCCTATGGACTTACAGTGAGCCTTTAAAGTATGCGTTGTTCCAGGGCCTAGCTCCAGGTCTACTTATTTCACAAAAAAGAGAGCTCACTGCCTCTGGACTCACGGTAGAATTAGTCACATATAGTCACGGAAGACAATGCTTGGCCATCTTGCCACGTAACGAAAGGATGCCATCTTTCCACGTGATGGACAGACTTTCTTGCTTTAATTAGTAGAGATACTCTCCCTCTTGCCGAGTTATCGTCAGTGAATACAATCTTGGCTTAGAAGAAGTGTTTTTATCCTTCAGTCCTTCCCTGCCTTCAGCCACCCAAACTCCCTTTTAGCTCTCATGCAACATGTATTGCTATTATTTGCACTTGTATGGCTCTCAAATTGCTTTAGGATAAATCAACTTAATAGATATGGGCAAACGTTGTGTCGCTCAGAAACAGAGTTACCTACAAAATGGGCTTGGCTGGAATTTCTCCTGTATCCTCTGTATGGAATCTGGGTGTCTCATAGCAAAATGGCCTATCACCAAATGGTCATGTCAACTCTATAGTCAGGTCTGCCTGCCCAGCTAAATAGCATGGAAAAATTCAAGCTTGCTTAAATGAAAATAGCACAGCAACACTGGTCCACGCAATGGCGATATCCTATCCAGACTTATATAATTCCTTACATGCAGGTCTTTCTGCACTTAAAAGAAGGTGCTCACAAATCGTATAAACTCTACAGCTAGGTTGGTCTGTTGTGAAAGTCAAAACTGCCACAAACACTAGTTATCACTTGATATCTCTAGTCTGAAATGATTCCCCATCAAGCAGTGTGTCAGCTTTCAAGTTACTGGCTTCAACACCGATCTGACATTATTCTGCTTTATAAATAATAATAAATACTAGCTGATTTAACAGCCTCTTTTTGTATAGCGACAGAAGAGCCTTTACGGCTTTCACTACCGCTTGCAGTGGCGATAAAGGAACGCCCACCACAGGATTCCAACCCACGACCTTGGCGCCAAGGTCGTGAAAAACAACCACCTTACCTAGTGAGCCATTACGATCAAACGACTTGCGTCTACCAACTTCTCTAATTCAAGTCGTTTAGCTGCCATTAACTGATCTAAATAACTTAAAGGCTTTTTTCCTTTTCTTCAGTTCCTAAGCTCTCAAAGCCTTTTAACTCAGTATCATCTGATATCACTGGATTCTCTGAGCTGAAATTTAAAAAGAAACTTAAAAGTCAGCTGTTCCTGACAGCGTTCAGTATGTTCGTACTATTTGTCTTCTGTGCTCTCATGGTTCCAGAAACTGTGCAAATTGTCGCTAACAATTGGCATGTTTCCTTTGCAGCACATACTATTATCATTAAGCTATTGCCACTTGAGCTTATTCAATCATAAGTTAATAAAAATGGCTACCAGCTTCATTTGTGCAGCCGTTTGCAGGATCGAGCGTGACTAGCAGCTCAATGAACTCTGCCCGTGGCCGCCGCCACAGCTATTCCACCAATAGCTGTGGAGCTATTCCATCATTCCACTATAATTTGTGAACTCCAGCACACGTGAATTCCATGTCCTTCTTAATCGACAGCCAGGCTTTTATGCGTGCAGCACATGCTTCTACAGGTGTTGAAAAGCAAAGCGAGGAAGCGATGGAGAGACAGTCTCAATGGAATGAGCCAGATCCGACCGAATTGTCGTCTGCTCAGAGAAACACTCAAGTGCTGTGGTCTCCTGGGCGAGACACTCAAGGGCTGGTCTCCAGCTGCAGCAGCTAGACGTTGCTGCAATCACGAGCAAGTCTAGCAGGCAAAAGGTAGAATCAAGATGCATCTTTCACTCGTCGTGCCCTTTCAGCAGCATTTGACGCACAGATTGATCGTCAGTGATCTAGATAAATCTTGGAGCAGACGCTGCTCTGTACCATTGGGCGAACGCCCGCAGCTGGGATACTGCATTCTGCTTGCAGTGAGAGCTGATCCGGCTGGCCGGTCGGGGCCACTGTGGCCTCCGTTTCGCTTAGCCGTGGTCGATCTTCCATTAGCCATCAGGAGGAAAGAGGCAAAAGCAGCTTTAATTCATTGCTTAGGAATGCACCTGTTTTCATTGCACCAACTTTGAGCTCTCTTCTGACGTTAGCCGAGGCATCATGACCTAGATGGCTCACAGCCAGCCTCTGTATGCTGCCAGCCTGATTCGAAGGCCAGCCTATCTAGCTCCGTGGGGCGCAGCGGGCTCAGTGTATACAGTAAAGCAAGGTAGCGTGCAGCAGTGTTCACACTGCTACATTCCTCCACTGAATCAAGACTGAGCGCCAGCCAGCCTAGAACATGCGTTGTTCCTGTCAGTGGTACCACTTGCCTGCTGCTTTAACATATGTGCATGCCAAGCAGCTCGTACAACCTTTAAACAGACGTCGTCTCACGTGTAACAAGCGCTTGTGCAAGCATGCATGCATTTTCTTGACCTCGCCGTGTACAGTAAAGGATGGCTGAAGATGAATGCCGCACCAGGCAACCTTGTGCATCCGACCAAGGCGTGGACCAAGAACCAGTGGACTCGCTCTCTATGCCTAAGCCGATTTGCCAAGACACACACTTCACTCCAGAGTGCTTACCAACCAGATGTCTTTCCCAAACCCCTCTCCAACCCTGCCACAGCAGGTTGGGGTTTGTGTTTGCATAGAAGCAAGAGAAGTAGCAACAGGAGCAGATGGAGCAGCAGGAGCAGCAGGAGCAGCAGGAGCAGCAGGACGAGCAGCAGCAGGAGCAGCACGAGCAGCAGGACGAGCAGCAGGAGCTCACACCCTATCTTATGATTGTTCTCTGCAATCGGTCTGGTAGCGTATGCAGCTGCTTTTCTTAATGGATACCCTACAGCAGCAGTGCAGCCAATCGCCAGGCTAGCCGTCGGTAGCCACGGTCCAAGCATCTGGCCTTGCTGCTCACCAGCTCGAATTCCGAGGCTGCACCTCCGGTCCTGCAGACGGTGAGTTGCTTCACACTGCTGGCTTGCCAGCGGCTTAGCGGTCTTCGAAATAAATGTAAGCAGGTGCTGCACCGACATGCAAAATGTAGCACGACTTGTGCGTGGGGGATGGTTTGGTGTGGTTTAGTTAAGTGCTGGTGCATTGGCCGTTTTGCTATTCTGAGGCCATAGTACAGAATCGCAGCTGTGCGGCCTCTTTCTTCGGGGTTCCTGAGTCTGTGGAAAGTGATAGTGCTCCAGCTATCACGCTTGCTTTTGTCTGCGCTTGCTTCGACTGCTGCTACCGCGCATTTAGGCATTGTCAACATATCTGTACAGTAGGAACTAGCAGTCTGCACGATAAACCCTATTTAACAATATGTAATTACTCAACTATCTGCCTCAGCCGGAGAGCAAGTAGTTCTCTGCAGGGCAGCTGCCTCACCTCACCGGAAAAGGAACCTATGCTTCACAGCAATTAACTACTTCGCTAGCAAAAAGTAAACGGTCAAAGTCAGTTTACTCAACAGCCTTATTTCTACTTGGCAGCAGAAGCACCTAGTGGCCACCACTCTGCTTACAGCAGTCAATAAAGAACTACCTAATGCAAGACTCAAACCCACGACCTAGAGCAAGAAGAGTAAGCTACAGTTGGCAACTACCCATTGGTAAAATTCAAGAAGCCTAAGGTAAGTGCAGCTCTGTATAGCTGTGACAGCAACTTCCACTGGAGTTAGCCAAAAGCATTAAACGACGTTAAATCTCTGCTTCTTGGCACGAACCGTTGGATAGGTTGAGGATGGTGGCTGCAGCCCTACGCACCAGCCACAGGCCTAAGATCCCAACATTTGCAATTTCAAGAGGGTGCTTCTGGTCGTTACAAATTGCCCGCGGTTCTTAAACCCCCAGTTGTTTCCTGTAATAAAGAAACCATTAACAGAATTCCCAGAGCTGAAATACCTAATATGACATAGTTGACACAGGGTTGCATAAGTACACCAGCTAGCGAAAACATGGTGTTGATCTCCCAGAATCGCTGCTTCCCTATGGATGTTTGCAGCTCTACAGGAACATAGCCAGGAAACTTTACACGTAACATCTAAGAACTAATTCTGAAACTGAAGCCAGAGTGAACTGACGGTATTAAGTAACCAGCAGGATAAAAGAAGGAATTGCTCCACACATGAGCTGGAATTTAAAAGTTCATACCGTCAAGGAAATTGGGGATAATCTAGGTCAGTTAAAGCCACGTCTATCAGCTCAAGTGTTTGGAGGATGACACAAGACTTACAGTCCTTTTCGCTGGCTTAGGTTTTTTAGGTCGGTACAATTCACTGCCGACCAGAAGAAGCAACCCATTATTGCTTTTGTGGCCCATTCGTTCCTGACATGCCAATGCTTTGGGTGTAGCTGTACAATTTCTGTACGTCCTTCAAAATTGGTTTTTCTTTTATATCGCTTCAAAGCGAAATAACGTCAATATGTTTGGTCCTATTTAAACGATTCAGCCTTTTTAGCCAGCGGTGGAGCCACGATCTTCTCCATCCACTGGGTGAGGGGAGACGTGCAACATTTGTGTGTGTGTATAATAGGCAAGGTCGGCAAGATTTTATTGTAGGCCGGTGTAGATCCAAAATTAAGGACACAGTCTAGTGCAAAGTCATTGTGTTTATTCAACGTGAACTCGGCGGTTGCTCATCGATTGAATTAAGACTTACTTTCGTCTTCGGCGACTGTCGGGACTGTCGGTAGGTAAAGGAGGCGGCTTAGGTCACTGACCTCCTCATGCCGCTGGCTTTATCTATGTTTTCACCTATCTTACTTTCCTGTCTTACACGAAACTTACAAAGCATGCTCTCTGCATTTCTTTGCTTTTAGAAAGACATTCGAAGTGGCGATACTTATTGCCGAGTTTTGGAAGCTGACAACACACCTTGAGCATGACAGTGTTGCCTGGCTTATCTTTGAACAGCAAGCTTTTCAAGCCATGTCTTTGCAGCACTGAATTGTTAGGGAGGCTGTTCGTAATCTGTTTCACATGATTTTGTTTCACCGTCATGACCACGTTGAGATTACATGCATTATCCCTGCAAATAATTGGGGCACACGGTGCGAACGATCTTGAGTTTTGGTGACGACTAAAAGCGGCAGCAACTGTAATTTTACTTACAATAATGAAACAGGTATACCTCCAAGACATTGACAATTCGAGAATGAGCTAATTACGGCACATGTAGCCGTAACGCAGCAATCGCTCGACCTCATCCCACAAATGCTTGATCGGTCAAGGTCAGGAGACCTGCTCAGCCACTCCATAAACGCCGCATGAGTTTAATTGAACCGGTATAAATTGTAAACAAATTATTCAACTTTGGATGGGGATTTGGAAACTTTTCCTCTGAATCCGACCGATGGAATTTGGGTTAGTAGTGTTCGTTGGGACACCGAAGCACGTACAGCCTTCTCTTGATGTTCGAAAAGGACGTGTATTTGCTTTTGCCACTCCACGAAACTCTACTGCAGTCTGCAGCAGTCCAGCGGATCCGTGCCTTGGCC
The DNA here is from genome assembly GCA_009760855.2 of Cristatella mucedo. Taxonomy (NCBI): domain Eukaryota; kingdom Metazoa; phylum Bryozoa; class Phylactolaemata; family Cristatellidae; genus Cristatella; species Cristatella mucedo. The sequence continues at coordinate 2,574,111 of WPIO01000025.1, forward strand.
CACTGTAAACGGCTGGCAATATTCTTCGCGGACAGAAGTCGTTTCCGCTGTGAGACTCAAGAATGCAGACCATCCTTATCGAATCGCCTTCTGACGGTATCGCGGCTAACTCGCTTCCCAGATGATGCTTGCAAACTTGGAGCTTGAGCGTGGGCCGAACCAAAGCGGCTCACGCTTTATTCTGTCCCCCTCTAGGATGGGGTTTTCCAGCCTAGTGTTAGCGTGGGGCCCACCCGACCGAACTGCATTAAGAGAGGTCTTAATCTTCACTACCTTCCTTTCATTGCACGCGACCGTACACTTTGATGTTATTGATTGAGTGGCTGCAATTTGACCGTACTGGTGTCCAGCGTCATACAGACCTCTCTCGAAGCTTGGTAATCTGGTCGGCTTTTCCCAGCGAAATAAACGAGGCTGGGTTGGCTGTTTAATTCCGGGTCGGGCACAGCCTTCGAGTTCCGGCGTAAGCTAATCACGGATCGTCTTTAAAGCATCTGCCCTGGCCAAATGCCACAATTCTTAAAGGAGTTCAAAGGACCTTTTAGATAATTTTAGGCACATTGTCGGAGACCTACATCATTATCCTTGCTATGGGTACTGGGGGTAGCCAATAATTAGCACACGGAACCAACATCCCGGCTCCGGTCCAGCGCTTAGAAGAGTCACTTGGAAGAAGCTGCTAATCGAGCAAATCTAGGTCGTCCAAATACCTCTGCGTTTAAAGGCAGGTGCTTGAGACGATGTACGATTGCATGCAAACACGTCTGAGAATTGCATGAGAATGCAGAATGAGAATACAGTTTCTGCTAGTTTCTGCTTCTGAAGCAGATGACAAAAGGAAGGCGAAGCTAACGGTTGCAGCAGCATAAGGAGGAGGAGGAGCAGGAGGAGCAGGAGGAGCAGGAGGAGCAGGAGGAGCAGGAGGAGCAGGAGGAGCAGGAGGAGCAGGAAGAGCAGGAAGAGCAGGAGGAGCAGGAAGAGCAGGAGGAGCAGGAAGAGCAGGAGGAGCAGGAGGAGCAGGAGGAGCAGGAGGAGCAGGAGGAGCAGGAGGAGCAGGAGGAGCAGGAGGAGCAGGAGGAGCAGGAGGAGCAGGAGGAGCAGGAAGAGCAGGAAGAGCAGGAGGAGCAGGAAGAGCAGGAGGAGCAGGAGGAGCAGGAGGAGCAGGAGGAGCAGGAGGAGCAGGAAGAGCAGGAAGAGCAGGAGGAGCAGGAAGAGCAGGAGGAGCAGGAAGAGCAGGAGGAGCAGGAGGAGCAGGAGGAGCAGGAGGAGCAGGAAGAGCAGGAAGAACAGGAAGAGCAGGAAGAGCAGGAAGAGCAGGAGGAGCAGGAAGAGCAGGAGGAGCAGGAGGAGCAGGAGGAGCAGGAAGAGCAGGAAGAACAGGAAGAGCAGGAAGAGCAGGAGGAGCAGCAGCTGCTACTGTTGGTAGAGGCAGGGATAGGAGTAAGGTAGGCAGGCCAGCAGGGGGCAGCATTAGCAGCAGGTGGGCTGTTGAAGGTCGTTGACCCTTCCATGCTGCTCCATGCCCTCCAACTCTTGCGGTCTTAGCAACAGGCAGCTGTGTCAGCTTACTTGTGGCTGGCAGCAGGCCACTGCTAATAGCCGACCACTGTAGTAGCAGCAGCAGCAGCAGCAGCAGCAGCAGCAGCAGCAGCAGCAGCAGCAGCAGCAGCAGCAGCAGCAGCAGCAACAGTGGCAGACCAAGTGGCAGCCTAAAAGCAGCTTCAGACAAAGAAGCTATGAGGACATTTAATGAGTAGGGGCAAGCCACATGCATCTACCTGGGAGTGATTGCCAGTATCGATAGCAGTCCAGCTCTCATTGGCTGGCCTGGAACATGCAGCAAACTTTCTCGAACCAGCGCAGGAGCTCGAGCTCGAAGCTGGCTCCAAAGCTTAGCCACTGGCACCAGATCAGTGAATTGAGATGGAATCACTCAGTTCTGCAGCTGCTATATATTGCCGGTCCGCTGTATCTCGTGATCGCTTCCCTTGGTTGGAAAACAGCACCTGGTTTGACTAATGGCTTTTCGATGCTGTTCCTGAATTACCATCACGGGACTAATAGAGTGAGGGAGACTGGGTACGGTCAAAGCCGGTCTTCCCACAATTATCAGCCTGCCTAGTCGCGGTGGTCGCAGTCAATCCGGATTGTGAATTAGCTCCTGACCTATTGGCATGAATGCTCAATCTCTCACGTGGCTCCAACTGCCCCAGTACTGACGCTGGCTGGTCCGAGCCATTAGAGGCATAGCATGAGAATGCTCACGTGCTATATTGCCGAATCAAAACTGAAGTTGCATGAAGCCTTTTGAGGAAATGGCAGTTGTATCACAGTTGAAAATGGCAAGACGGCTCGGGTCATTGGAGGCCATTGCGTTAGAACAGTCAAGTCGGCCTACTTTCAGTAGATTCAGTAGTTGACACAACATTGCCGAAATTTGGGCTTGCTTAGACAGGGATACTATATCAAAATTAGTCATGCATTTGGGAAATCTCGTCTCGACTTCTGTAATTCACTGGTTGCTGGTCTCCCTGTGTGTGCAATCAGCAGCTTACAGTTGGTGCAAAGGACTTCTGCTGCTAGGCTCGTCTGTTGCTCGTCTGTTGTCTCGGCAATTGCCACATCATACCACTTCTCCCGACCTGCACTAGTTCCCAATCAAGCAGCTCAATTACTTCAAGGTTCTATCACCAACTTTTAGCTCCCTTCATTCGCCTGCTGCTCCATCCTACCTATTAGAGGTGTATCCCAAATAGGCAAAGAATCGTACAACCCACTGTTCTGACTTGAATCGCTTAGCCATACCTCGTACGAACCTCAAAACCGTTGGAGACCGTGCCTTTACTTACTATGCTCCCAACGCCTGGAACACACTACCGACGCACGTCACACCGTCCCCTGACATGACGATATTTAAAAAGAAGCTCAAATCACACCTGCTTACCGCAGCATTTGGTGGGTCTTAATGATCCGTTCTTCGTGTGCACGTACCTGCTTCCACTATGCCTGCTGCTTGTGCACGTTACCACCAATCATTTGCTAATGCTTTCTTTACAGCATCTGTAGAGTGCCCAGAAAGGGATTTAGTTGTCTGAGGGGTCTATACAGATGTAAAATGTATTGTTACTATTATTATTATAGACCGCAGATGCTCAATTGCACGAAATTTTGGAGCTGAATCCGTACCGCTGTTTTCCATACTGTGGAGTTAAAAGACCAATTTCGCGATGCTTATTGTGAACATGGCAGCTGTATTGTAGTTGGAATATGCACAGAGGCTGGTCCAAGCCGTCAGAGGCCAGTGCATGAGACCGCCCATGAGCTATGCCGCGAAATTTGATTGGTAAACCCAGAACATGGTTTTCTGTAAAGTGGTATGAAACCGCAGTTGCAAAAAGCTTCTAGTGGTAATGACGTCAAGTTCCGAAGTTCAATCATGTAGGGAGGCTGGCTGGCCCGGGCCATTGGATGCCATTGCATGACAACGCGAAAGCGTGATCGCATGAAACTGTGTCGGTTAGCCTCCAGCACTGGTTTTTGTAACGCAGAATCAATGCGAAGTTGCTTAAAAAGCTTATTGTAGAAATTGCAGCTGCATTGCAGTTGAAATATGTAGGGAGGCTGGCTGGACCGGGCAATCAGAGGCTATAGCATGAGAACGCCCACGGGCTATGCCGTGAAATTTGATTGGTACACCCAAAACAAGGTTTTCCGTAAAACGGTATCAAAACCGCAGCTGCGAGACGCATATCGTGTACATGGCATGCTGTACCGAAATTATATTTTGTAGGGAGGCTGGCTATCCCGGGCGATTGGAGCCCATAGCATGGCAATGCGCTAGTGCAGTCGCATAGAGTTGTGTAGGTTAACATGGAATACGGTTCTCTTTAATTTGAAATCAAAACTGCCTTTTTGCGAAGAATTTTTTTGAAAATGTCAGCTGTATCAAAGTTTAACTATTTATGGCTGCTATTTTAGCCTGGCCATCAGAGGCTATAGCCCGAAACGCTCAAGCAAAATCGCATAAAATTCGTCGATTTAACGTAAATAAGGCTCTCTGTAATTTGGAATCAATACCACAGTTGCACAAAGTGTTTTATGGAAGGGGTGGCTTCATTGCCGTTCCAATGTTTTGGGCTGCTATTTGAGCCCAGCTATCGGAGGCCATACCATGAGAAAGCGAAAGGGCACTCCCAGGAAATTTGGTGGGTTAAGCTTTGGCATAATCATCTCTATAACTTAAAATCAAAATCAAACTTGCGCCAAGTTGTTTTCGGAAATGGCAGCTTCATCGCCGTTCGAATATGCAAGTAGGCTGTCTGTCTCGGACCATGTGAAGCCATAGCGCGAGAAAACGCAAACGCAATTTCATGAAATTTAGTGAGTAAACCCGCAACACCATTCTGTATAATTTGAAATAAAACCGCAGTGCTTTATTTTTTATCGTGGATATAGCAGCCATATCGCAGTTATTCGTGGGACCAGAATTTTAGTGCTCGCGTCATCAGCAACCTAACTCGGAGCAATCCTAATCGGAGGTTACCTTCAACGAAAAGCAAACAACCTGAGCGCCTAATTGAAAAAAGGCTAAACTAATTGGATTATATTAACTCTTTCTATATGACTATAGAGCATTTAAAATGTGGTGATGTGAATTAGACTATGCATTTCTTTTCTATAATACAAAGCTCTGATCATGAATATCTATTGAAACCATCATTCCATAGAATTATTTTCTTATGCGCATGTGTCGGCGAGCTTTTTTACTGGGCTCTTTTATCGGGATACCACCTAAGAGAAAACTCTTTGGCCAAGTCAGCTGCTTCCTTGATATTGCGCTATGACACCCAAAGAGATGTCGAAGAAGAAATAAACAAAGAGATACAATATTATGTCGTCCTTATAGGTTGACACTATTACGGTCAGCCCCGACTTCGAACGTTTGACTTAGGAAAATTCGCGGGTACGAACTTGGCCACGGTCAAGCTAAAGAACATCAAACAATAAATTGCATCCAAATTTTTTTCAAAATCCACGTGCGGTCAGAAGATTTAACTACGCCGTGAACATTAGGGAAGAAACGATGCCGGACATGTATGCAGTTTGCGTACTGATGGGTCCCTCTTCCACGTGTGACTTGCTAGTACAGTACTGCAACTACCATCTTCTGTATGCCCAAAAGTACTCCACATTGTGGTATTTAAATAGAATCCTATTTACCTGTATTTATTTATTTCTTATGTTTTATGTATTTAAAAAAGTTCGATTCATTTACCTCTCCATGTTTTCGTCAGAACGTACTATACAAAAACGCATTACATACAATTCTCGACTTAAGAAAACTTGATGTGCGACAGATTTTGCGGTTCCTATCTATTACGCAAATCGGGGGCTGACTGTGCTTCCCCGAAAAAGAAAAAGTTTTAAAAATTTACCTACTTCGATCAGCTAACCTCTTGCTCAAATTAATACACGTCTCCTATACACACATAATAAAAGGCATCGAAATAGAATTATAATTCGATTGCATGGCATTCTGCCCTTAAAAGTAGCCCTCTATCTTGAAATTATAATGTTTCAATTTTGCTATAATTTGGATTGTGGTAGAGCTTGTCCCATGTGTTCTATGCTGAATACTGCCAGTGGCTCCCATTGCTTGATTGCAATGAGCCAAGCTGATGAAACCTTTCCTGTCTGAGATGCCGAAATGCTCGAACTCGGCTGTATCGCCGAGCACTTTGGCTCAGCCAGAAAAGTTTTAAGTGGTTGAACGCCTAAAAGAAGGATGCTGAAACTGGCTTTTACAGACGGGCCAATCGTCGCGGAAGGAATATGAACAATGCCTGGCGTGCTTAGTATTTTCAGACTTGACAGCAGACGGCAGATCAAGCAAGTAGTGAATTGGTCCTTGCCACGTCACTGACTGGCTGCTAAAGCCTCCGATGCTTGGCAGTCCATTAGGGTCCGTCGGAAACGGAAGCTTGGCATACATATTCGCCTGACTAGGCAAACGGTCGCCCATCGAACCCGGCGGTACACCTGCGGTGCCGACGTATGATTTGTTGAATTACCATCGATCAGTGCCGTGAATCGCTCGATCCAGCCTCGTCAGCTGACCGACCGGTCGATGTGGATACCGGCGATGGAAGCAGGATCGGTTGACAACACGCTAATTGATGGCGCTACTGCCCGCCCCCACCCGATTCTTGGCCCAGGAGGTAAGGTGCTTGCTCTTCACGACTCTGGTCGTGGGTTCGAGTCACTGGGAGATCTTTCAGTGTCCGCTGCAAGCGATGTTGATAGCCGTTAAGGGTCTTCTGCAGCTGCACAAAAAAGGCCTTTGAATCAGATAACTTCGGCTGAAGATGGGTATGGGCCTGCCATTGACCCAGAGGCCCAGCTAGCCAAATAAGGCAAGGCTTATACTGCGGTCCAGCAGCGGGCGGGGGAGAAGCAGTAGCCCTCTGGGTGAAAAGAAGAAGCAGCCTGCGACGGACGAAAACGAGCTGGCAGTGGTGGAGTAAGAGAAGCAGCACCCCATGTCGGCGGAGCAGCAGCCGGCGAGAGAGAGAGGGAAAGAGAAAGAGAGAGAGAGAGAGAGAGAGAGAGAGAGAGAGAGAGAGAGAGAGAGAGAGAGAGAGAGAGAGGGAGGGAGAAAGAGAGAGAGAGGGAGGGAGAGACAGAGAGATGGAGAGAGATGGAGAGAGAGAGAGAGAGAGAGAGAGAGAGAGAGAGAGAGAGAGAGAGAGAGAGAGAGAGAGAGAGAGGGAATTAGAGATAGAGGGAGAGAGAGAGATGGAGAGAGATTGAGATTGAGAGAGAGAGAGAGAGAGAGAGAGGGGGGGAGAGAGGGGGGAGAGAGATGGAGAGATAGCCGGCGTCGGAGCAGTGGTATCTTCAGACGATCGGGAGTTTATTGAGTTGTTTTGTCACGTGTCTAACCAGCACTGCTGCTAGTTCCTGGAGGCAGTCGGCCAGGATGACGCATCGTGTCGGCTGGTATTTTGGCACGAGTCAAGGACTACTAGGCCACGACTTTAAAACCAGATCGTGCCGACTAGAGCCCGAGGCTAGCCACAGAAACTAGTGCAATGGATTGTACGGACTGATATGTCAGAATTTCGTTGGTGGTCGGACTGCACCTACGACTGGTCGCTTATCATCCAAGCCTATTGTAGAAGCTGAAGTGTACTTAATTTTCTAATTTGTGCTATGTTTTAGTTTCGCTTAGCTATGCATGCCCCAGTATCGAAGTTGACCGTAGGGTGGTGAAGTTTAGCTATTGCTTGCCCACAAGTTACTAACTCCAGCCAATCGCAGTGCAGTCCATCTACCTGTTATCACATGCCAATACCCTTCAAGTAGTTACTAACCGCAGCTAATCTCAGCTCAGCTGGTCATCCTGTTTCTATAATGTCCAGACCTTTGCATATGTCTATCGAATGCTGTAGCCAAAATCAAGCTTAAGACGTGTCAATCGACATGGTCACCATGACCATTGAAGTAATTGAACACTTCAAAAAGAAAAGTAGCACAGCTGAGAGGAAAGTCATGGAGACATACCTTCTTGACCGCAATTTTTCATTTAGGTTCACTTTAACCTCACATTTCACGGAGCACTTGTTACTGATTACGCGAGATTTATTGCAGCCGTTGCAAGACCGGATCAGAATGGTGTCAATAGCTTTCGCTGGTCTATCGAAGCGTTTAGGTTTTGACAGACATGCAAACGGCTGGCTATGATAATCTGCTGATAGATGTGTAAACGTTCTGCCGTGTCGTGTGATCAAGTTACCTGACATGAGCGCCGAACACATCCGGCCTCTGGTCGGCCTCGTGGCAAGGAGTGCATCCACAAATAGGAGCGATCACTTCGTCCGTTTCGGCCTATTCTAAGCAGTGATCGACAACATATGGCCAGGATTGGAAGTTGGGTCTGACAAGGGAGCTGATGGAGATGCTACACCTGGCTGCTTGCATTTCCCCTCCACAACGGTTCTCAGCGTTTATCGTCAAAAACCTTGAACTTGCTTGAAGCTTGCAACCGAATGCTTCAACATAGACTTTTGCCAGTCCTCTTGAGAGAGCAGCTTCGCACGTGGATCCGGAGTAGGTGCAGAAGAGCGTTGTGATATCGGCAGAGTCCGGTTGGGCCGAAGCCGGCTATGACCTATGGCGCAAGCTGATGCCACTTATTCTCCCAATGCCACTGTCAACCATCAAGGCCGTACGCGTGTTCACTGTATACAAACTTATCGCAACACGCAGCCGAACGACGATGGGTGAGGGCTATCTGAACGATGTCATGCTGCTGTAGTTAAACAACGGGCGCGATGGAGACAACGATAACAATAATACCCGGTATTTGATAAATCACCCTCAAATAACTCAATCTCATTTCACTTTACAGCAAATGTAAAGCGCCTAGAGAGAGATTGAGTTCTCTGAGGGCGCTTTATCAAGTGAATTATTATTATTATTATTATTATTAATCTCTTTCTGTAGTGCTTTACATTTGGTGCAAAAGAAGCATGGTCGAATGGTTAGTAGTAGCATGCTTAATAAACAACAAAAATAACACGTTTAGGGGAGCCGTGCACAGGGTCAGCTTGTGAGTATGGTTTGTGACAGAATGCACCGTGTCGGCACGCGTAAGCGCAACGATGAGATCGTCGCACTCTTTCATTCCATCTGCAGCGGGTGCCCGCATTTCTAATGAAAGGCTTTCGCTTTCCAGTGTGCTTATCATTATCGGCAAGGCTTGCACCTTTCCAAAAGTTCCGGCTCTACCACTGGTCTCTACTCGCTATCACGCAAATCTGGTTGAAATAAAAAACTGATATGTATCCATTAAAGTTCTTTTTAATTTGCAATCAAAGTTGAAGTGAACAAGCGTTTCTTTCGTCGCGTGCTTGTCTGAGAGATTGGTTTCTATTTTCAGTTAAATGGTTCTGACGCTTGTCAGTTACTGTAGCAGGCGGAATAACTGGCTGTAGGACATTTCCAGGACATTTCCCCCCCCCGGTGGACCCTAGGACATTCCCCCCCCCCCCGCGGTAGGACATTTCCCCCACATGTTGATGAATGTATAACTAAGAATACAAATATATATATATATATATATATATATATGATCAAATGAAGTTCACGCTCTATTAAAATAAAAATAAACTCAGTATAAGCGGCGACTCGATAGCACGCCCGACAGAGGCTGTACGGCCACCGCGGCGGCGGCAGCAACCGCTGCGGCGAGCTTTGGACGGGCGGTAGCCGACGTTGTCGATGTCGAAAGGGGCGTCGGTGGCGTCGGCGGCGACCGAGGATACTACTATGCGCTCGCGGCTGATGCCGAAAGCATCTGCTGCTGGCCGCCCGGGGCAGAGCTTTGACTTTGCAGCTGGTGGTCTGCCGAAAAGCAGGGCTGCAGTGACTGCATTTTCCAATGATTATAATGTAAGAATATGTTATATTTATATATAATATATAATATTTTTAAAAGATGTATAAACAAGGCAGTTTATGTAACGGCATTTCCATGCGGGAGGGGAGGAAATGCCCTATCCAAAGGGGGAATGTCCAGGGGGAAATGTCCGGGGGATGTATGGGGAAAGTGTGGGGGGAAATGTCCGTACTCCGAATAGCTACGATTGTCATGGATGGATGGACCATTACAGCATACTTGGTTTGGTTTATTCGCGAGCATATACTATGAATCGTAAGCTTATGACGGCCAGGGTAATATGGAGGGTTGGCAGGATGGTGCCCTCTTCCACTCATCTTCCTGTCATCACTGGTAAAATGTTACAACACGACATTGGCCGACGTTCTGGATGAATTTTCGCTTCTTACTAAGCATACTATGCACTTGTCCAGATGACCTTTGGTTCATCACAGACATTAATCTACCTAGTTCAACTAAGCAAAAGCTTGATCAAGTATAAACAAGATCAGAACCAATTGTCCATCGATTGGCATACGTGGACTGCAGTAGATCATACCAATCTATTATAGCAAAGGCTAATTCCAGCTTTTATACAAAATATATGGTCTAATCAGCCTATGTGCAAAGTACCTTTGCACATCGCCCTAAGAGAGCTTAATCTGGCACTTCACATTTGCAGCAGGGCTCGAACCAACGATCTTGGTCATTACAGGTCCAGCAACTTACCAATGCACCAAACCAGGGCGATGACTTCTGAACTAACGGGTACCTGCTTAACCATACTGCTGAGAACTATTTTCAGACCTTCAAACCCCCTCAAATTTGTGTAAAAGATTTCAGAGAGTCAGCATACCGAGCTTTCTTTGCTCTGATAAACCCAAGAACTACTGCCTCATCCTTGTCCTGAAAGAATGCTTCGGATGCTTTGAGCCATGCATTCCACAAAAGGTAGGCTTTTGTCATAGCTTGTCTCCATTTTCCTTTTAAGTACGTCCACACATATAAGGTCAAAGGAACTTGGCCCACCCAAGCTATGTATTTGAGCTATCATCGACCTCTTTTCCAAGGAATGCATTTTCTATTATCAACAATTTCTAGTAAATCGAGTGAACTACTGCCGGCCTCTCAATAGTTGAAGCTATGCAAATTCACTATGGCTGAGGGGTGGGAAAAGAATTTTTCTAAAAAAGGAACACTTTATTTAGCTCAAAATTTCAGTAAATTATCGTTTTCCAGCCTCCTTAATCCAGACTGCACTCATAGTTAAAACCCAGTACACACACGCGTTCGCGCGCGCGCGCACACACACACACACACACACACACACACACACACACACACACACACACACACACACACACACACACACACACGCACACACACACAAACACACACACACACACGTGCATGTGCACACACACAAATGTAAATAAAAATAAAGATACATAAATAAATGAATATATATATATATATATATATATATATATATATATGGGTATACGGTATATATTGTTTCATGCGTATGCTGTAGGACTTTGGACTTTCCAGCTGGAGTGGTAGGGTATCCCATGCCTCCCGATAGTAGGAAGTAGGAAGAGAACTCAAATGGGCTCAAACCGGGATGATAGGAAGACTTCAACGAAAGACTGAAACCGGGTAACAGCGTCAGAGACCCGGGCAAGCCTTCTTTTCAGCAAACAGCTGCCAAGAGCCCTGATAAATTACGACTTCACCACTGCCGACCAATAACCGGAGGTCAGCCGAGCACGAGGAGAGTCGTGTAGTTGTGGGCCTATGCTCAATCGGGAACCATTTGAGCTGCTACATAGTCATTCGCATACTCACTCGCGATCCCATACCCATACACAATCAAGCTCTAAAGGTCGTGCAAGTGTTCGTGAATGTGTGCTATTATTGTTCAACCTTGCAGGTATGCCAAATTGGCATCCTTAAAATTAAACACTAGAAGGCATCGATTTCTTACAGCGGTGTTGATCAGCCGAGCCGAAAGCGGCTGGCTAGCTAGCAAAATACAGGCATACTATTCAGCATGGTGGCAGCTAAAGAGCCGTATTGGCATGAGAGTTCATAGAGCCTCGTTCGAGCAGGCAGAGATCTGGTCCCTGGCGCCAGTCATCTGGCCAAGAGGGAGTGGGCCTAATTTGAAAGCCGATTTTCTTGTCGCCAGTCCCTCTCCCCTCTGCTCTAGACCAACGCGCAGCACTACAAAAGGACTGCCATACCGACCGAGCGTCAGCGTTTGCACTACCGGTCTGCCTCACCATAACCATGTCAAGGAGACCGGCAAGTGGGTCATCTGCAAGCAGCACCTGGTGGGCACAGCCAGCCACTAGACGGTGCAGCTGAACGTGCAGACGAGGAGGAGCTGGGGAAAGCCCCCCCCCCCGGACGTTCTGGAGATGGGAGAGCTGGTTCGATCTAGCGGGTCAGAGGTTGGGTATTGAGCCATTTTGAGACTCAGCTTGCTAGGTGGTGTAAGTGAGGCTTTCCTGTTTTTCTGACAAATGGCCATGCCCGTGGCAGCAGTCGCTCGGCTCGCGTGCTCGGCTCAAGTTGCAAGTGTGGTGCACCGGTGAATTATCTATTGTAGGCATGATTGGTCTGACAGGTTTGAAGAAACTTAGCAAGCTTCTAAGTCAATAATGAAATGTGTGCAGGCTTTGTGGGCTGATGGCAGGCTGGGGTGGGGGCGGGGCTTCTGACAGTGATGGGTCAATGGGCAGTAACAGCAGCCATCAAGCATCGACCGAGTGGATCATTTTACCTCAGTGTCCAGCACACAAGTCAGCCTGGAATAGTGCAAGTCTGGGCAGTTTGCACGAAGCCGACACAATAATGTGCAACCACGCCCACACAAGCATGTGCTTATTACATGTTGGGATGGAAAAAATTGCATAGCCACTGACAGCTGTGGCAAGGGCAGCTGCCTGCAGTTCTTTGTGACAGACTTTGCTTGCGGGCTCTAAAGCCGGTGAGTTCTCAGCAGTTTTGAAATTGCAGCCACGTCCGGCCGAAGCCAAGTCGAGTATGCCACCTCATAGTACTGTCACATAAAGCTAGTAAGAATTAGGCACGTGTGTTTAGACAATCGCGGAGGACATTCGCGTGGAGCAAAGGAAACAGCATGTAGCCCAAAAGGTCCATGTGATCTGCAAAATGTGGGCGGCTCAAGAGGATTGTAGTCGGATTACGAGCCAGCTTGATATGACCGGTTGGCTTTTGGTCCACAGTAAGGAGCAGTCCTGAAAAAACGTTTTAGCTTATGACTGCTTGCTTGTTCTCTGAGCTTGTGAGAGCAAGAATTGGTGAATTCGGATGAATGCTTCGAACCGAGATCAGTATCGCTAAATGCTTTTACAATTTTGCATGTTTACGTTATTCTCATGCGAAGTCGCGACCGGCACGACAATGCAACACCTCCTGATGGCTGCCATGTGTGTCTAAGATTTTCCCTTGGCACACTTGGCAGTTGGTAACTAGGGATGCTCAGATGCTCAGTTTGCAAAGATCCACCCGCTCATCGCGTGTTGGCAATGTATGCCATCGGGCACGCAAGTGCAGGTATGCACTATCTAGCGACTCACAGTTGTCCTTCTCTCTCCAGAAGTCGTTCTCTGGATTTCTGTCATGCCCTTGCCGACTTCCTCTCTTCACCGGATGAGCTGGGTGATCGCGTGGGTAAAAGCTGCCACCTGCTGGCTAACACCTGGCAGGTTAGCAGGTCAGCCAGGTGGCCGTAGCTTACCCCCCCCCAGCAACCGGCTACGAAGCTCTTGAAGAGTATAAGAACCCCTTCATTAAATGTGCTGACCGGTTAGATCGCCCGAAAAAAGTGACCATCGTTTCTTTTTGGGACCATGTGGCATTTGTTTAATGCCACATGTCTGCAAGCAGACGGTCGTTTAGCCTCCGACTGCACTGCTCCAAGCAGCAGTTGCCCAGAGCTCACATCTTCGTTGAAATCTTGCTCAGGTTCTCTGGTCAGCGTCGGCGTACGAAGCACTCATTTCCAATGATGGCCACTTGTCAAGTTTTGTTCCATAATAGATGGTCAGTGCTCGTCAGTCTAAAAAGGAAGCAGAAATGCAGGAGGATCGTAGCAGCAGGCTTGAGTAGAAGGCAGTGCTGAGAGAACGGCTGCAGGCTGACGTATCCACAGTCATGCAGACTGCAGCCGTGACAGGAGCTGCTGCGGCGCCGCTCGCGGCTTTCTGCCAGAATCAGAAGAAGTTGCCCTCGCTCGAAGCAAACGTCAGGGGGCCTGCTGAGCATTCACCAGTGCCCCACTTCACCCACGCTGGCACCCCATCTAGGCTCATGGATGCTTTGCATTGCTCTAGTCATTCGGGATGAAACATTAAGAGGTGCTGACCGAAGGCCAAGAATTGTAGCTTCATTCCAAAATGAATGTGTGCATACAATATCGAGTCTTGCATTGCATCTCTCGATTAACCTTCGAGCATAGCTATGGGTGACTCTCTGATTGCGGGTCTGATTGGGAAATCAGCTGGAAGCTCACGTAGCTATTCAGTAAATAAAGCACTCAATTCTGGAGCGGCTTATATATTATATGCCATACGAGTGCAGACAGCTGATCGCAGTGATCCGTTAAGAAGAATTCTTGTGATGCTAGCTTGATGGCACTGACATGCTGTTGGGAGGCTGCTTACTTCGGAATTGCTGTGAGCTGGCATTGAGAGACTGCTGAGAGCCAGCAAACCGTACTTGCCCGTGGTAGAGGCTTAGATGGTATGCCAGCAACGTGGCTGAGTTTTCAATTGGTGACTCAGGTTGCCACACATAGTAGTTGACGTTACTGGGCTAGAGCTCTGATTGACTAGGACACTGACTCGGAAGCCGAAGGATATAATGTGAGACGCTTGGGTGGTAAGAAAATCTACAGCAAGCCAGCTGTACAGCAGATTAGACGAGCTGAGCTGCGCAGGCTTGGACGATAGCAATGACAACCTTTTAGTAGAGAAGTGGCTAATGCAAACCGATGCATGCTGCTCGTGAGCGTGTCCAGCGCACACTTAGGACAGTGCATGGTAAAGAAAACGTCACACCGAGATGGCTAACGGCTTTGAGCTGTGTTCTTTATGCAACCTCCTCATGAAAGTACGCATCTGCAGTCAGCAAGCTACCAAGAGCACCTCAAGAAGCAGGCTCGCTGGGGTGAGGGAACTTTCTTCCGAAAAAATATCCCATCCGTTAGCCAGAACAAAGCATTGAAACGAGCACTTAGTCGAGAAAATGCTGGCTGAATGCAAACAAAAAACTTTTAGGGTGGGTCTAACTTTTCTAGGCCCTGTCAAAGGCTCATTTGAAATATGTCGACTTAGAGACCGCTACCTCTGTAAGGTCGCACCACCCTCGGCGATCGGTTGCACCTTTATTTCCTGCCAGTGCTTACTGCAGAAGGTCGCACAAACAGTGAACCAAGTGTAGTCTAAGCCTGATTTCTAAGTGCCCAGCAGGGGCACTTTCACGCACATGCACACGTGCACACACTCACACGCACACACACACAGGCTTTGCAAACACACACACATATGCACACATACAGACATACACACACACACACACACACACACACACACACACACACACACACACACACACACACACACACACACACACACACATACACACATACGCATGCATGCACGCACCCACGCACGAGCTCATGTACTCACATATTCTCAGACATGCAAGGGGCAGGAAAAATAGGCAAAATAACTCTGCAGACCCATAACAAATGCCATCATTTTGAAGCCTCTAATGGCCTCAGCCATTCCTCAAAACATCCTGCAAGGTATCGACTCAGTTGCAATCTTTATTGAATAAACCAAATGAGCCAGAGAAAGAGATGAGTACTTGCTCCCATTAAGGATCAGTGCAACTTTGAGACTCCTTGATGAACTGTCCCTGAAGAGGCACTATTCATTCTGGATACAGGTGATTCCAATTAAAAAAAGTACCAGGTGATTTAACAGCCTCTGTTTTATAGCAACAGAAGAACCTTTACGGATATCACCACTGCTTGCAGCAGCGATAAATAATCACCCACCGTAAGATTCGAAACCACGACCTTGGAACCGAGGTCGCAAACAGCAATCGCCTTACCTAGTGCGGTATCACGGCTCACCATGAATTGAACTGACTGGTCACATCGTTGCAGAAGATGAACCCACATTGATATGCCAATAGGCTGGATAAATCTTGACGATGCTTCTTCTGATCTGCGATTTGAACAGTTTTATCCAAACAAATTCCACTGCTTCAGCCTAGAATCTCAGCTTGGTGAGACCAGGTGATATCTCGATTAAATCTTTAAGCTCTTTTTGGCTGAGATTTATGGGTTTATACCCTAGGCTCCACCTTAAAAATTCTCATCTGGATCTAGAACACCACCCTCGCTCTTTGACTTGTTCCATGCTTCTAAACACGGCTATAGAGGACTGTACAGAGGCAGCTAAGTGTGAGTGGCACCGCAGTGACTGATAAAGGAAGATCTACAAGTGAAAAGCAAATTCATTTTTACGAGTTCAATGCTTTAAAGAGTATACCTTCCAGTAGGAGCAATTGCTTCAGTAGTCGGTTGTTTCCTGTCAAATTCTTGGGCTAGAAAACTTCATGGGTCTATTTAATATCTACTCCATCCTAAAAAGAAGAAACTCAACTTGAATAATGAATAAATACAATCAGGTTAACCCATGATTGATCTATTTTACAATTACTGGAAATCTAGAGACATACAATTTTGAGAAATGCTAACTTCCTGAATCTTAGTGACAATACAAATAGCTTCGTAGTTTTCCCATGACGTCTACCAAATAATCTGATCGTGCTATTCCAAAAAAACTTATTATTGGATCAGTACCTTTCCCCTACAACCAAGGCAGCCTACTTTCTGCAGAGAAACATTACCCAAATCGGGGCCTACTTACACAAGAGTACGATTTCCAAACTAGTTTAGACATCGCATCGAGATACCTGCAATACTCTTTATTTCAGGACTTCCAACCTGTGCTCTTAATCGTCTGCAACTGTAGCAAAACTGAGTAGCTAGGCTTGTCTGTCATCGAAGGCAAAGCTGCCACACCACACTTCTTCAGTCTGAGCTTCACTGGCTCCTTATTAAACATAAAAGTAGCTTACAGGTTCCCCTGCTTGATTATACCAGCCTTGAAGTATTAGAAGATGTGAGTGGAAAGACATATACAATTAATAGTTAGGTTTTTCAAGCATATAACAACCATGTCTCAAGGACTTCTCGCAATCAATGTTGACGGTAGACATACTAAGTATGGAATCATTTTAAGTGATTTTTGATAATTTGAATTTGATTGAATTTGATTTGATTTATTAGTCAGGTTATGTACACAAATATATTTAATAAAAATATGTTTTTATAGAGCTCCAGATCTCTGGCCATATTTGTACCTCAAATTATCGAAAAGAGTGAAGAGCTAGCTGCAGGGCTAGTCTAATGAGTCTTGGCAATGGCAGCTGCCTTTGCTTCGATAGTGGTTTGCGAACGATATGTAAAGTGCCTACAAAGAGATTCAGTTCTCTAAGGAATACGTACACTTATATTATCATTCTTGTTGTTATTATTATTATTATTACCATTATGTGCAAATGTGACAATTGGCTGACAGGCAAGATATAGGGCTAAGCAGTTTGAGTGACCTCGGCATCATACCGCCCAGGTACTTTCGATAGAGGCAGAAGCTTGCGTTGATGCAGTGCATGATTAAGGGTCGTAAGTCAATTCCGGATGTCTAGATCACTTCCCCTATGAGTCATTGCCGTCAGACTACATGCTGTGTATACAAGGCATGAACGTCTGCATATGCATCGTACATCGTTGATATACACAAACACGATGATATGCCTACATATACAGGTGTGTACAGTTGCATAGCGATGGATTTGTGTACATACTTGTATGCACAGTGGTGCCAGTGTATATAGAGTTGTATGCACGTGTGAAACAAGTCAGGGCTCGATGTAATTAACTTTTGAAACAGCCAGTTATTGAGAGTGTGCGACGTTCACGATGTCAAAAAAGCAGGAAATTCCAATATGCTTACAATTTTCAATCGCTTGCACATTAAGGTTTGAGATTCTGGATTATGGTACAGAAATGTCATGGCCGTTCTTTTGTACTGATGTGCCATTAGCCGAAATGACTGGTTCAAGAGTTGTATTTTAAAAGGTATTACAAAGTTTTTCCGTGGCATCAGCTGACAGCTCGTCTGTGGGGGTACAGAGGGATGGGAAAGGCATAAATTCAACAGAAGTTTTAAGTAAACAAAGTTCGGATGGGAAAGGCATACATTCAACAGAAGTTTTAAGTAAAAAAAGTTCTGCTCGAATTGCATCCCACCTGCCGTACAGACATCTCTCACTGAAGAGGCAAGGCAGGGAACCCTTGGATAGCCAAGAATGAGAGAGCAGGCAACAGTCAGCAGAAGACAGGCAGCAGGCACGCAGCAGGCAAGCAGCAGGCAGGCAGCAGACAGCAGGCAGCAGGCAGCAGGCAGCAGGCAGCAGGCAGCAGGCAGCAGGCAGCAGGCAGCAGGCAGCAGGCAGCAGGCAGCAGGCAGCAGGCAGCAGGCAGGCAGCAGGCAGGCAGCAGGCAGGCAGCAGGCAGGCAGCAGGCAGGCAGCAGGCAGGCAGCAGGCAGGCAGCAGGCAGGCAGCAGGCAGGCAGCAGACAGCAGACAGCAGGCAGCAGGCAGCAGGCAGCAGGCAGGCAGGCAGCAGGCAGTAGGCAGCAGGCAGCAGGCAGCAGGCAGCAGGCAGGCGGCAGCAGGCAGGCAGCAGGCAGGCAGCAGGCAGGCAGCAGGCAGGCAGCAGGCAGGCAGCAGGCAGGCAGCAGGCAGGCAGCAGGCAGGCAGCAGGCAGGCAGCAGGCAGGCAGCAGGCAGGCAGCAGCTGGCAGCAGGCAGGCAGTAGCTGGCAGCTGGCTGGAAGCCTCCTGTTTGCTGGCCGGCTGGCTGGCAGTTTCTGGTGTCCGGAGGGGCCGGCCTGTTGTGCCAGGCCGAATCGACAGAAGGTCAATATAGGTGCCAGGTGGTGGCACCAGTGCTGTCAGCTTGGCTGGGCAGCTTCCAATTGGTAGACCAAGAAAACATGTGCAGCCGAGAGGTCAGTATCAATGGAGTAGCACCTGGACAAGGAGGCCACAGCAAATATTTGGATTAGCTGCGACAGTGGTCACCGAGCTGTGGCTGATTAAACAGGCAACTCAGCTTGCCGTGCATGTCTCTAAGTGCTCACTGCCCTATGCTGAGCTTTGCATGTCAGACCATCAACTAAGTCACACACGTGCTTGCACACACACACACACACACACACACACACACACACACACACACACACACACACACACACACACACACACACACACACACACACACATGCACTCTCTCTCTCTCACACACATGCACATACACACACACACACACACACATGCACACACACACGCACACACTTATGATCATGCATGCATTGCAAGCACGTGCACAACACACTCGTGGTCACGTATACATGAACATGCTGGCATTCATACTTAAGCATGTGCATGCACACACACTCACAGATATTTACGGTCTCTCTCTCTCCCCTCTCTCTCTCTCTCTCTCTCTCTCTCTCTCTCTCTCTCTCTCTCTCTCTCTCTCTCTCTCTCTCTCTCTCTGTCATAATTGTGGCTGCATGAGCAAAGTATGGTTTCTGTGCCAGCGATGTTGCTGTTCACGCTGACTCAGCTGCCACAGTGGTGTCTATGCTGCTTTCCCGATGGTGAGCTTTCATCTTACCAGCAATGAGAAACAGCAACCGGGCTATATTGACCGACTCTAGCAACAAGTGTTCGTTTTGTCTGTAGAGCATATGCCCACGACAATTGAGGAGGGCACAGTTGCCATGGGATTACTGACTGAGCTTTTTTCTGGTGCAATCAAGAATCGACGCACGATCTAGATAAGAGCATGCTACTACTGCAAGCACTGCTTAGCACTGTCAGTGCTGTTTCTGAGTGTAGTTGGCTAAGCCGAGCCAGCTCAAGGAACCGAGACCCGGAGAAGAAGACACATTCTTGTCAGTGTCAACGTCGGGCCTGACATTGACATACAGTTACCAAGCTCAGTACTGACAGAAAGCTAGACGGTTGAAGAAAAAAAGTAGTTTCCTATAAGTCAGAGAAGGAAAAAGCCAGGCACCCATGGAGTATGCCTTTTGTCTTTTTAAAAGGTACTCGTGCAAGCGATATGAGTTTCCCAAAGTGAAGCTCCACTACTTTTACCGAGCATTCAGTGAAGAAGTATGGTGAGTGCAAGTGAAGCAAATATTTACTGCTCAAAGGTGTCGCTAGACCTAGTGACACAGGCATGCCGGCTGTGTGGATGGGGCCTCAGAAGAATGCCAGGGGCACGACTATGAAGTGCAGACCAGTTGCCTCTGCAAAAACAAGCTTCGACTGTGTCACGTGTACCACGAAGCTAGCCGGTCACGTGCTTTTGGAATTTCACCTGCCCTGCAATGCTGCCAAAGCCCGGGAGGGTGCATGGCTTTTCGAACGAGCAGCTTTGATGGCTAGCCAATCTAGCCAGTCAAGCTAGCTAGAATAAGGAGAACAGTTAGGAGACATGTGCTTGCTAATTGCTGATGCTGCTACTAGTTCACACAGCTGCAGGGCGGCAGCAGCAGCCGTGTTGCACGAACTGTCTGCAGGTATTTACAAGATGCTTTCTGCAGCAAATATTAGAGGTACTTTCGGGGAGTTGCAATACATTATATGATACTTTCATCCAGTGGCAGAGCCAGCCAGCATTTTTATCTGGGGGCAAGACCATCAAGAGTTTTATATAGGCACGGATAGACCTGAAATTTAGGAAAAGGCTTAGAGCAAAATCATAGTGTTTATTCGACCTGAACTCGGTATTGCTCATCGAGAGGAAGTAAAACGCAATTTCATCATCGATGGCGGTCAGGGCGTATGTAGAAATAGGGAGCAGCTCAGATCGCTTCGCAGCTGTAGGGTGCAGAGAGACCTTTGTCCCTCTGCTACCTAGCTCCTCCACTGATAGCATGGTTTATCAGCAGCCTTAGCTGCCCAATTAGTCTTGCTGTGATTGGCCGAAGAATCCGAGTGCCTCGATTCAGCAAGATAATGACATCAATGGGGTATCTGCATTGGTGGAGAGCAATCCAAAATTTCCAGTAAGAGAGATGGAAAAAGAGAGAACATGGAAGAGAGGCACAGCAAGAAAGAGGGAGGGGAGATAAAGATAAGAGTGAGAGAGATGGAGGGAGGGACGGAGGGAGAGAGAGAGAGAGAGAGAGAGAGAGAGAGAGAGAGAGAGAGAGAGAGAGAGAGAGAGAGAGAGAGAGAGAGAGAGAGAGAGAGAGAGAGAGAGAGAGAGAGACAGAGACAGAGACAGAGACAGAGAGAGAGAGAGTGACAGAGAGAGAGAGAGAGAGAGAGAGACAGAGAGAGACAGAGGCAGAGACAGAGAGGCAGAGACAGAGGCAGAGGCAGAGGCAGAAACAGACAGAGACAGAGACAGAGACAGAGACAGAGACAGAGACAGAGACAGAGACAGAGACAGAGACAGAGACAGAGGCAGAGGCAGAGACAGAGACAGAGACAGAGACAGAGACAGAGACAGACACAGAAACACAGACAGAGACAGAGGCAGAGACAGAGGCAGAGGCAGAGACAGAGACAGAGACAAAAACACAGACAGAGACAGAGGCAGAGGCAGAGGCAGAGGCAGAGGCAGAGGCAGAGGCAGAGGCCGAGGCAAAGGCAGAGGCAGAGGCAGAGGCAGAGGCAGAGGCAGAGGCAGAGGCAGAGGCAGAGGCAGAGGCCGAGGCAGAGGCAGAGGCCGAGGCAAAGGCAGAGGCAGAGGCAGAGGCAGAGGCAGAGGCAGAGGCAGAGGCAGAGGCAGAGGCAGAGGCAGAGGCAGAGACAGAGACAGAGACAGAGAGACCGACCAATGGAGCAAGAGAAAAGGAAGTGAAGATTGATCCAACCACATCATCAAAACTGTGGCCTGGGGTCTATTGCTCACTGTAGAAACAAAGCTGTTTGATATTGATCTATGCTGTATTGCTGGCTGACCTTCTGCAAGTGATACGACTCACTGGCTTTCTCGTACACTTTGTCATCTTGCAAATTAGCAATATTTTGTGCACAATGTAAGCCATTTCAAACAGCAATTCATAGATAATGAAGGACATTGAGTGATAACCGTGAGATGGATGGTAGTCGCCCCCCAAAGTACCTTGATGGATTGGTCGTGGTGCTCTCATCGGCCACATATTAGGCACCGCTCCTGCATTCGTGCACCAATCCAGTCGACAGCCTTCACCTGCGTACTAAAGACCAAACGGCCACCTCCGGTCTCACGACTGATCTGACCTGGCGAACTGCGATCCAACGCCGATCCTATATGCTCGCCATACCCAGTAGGAGACAAGGGTTGGGTTCCAGTCACTAACGCTGCCGACCACTAGGCGAGCCGGCGGTTTCGCTTGAGGGGGCAGATAAAATTAAGCCTTTGGAAAAAGAAATTAAATTTTGCTTCTCGAGACCTGATGATCGTTTTACTGGGTTTGCACGTGGCCGATAAAGCATAACTCACATAGGACCCATGAACAAATATAAATACTAAGTAACCTTAAAGCTTCTGCTGAGTACTCGGCATTGCTGTGAACTTTCAGAGCCAAAGCCTGAACAGTCTACAAATACCTCGTACAAACCTTAAATCCTTTGGAGACCGTGCATTTAGTTCGTATGCTCCCAAAGGCTGGAACTCCCTCCCGACTTGCGTCAGAACATCCCCTGACTTGACCACATTTAAAAGGAACTTAAAAATACACCTATTTAGGACAGCATTTAGTGGGTCCCTGTGATTCGTCCTTCATGTGCTTATGCGTGCTGGCATTGTGCATGCTGCCACTACCACACTTGCATGCTGACCCTGTGCATGTCACCCCTAACCATATTATTCATTTTGTTTGTTTTTCAAGCATGATTTTACTTACCATTCAATTGCATTTCCCTTTGCAGCAAATGTAAAGCGCCTAGAAAGAGATTAAGTTCTCTGAGCGGTCTTTATCAAGTGCATTATTATTATTATTATATTATTATTATGCACACAGGACCTGACTTCTCCCAAATTTAAGGTCGGCCGATTCAGTCGCATTGTTTACATCATGGCAGAAGAGCACTAGTGGTTATCTACTCCACAAAGCAAAAGTTCATTTTATTAGCACATTTAAGTGCATCAGAAAGACTACCCACCACCCGGTCAGAAAACGACCCTCGATTAGTTATGCACTTGAGGCATTCCGGTTGCAGTCGTATATGATGACCCTGCAGTCAATCTTAGAGTTGTAGCTAGCAGTTGGCCTCTGACAGGCTGCACATGCCAAGTGCACCTTGTGTTACTCAGAAATTTTAAGACATTGACCTCAACATGGGCTAGGCCAGCTTATCTTTCATAGTATCTGTACTCAATCTATGCTCACGTTCTGAAGTGACCCCTCACTAGAGATCACAACAGCTCCACAATCAAGTCTGACTACTTTCAGCTAAATTCAATTGCAAGAATTTGGGCCTGCTTAGACAGGAATACCGAGAACAAGTTGGTCCAAGCACTTGTGACATCCGTCTTGACTTCTGTAGCTCACTACTCCACATTTCCGGCACATGCACGATGGTGCTTACAGTTGCTGAAAACTCTGCAGCTAAGCTTGTCCATCGTGAACGTCGTAATTACCATGTTAAGCCTCTTCTTACTGACCGACATGCACTGGCTTCCATTGTAATGTAATGTATCTCCGTCTGTAACTCCACAAAGTCATAAAGACCATGTGGGTGTTACGCAGGAGAGTTTTGTATGGCGCACT